>CM035414.1:83152082-83559582 GCA_020310875.1 Ceratopteris richardii | reverse complement strand
CCACTTAAAAGACTCATTAAAAAGAAAGAAAAATATTGGAAGTGTCATGACTTGTTAGAAAAAGATGAAACCATTTGGAGTAGTTGAATGCATTTCATATAATGACACTCTTCTAGAATTAGAAACATCCTTGCTTGATGATTTTTTTCTTCTAAAGTTGTGAATGTTTGTTCCATTTAAATGTTTGAAACCATTCATTAATTTGTTGAAAAAAAAAGAAAAAAATTTCTGAGCTTGAGTCCGTTGTTGAAACAAAATACAAAACAATTGATAGAAAGGTAAAATTGATTACCCAACCACTTCCTTATGATAATCATGATAAAATGAGAATTGTGCGTGATGAAACACCTTTGAGAAATAAGTCTAAAATTGGTCATACATTTTCTCATGATTCCATTGAATTAATAAATTTTGGTAAAGATGATTTTTTTTTACCATGTGAGATTGAAAGATCTAAAAGAATGATTTCTAATCATTGGAAAACATTTTCAATGAAAGCAAGTGAGATACGTTGTGTTGATCCTAAAGTTGTTCCACCAATAATTATATTTACTATCTCATATGTGCCTTGGAAGATTCGTCGTATTCCCATCCTTAAAGCTCACATTGGTGAATTGGTAAAGTTACTAAAAGAAAGTAAGCATGGATATTCTTGAGTCCTCATCGGCCACATATTCTAATAGCTGTTTCACATTACCAAAGAAAAATGGTAAGTTAAGATTCATTCAAGATTTGCAACCCGTGAATAAGGTTACCATTACAAATGTTGGTATTGGTCCTATTATTGGTAACTTTCCTAAGGATTTTGTGGGACATTCCATATATTCTATGGGGGATCTCCAATCAGCTTGGTAAGAATATGTACATTACCTCAAGGGACTACTAATTCCATAGCTCATATGATGAATGTCATGATGACATTCCCATAAAAGGATGCCTTGAGAGTGAAAAGAATGTTGCATTGTATGATAATGAATGTATAAAATTTGTGCTTGATCATATTAATGATTGTGAAAACATTCTGAAAAGGTTTGAGGAAGTTGGACTAACATTTTCAGGAGAGAAATGAATGTTTGGTGTGAATGAAGTACTCATTGTAGGTTTCTTATGTCACTATTATGGAAGAAGACCCTACCCTCCAAAGGTAGAATCCATTACTAGAAATCATATGGTATGCGCATCAATTAATGAGGTAACACATTTTCTTGGTGCTTCTGTATTCTACTCTATTTGGATTCCTCATTATGCTCATGTTGCTAATGATATGTACCAATTATTTTGAAAGCAGCAAACATTTTTATGGAAAGGTCATCATTCAAGTGTCATGAGGAAGCTCAAAGGACTACTACTTTATGCTCTAATATTGAGGAAAGGAAATTACAAAAATGCTAAGCCTATTATCCTAATTGTTGATAAAAAGTCCCATTATCATAGGTTCAGTGATAGGACAAGATGACGATGCTAGTAAGAGATATGCTATTACTTTTGGAGGAAAAATTATTTATGATAGACAAAACAAGTATCCTTCGGGAGTTGTCATCGCTTTGAAGATGGATAGGAAGTATTTCATTGGAGCTTTTGTCATTGTTGAGACGAATTGCTTACCTCTTGGTATGATTTTTATTAAACAAATATATTCTTTATTAAAAATCTCAAAGATGTGTTGTGTTTTGTTTCAAGGAAAACCATAAAGAAAAGAGGAATCTCCAACATTCTATTTCTTTCCTTTTTGAAATAATGATGAAAATATGCATTAACTTTTTTTTAATCATCTTCATCAAAATCCTTAAATCATGTATATGCACCATGCATTCAAAGTTTCATTACATATAGCCATACACTATCAATGGCTTGCATATAGACATTGGTGGAAGTGAGCTAGGCCCTAATAATGATATTCATAGGTTTACAGGATCTTCCAACACATGAACTTTAGCATACACACCTTAAGACTCAAAATTAGATGAATGAGAAATAGAGAGAGAATACAAAATTTTTTGAAGTGTCAAAGTAAGTTGAATGCTTATCGACACTATCTAATATGAATGTCAAATTTCAATGTGTGTAATGATACAAAACTGAATGTATGCTAATACAGAACTAAATCTTGGCTGAATTTAGGGTTCTAGATACAAGAAATTGTGCATAAAGTACCTAAGAGGTATGAAGAGTTTCTGTATGTGCAATTGAAGTGAATAGAAACAATTTAGAATTGCTTTAGAATAAACCCTAATTCTAAAATTAGGGTTTTGAAAACCATAATTAGAAATTGGCATAAATAGCAAGATAATCTCCTCCTTGTGTTGAAGTAGAAGACAAAAGCCTTGGAATAGCAACAACAATAGAAGAAGAACTGATATTGGACTTGCTACTTATAAAACTCAGCTAAAGCTAATGGTTGGTTGCCAAAATCTCCTCCAAATCTACACGAAAAGTTAGCAACACCTTCTTCAACTATTAGAGAACTTTAATAGGCCTTGAGTGATCAATGAGTGATGCTCTGTGTGACCTCCAAGCCCTTATTTTATAGGCTTTAGTAGCTTTTATGAAATCTGATGAAAATCTTACAAAAAGAAACCAAAAAACTTGCAAAAAGAAGCTAAAAAGCTTGCAATAGCATTAAAAATTGATCATCTTTTCATGATTAAAAACTACTTTTTAAGCCTAAAACTCAAAAAATCTTATAATTTTTACATCAAATAGTTATGGGAGTTAGCTTTCCTAAATGATTTGAGGTGAGGGACTGGAATATGCAAAAAATGTTTTTGAGTAGAAATCAAGGTTAGATTTTTCTTGCATTTCTAAACTCTGATGACATAATGTTATATACCAAATGAAAGATCTCCTCAAGTACTATCTGATGAGCTCATAAAAATTGTTGAAGTTCTGTGATCAAAATTGGATAAGTACCACAAAATAAGGTTGCTAGAAATTAGGGTTTTGTGCTATTTTGACGTTGTTTCCAACAATCCCCCCTTCAATGTCATAATGGCATAAGGTACAAAAATTTTTAGAACTTCTAAGGTCTATAAATATATCTCTTAACTGCTTTCCAATGAATCTTGTATTGATTGTGCATGAACTTACATAGTTGAGAAACTACAAATTAAATCTCAAGACGTGTACATAAATAGATCAAGAAACCAACTGCTTGGCTATACAAAGTATCATTAAAAGGTTCTGAATCTGATTCTGCATGTAATGATACATTAGCCTCCATAGGCGTTCGCATAGGCTTGGAATCTATCATTTCAAAACTTTCCAATAATTTCTCAAGGTATTTTTGATATGTTATGTGGATACACTCATTCCTATATTTGAACTCAATCCCAAGATAATAATGTAAAATACCTAAATCATTCACATCAAATGTATGCTTAAGTTGTTCTTTAATCATTCTCAACTAAAGTTAGTGCTAAAATATTATAAATCTCAACATGTTCTACATAATTTACCTGGTCTACTTATTCTTTCCTTGTTTGACTTCTTGTTCTACACGTGAAGTTATTTATACCACTGTCCTTCCAAGTTTGATATAATCACCTCGAAGTATTCTTGAAAACTGGTGCAATATCTTCTTGTTCTTCAGTATCTCTTTCTTCTACAATTCTCGAACTTTCTCCAACATCATAAGTTGGAACTTCAAGAGGTACTAATGATGAACTATATATAAATATATGACATGAAACTTTTTCTTTACCTTGCTCAAGTGCAACTTTTAAGGTTAGAGAAGGTTCATTATCCCCTTATATTGTTGAATGTAAGAATATGAATTCCTTCTAAAAAATGGATAGCCATCTTCTTTTATGAAATCTAGAATCTCTACCTTTGTATCATAAATCTGACTCTCTGAAATATATGCATTACGTGAGGGTAGGATATTACCTATTTTTGGAACATAGAATCAATATCATTTGCTTTCAATTGCATAACCAATAAAAACAGATTTGGCGGCTTTTACATCAAGCTTACCATGATCTTTTTTCTCAATGTGAACATAAGTTGGAGAACCAAATACTTTGAAGTAACTCACATTGGGTTTCTTACCATAATAAGCTCCATAAGGTGTAAATATCAAGATAAAATTTTTCTTCATTTATGGAACATAAAGAACATTAAAAATTATGAAATTTTCACTTGCTCTTTACTTTAGGTTTACTTCTCCAACACCTACAACATCCAAATCATGAACATCTGCAATGGTCACTCTTCTACTTGAAGAATTAGAAAGTGAAGGGAACAGCTTCTTACAACTTGTCATATGCTTAGCAGCTCCATAATAAAAAATCCAAGGATTATCAGAGATTGCATTTAATATTTCTTGCTCAAAATCTAATTCTTCAATATTGACACATGCATAATATTCTTCCTCTAAAGATTTAGGTTTTGAATTATCTTCAACAGTATTATCTGATGCTATTTTTTTCTCATTATAAATCCTTTTTTTGCATTCTCCTATGAAATGGTCTAGTTTCTTGTAGTAGTGGCAAATGCCTTTCTTTGAAGTAGATGTAGTGCAAATAGACTTCTATTTTGGTGTGGAAGAAGTACGAGAGGTAGATGTGGTAGAAGATGAAGTAGAAGACGTAGAAGTGAAAGACTTACTTTCCTTCTTACTTTGCTGACTTTTCTTGTCCTTCTTTATTGTCTCCTTCTTCTTCTTACCCTTTGATGATGATAACATGGCTTCATAATTCTCTTTCATACTCTTTTGTTGATCTTCATCTTGAATTAACAAGACCATATCCTCATTTGAAATACACACTCCAACATTAAGTAACTGATCACGTAACTCTTTGAGCTTCAAACTATGTGACTGAAGTGACTCACCAACTTTCATCCTTGTTTTGGCCTACTGTCTCCTTAGATATGCTTTCCTAGCAGGATTTCTACTTTGATAGAGATTCCCTAGCACTAACCAACCCTAACGAGAGGTTATGCATGACTTGATTTGGGGTACAATATGCCTCTTCACTCCAATAGTAATGAATGAAAGTACTTGTGCATCCCTTCAATCCCATTTGGATTTCTCTTCTGTAGGAAGTAATATGGCACTATCACAAACTTTAGATGATGAAAGATTCTCTTCTTCTTCTTCTTCAATAACCTCTTGTTACACAAAAATCAGGGCAACAAGTCTTTTGGAAGATGAAGCAACATCCTCTCCTCTTTTTCTTCATCTTGGGTACTTACCATTGACAATATTCCATAAGTCTTTAGATACTAACAAATTCATCATCATAAAACTCTACATTTGATATTTAGACATTCCTTCAAGGTTATCCTCATTCTCAAGTCTATAATCACTCATCTTGTTAAGTGTGTATGTCAACTATGCTCTCATAACGAATGTTGGAAGTAAGGTGGGCCCTAATAATATTCATAGGTTTACAGGATCTTCCAACACATTAACCTTAGCATACACACCTTAAGACTCAAAATTAGATGAATATAAATAGAGAAAGAATACACAATTTTCCAAGTTGTCAAAGTAAGTTGAATGCTTACCTACACTATCTAATATAAATGTCAAATTACAATGTGTGTAATGATACAAAACTAAATTTATGTTAATACAAAACTAAATCTAGGCTAAATTTAGGGTCCTAGATATGAGAAATTGTGCATAAAGTGCATAAGAGGTATGAAGAGTGTGCATATGTGCAATTGAGATGAATAGAAATATTTTAGAACTCTTTTACAAAAAACCCTAATTCAAAAATACAAAACTAAATCTAGGCTAAATTTAGGGTTCAAGATACAAGAAATTATGCATAAAGTGCCTAAGAGGTATCAAGAGTGTGTTTATGTGTAATTGAAGTGAATAGAAGTATATTAAAATTGTTTTATAGAAAATCCTAATTCTAAAATTAGGGTTTTAGAAACCTAAATTAGAAATTGTCATAAATAGCAAGATAATACTCTCCTTGTGTTGAAGTAGAAGGAAAAAGCCTTGGAATAGTAGAAGCTATAGAAGAAGAACTCAAATTGGACTTGCTACTTACAAAACTCAACTAAAGTTCATGGTTGGCTACCAAAATCTCCTCCAAATCTGCACCAAAAGTTGGGAACACCTTCACCAAGTTAAATCACTTCAATAGGCCTCGAGTGATCAATGAGTGATGCTCAATGCGACCTCCAAGCCCTTCTTTTATAGGCTTTAGTAGCTTTGATGAAAATTTGACGAAAAGCAACTAAAAAGCTTGTGATAACATTAAAAAGTGATCATCTTTTCATGCTTTAAAACTGCTTTTCAAGCCCAATACTCCAAGGATCTCATAATTTGACCATCAACTAGTTATGGGAGTTAGCTTTCATACCTGTATATGAGGTGAGGAACAAGAATATGCAAAAAACCTATTTGAACAGAAAATAGGGTTAGAGTTTTCTTGCATTTTTGGACCTCTGATGATATAATCTTGTATACCGAATGAAAGCTCTCCTCAAGTAAAATCTAATGAGCTCATAAAAAAATTTGACTTTTTGTGACCAAAATTTGTCTAAGTACCAAAAGTTAAGGTTGCTCGAAATTAGGGTTTTGTGGTATTTTGACATTGTTTCCAATAGACACTAAGGTTTCACCTATGCACAATAATTTGTTTGCACATGAGTGAATGTGAGACTATGTTTAAATGATTTCCATCTATTGAAATAATGAAATCAATGTGCCACTTGGGATTTCCAAGTATCTTTTCTTTTGCACCATGTGTGGAAAAAATTTGCACTTCAAGTATGCATGTCTAGGGCAACATTACATTTTCTTGCATAAAAGACACATGCGTTGAAATTGAACACCCATTCACTAATCTATTTGCACTAAAAAACTTAAGGCTTTTATTAAATTGTAAGAACATTATGAGTGATTATCTTCTTCATCAAAGAACCACTTGAGAGTCACTCAAGTACCTCATGATGCACCATAATTATCTCTCATGCATTTAAAGAGTATGCAAATGATATGACTATATCACATGGCCTTGCATGAAGGCACATGAATTGTTTTACCCATGCACAATTTGATATTGATGATTTCATGAGAAAAGATCATAACTTCTAATCTTCCATGCTATAAGAATTTGATCATTGTTGGCACTTCCAAAGGAAGCAAAATTTTGGTGGGGGGAAATGTGGTAGTGATTGTGGCCGCACCCTCACCAAGACATGAAGATGAAGTAAGTAAAGCTTGGTATGGAGTTCTCATCCTTGAAGATGCTCAAACATTGGTCTACATCAAGTGAAGAAAAGAAAAGGTGAAGGAAGGAGATGAAGATTTCAAAGTAAAGAAAGGCTCATGAAGGTAATTCAAAGGGTTCAACCATGTTCAAATGATGGAGATTAAGAAGAGGAGCAAGGATCAACAAACAAATTCAAATTTGGATACTTTTGGCCCTCCAAAGCATATGTAAAAGATCATATAGAAAACACACTTGTCTTTGTTTGTAAAGGGAAAACCAAAGGGATTTTATTGGTCCATTTAAATCAAGCATGGATCAAAAGGTCAATTTTTCCTCTAAAAGGACAAGTTCACTAGAGTGTTATTTTCTTCCCAAGATTTGAGAGTTGGAGTGCTTCGTGCAAATATAGAACTTGTGAGCATAAACCCTTGCGTTAACCCTTGAGCTAGCATCTTGTGAGAAACCTTGTATGGATCTTTTGATTCATTGAATTTTGTCCTCCTTACACATTTTGATTAGTAATATAAACTTCATCTTTGAGCATAAGTGAAATTGGTTTTTATAGTTCATGAAGATGGTGATACAATATGGGGAATTAATAACTTTTTCCAATAAATGAGCCACATTGAGCAAAATGCATGGGGTTTGAATCCAAGGCCTAAAATTCACGAGAAATGCAATCTTCAAAATGAAAAAAAGAAATCCTTGTGTCTGTCATATGATAGACTTCTTCCAAACACTCCCTGTCAAATGATAGACAAGTTTTAGGAGTGATAGGTTTACATATTCTATGATGGTAGAAGAGAATTTGGGCAGTGATAAGTTGATGATTTGTAGAATTAGAAGCTAGAAGCAAAGAGATCTTTTCGATGGAAAAGGAGCACTTCAAAAAGACTAATCAATGGTGATGATATATGTGTGTGTGCACTAAAAGTTTGAGAGTGGTTTATGAGTGAAAATAGGACGAGCTCCTTACGTATAAACAGATGATTGAATTACATGAATTACATGAGAGAAGAGTTGAAGCTCTAGAATTGAGAGGCTCTAGGTTCCTGACTCTTGAGTGAGTCTTGAATCCTTGAATTATTTTTTTAAAAGAAGTTCTACCTTTGAGATCTACTCTAAGACTCTTCCTGATGGATCTTCTAAAGGGGGATTCTCTATATGATTTTGACACAAATTCTAGTCATTCTAGGTCAAAGTCTTCTTTGGCCTTACATGGCAATGCAAACTATTCTGAACAACTTTCTCATATTGTTGATGATAACCATCGCACACTCTTAACCAGACCGCAATGTTCAAACATGGATGATGGAAGCTTGGAGACACTTAAAAATAAGCAAATTTTGAACATGGTTGTGGAACAATTGGGAAACCAAAAGTAAGCAAAAAGATATGCAAAAACCTGTATAGCTTTAAGCTATAGCGGTTTGACTAAATAAATCTTGTATTTTTATGGTCTAAAGTCTTCTCAAGTCATTCTCCCTAGACACAAATATAGTTACATTTAACATCACAATCCAATTTACTCTATTATTCAGATCATAGATAATCTAATCATTTGCAAGTACTTTATCGAAACAAAAAGATAATCCGTAGGTTGCCAAACATAATTTGGTTCTTTATTAAAAATGATTCTCCTTACAAAACATCTTATAGTGAAGTGTTCGCCGTTAAATGGCAAATCAAGTTGTATCCTTCCACTTCCTACACAATATCGATACAGAGTTCTACACACGAACACACTTCTTTGAACATTCATGTATTGATAGTCTGAACAAACTTAAGTAAAAAAAAAAAAAAACATAGGAAAGGGTAATTCTGATTTGCATCACCATACTTTACAAAAACCTTTTATGGTATTTTTATTACATAATATTCTTATATGTAGTTAGATTGAAATATTAGAGTCTTTTAACATTTCAAGCATGCATGTTCCGTCCTAAATTCCTAGAAAATAACATAAATACTTTTTTTTAAAAGCAAAAATGTCCATATCAAGCATAATAATAGCATCATACATACTTTGTGAAAAATCACCAATTTCTATGTGTGAGGTAGCTTGCAAACTACAAAACGCTACAATCGAGGGGTAATCATTTTCTACAAACGATGGGACTTAAATCCCAACATATATCCATGGACTATTACAATAAGAGCCATCATAAAAGGAAAACATATTGTCCAATATGCATATTCCTATCGGATGCAATTTCCAACTATCTTTATACTCAGATTTCGGTCTGAAATCTTCTACTCCTCATATCTTTGGAGACATTAAAGTTCTCTTCACCTTGCAACAAATCCAATTCACCATACTAGGACCAAACACATTGAGGTCCATTATCACTATGTTAGGGAGAAAATCACAAGCAATGAAATTGAACTCTCATATGTAACCACTCAACAACAATGTGCAAATACGATGACAAGACCATTGGATGGAGTAAAATTAAATAGGTTCAGAGCTATGACTTGACTTCAAGAAGAGCATCTCAGGCTTGAGGGGATCTATTGGTGCATGAAGCAAGCCTAAGAGCTAGACTCATGCATTATGATTTCTTTTGAAATTTGAGGCAGCTCATGCATTAAGATTTCTTTTGATATTTGAGGTATAATTTCACACTCATTGAAGCATACACTTAAGGAGCTTCAAGGGCTAATACCATGTGGTCAAAAGTAAATGAGGAGATTAGAGAGAATCTCATGGATTCATTGGGAGTCAAATACCATGACTTCATTTGAATTCAAAATTCAAATCAATTCCTAAAAGTTTGGATCACTTTTAAGTGGAATCTATCAATCGTCATCAAGAAAAGTGTATATATACACTAGACATCATTTTAGTCGTATGTATAAATTGGCAATAAGCTTATCACCACACTCATTCTGAGTGATTTATGTCTTACCTTGAAATTAGAGAATTCCTCTACTCTTTCATTGTATCATATATTCATTAGCAATACATTTAGACTTCATTTTCATAGCTAGCTACATCTCTATCTAATGTTAGAGTAGAATAAATAAAGATTGTCAAGTTCTTTGAGTCATTTCTCTGTGTATGAACTCATTATCCAATCTATTGATTGGAATAAAAAGGTAGCATTGTGATCAACATGCCTAAAAAGTTTCATAAGCATTGAATCTATAGACATTGAGTTATGAGTTAATCAAGGTGACGGTGTCTGTATCTCTTTCTTCCTGAAAAGTCAAGGTTACTCCCTTCACTTCTTATGCACATTGCTCTGTGTATAGTCCTCCTAAATTCATGAAATAACTTGCTATAGCTCACTCAACACTTCATTTGAAACTTTGCAAAAGGTCTCGGGTGATTTCCTAACTAAGATGTGACATCTGACTAAAATATTGAGTGCCTTCTTCCATAAATAGAATTCTCAAGGTGCTTTGTATACACAAGTTATCTGTTTTGACATAATGTTTTGGAATTGATGTTCCAAAGTACCATGGTGGCCTAAATGCATATACTGGAAGCTTAGGGAGTCTATTAAGGTATTGCTGGTCCAAAGCAGGATTTTGCCAAGACCTCATCTCTATGCATCATCCATCACTCCTCGCATCCTATACAGCAAGCTATAGAGTATGCATGGAGACTCCAGACTCGAGACTCGTGAGGGAGGACTCATTCAATGACCCAAGCAATTTAGAGGCATTACAAAAAACTTGCCATGAATCCTGCTCCAACGAAGCTTTTCCTAGGTGCTCATAACCTTAGCAGCATGCACAACCTAGCTTCGAACTCAATCTTTCCTCTCTTTCTACAAGCACAAAATGGCCTACTTCCTTTGTTCTCTTCACCGCATCTCCTCCTAAAGTCCACAACAGAAGAAGGGAATGTGGAAGCCTGGTAAAACTACTAGGAGACAATGTTCCTGTGCAGTCCATAATCTTCTGCTGCTGTTTCCCGAGTCGAGTCGGAAGAATTTGGGCAAAATTGCAATTCTGTTACATACTTCACATTTGAGATTTTTTGATGTCCAATGCCCAGTGCCCAATTGTCTATCTAGTGTCCACAGATCACGGTCCACACCTCCACTGCAGCGAGTCACAACTATATATATATATATATATATATATATATATATATATATATATATATATATATATATATATATATATATATATATATATATATATATATATATATATACATATATATATATATATAATATATATATATATATATATATATATATATATATATATATATTATATATATATATATATATGTATATATATATATATATAATGACAGGCACCTTATAAAAAGGTACCTGTCAAAGGACAAGATAAAATTAGCTCCTCTCTCTCTCTCTCTCTCTCTCTCTCTCTCTCTCTCTCTCTCTCTCTCTCTCTCTCTCTCTCTCTCTCTCTCTCTCTCTCTCTCTCTCTCTCTCTCTCTCTCACACACACACATATACACACACACACATACCACATGGACTCGGGATCTTCCCCTGCTCTTACATAGGAAGGACAGACAGTCGCATCCAGTTTCTCCTGGTGAACAGCACATGAACGGCACATGGATTGGATATCCAACATCTTCCCATGGTCTTACATAGGAGGAATATACACTCACATCCACTATCTCAAATAGTGTTGGCGAGAGCATAATCTTCAAGATATTGGAGATGAGGTCAATTTGAGACCTGGTTATTTCAATGACTTTCTGCCATATACTATTAGAGTTGCCATTAGTCAGCTCAGAGTCTCCTCACACCAGCTAGAGATGGACAGCTGTCCAGCAGAAGGAATTTCCAAAGAGCAGAGGCATGCAAACTCTGCCGAATAGGGATCACGTGCGACGAGCATTTTATTTGCAGATATCCAGCCTATTTGGAAGATCTAAGAAAGATGTTGTGAAATTCTTGATACACCACCCTCACTGTCACACCTGAACATCTGATTATAGGAGGCTGGATAGATATCTCCTCAAGATTCACAGGCACAGCAATGCATTACTAGAGGGCTCCCACCAGACAAGTCATGATGTCCCCGCTTCTGACACATTTTTTCAAGAGCCAGAGGGCTAATATAGCAAACCCCCCCAGAGAGCCCAGACTCAGACTAGCAGAGGCAGAGAGGCACAGAGAGCATGCACACAATCACATGTCCCAGGTTTAGGATATCATGGGTCTCAGATCTGGAGAATAACACTACCAGATACCACTGCACATCTTCATACCTACATTGCTCGGGGTGGAGCTAGGACTTCCTAGTCACCTATCATAATTGTAAGATCATAGCATTTACTCCATCCTGTCAATCTACATCTCGATCCAGCATACAGTGTATTTGATACATACCATTTTCATTCATTCATTCCCCCCCTCCCCTCCCTCCCTCCCCCCCCTCCCTCCCCCCCCCCCCCTCCCTCCCTCCCCCCCCCCCCTCCCTCCCTCCCTCCCTCCCTCCCTCCCCCCCCACTCCCCCCCCCCCTCCCTCCCCACCTCCCCCCCTCCCTCCCACCCTCCCTCCCCCCCTCCCCCCCTCCCCCCCTCCCTCCCACCCCCCCTCCCCCTCTCTCTCTCTCTCTCTCTCTCTCTCTCTCTCTCTCTCTCTCTCTCTCTCTCTCTCTCTCTCTCTCTCTCTCTCTCTCTCTCTCTCTCTCTCTCTCTCTCTCTCTCTCTCTCTCTCTCTCTCTCTCTCTCTCTCTCTCTCTCTCTCTCTCTCTCTCTCTCTCTCTCTCTCTCTCTCTCTCTCTCTCTCTCTCTCTCTCTCTCTCTCTCTCTCTCTCTCTCTCTCTCTCTCTCTCACACACACACACACACACAAGCACACTCCCGATGAAAGAACCATATTATCCCCTGTGGAAGTAACATATCCTAGTATGATTTTATGACCTGGAATAAAAAAAAACACGTGAATCAGGTTTCAGAAGCTCATCACCAGCTCAAAATGGCAGGCTCCTCAGGAAATGATGTACATCCTTTGGCTTATCATATCAGCACATGACAGTATCCAATTTACATTAAGTTATTTGACAGTCTATTCTTCATTTCAGTAAGGGGAACATTCTTGTCCCAATGCACGTAACAGTCGAATATCCACAAACCTCATTATAGAATCATGAAATACATGTCCTCTCGCAAAGCATCCATCAGCTAAGACATCAGGCTCATATCTCAAGCTAAGAAGTAGAGGATGGCATTGAGTTTTAACACAACCACGGCGAAAGATGATTGTTCACCATTTCCGCAAGACATCTAGCAATCCAGCCATTGTCACAGCCAAGGACTGAAGAACCTCAATTCTCTTTGCATCTGCTTCCTTCATGGCTTCCAATGATTCCTTCCATGTCTCTGCCATCTGTGATAAACATCTTTCCATCTCTTGTTCCCTCCGAGCACGTTTTGCATTCCCTTCCAAATCCTCTTCATCGCTGTGGTGAGAATCATGATCTTGACCATTATTAGGCAAAGTTTGCAATGCACCCTGATTCTCTGCAGAAGACAACCTCAGAGAATCAACTAGATTAGTCTCATTGGTTAGAGGCGTTTTTACCCCTTGCGTGTCACAGGCTTGTGCGGTATGAGATGACTCCATGCATGCAGTATGGGCAGGCACAGACTCATGGGTTTCCAGATTAGTGTCTAAGTGTGTCGTCTCATCCAAGAACACGATCTCACTTGTGCCAGACGTGTGGCTGTGTGTTTTAGCATGCTTGATGTTTTGCACGTATTTGTCAATCAAATGGAACCACTTGCACGAGAGAGTAATATTATTGGAAGCACAATGACCGTGAGCTGCTCTGACTATGCGCATCTTGTCATCTTTGTACACTCTGTATACTTTCTGCCATTTTTTCCGGCAGCTTTCACTATCCTTGTCAAAACCATCACATGCCGCAGCTATTTCTGCTGCTACTCTTGTCCACATGTCAGCCCCATGCTTTTGAGGCTTGCCAACCTCGTCATTCATGCAGCTTCTGAGCTCGATGAGCATAGCAACCCAGTGGTCCTTCCACGCCCCTCCACGTGTTCGCTTCTGTGGCAAAGAAGCATCATGATTCGCACGCCTGAGTTCCTGAGATGAAGGGGAAGCGAGTGAGCTCATCGTGAAAAGCGTCGACAAAATATTTTAATTATCATAGAATGATGACGACCAAATCAACCCCAAATCTTCACTAATGTCGCTAGGCTACAGCAGTTTCATCTCTCTCTCTCTCTCTCTCTCTCTCTCTCTCTCTCTCTCTCTCTCTCTCTCTCTCTCTCTCTCTCTCTCTCTCTCTCTCTCTCTCTCTCTCTCTCTCTCTCTCTCTCTCTCTCTCTCTCTCACACACACAAACATGTTCTTACACAGGAAAACTTTTGCCAACAAAATCGCTTGAACGGGAAAGCCAAAGAAAAATTGAAAGACGCTGCTTGAAGCTTCAAGTTTCCTCCGTAGATTCAGAACTAGTGCTCGTTGCTGCCGTCGTCATCATCTTCTTCATAATTGTAAACATTCTGATATTCATGGGTATCGTCAGCACCCCACAACTACGGATGTATAACCGTAATCGCATGCAGGCAAGTGAGCATGTACACGTATGCATGTGCGTATGTGTGCGGTGCGTGTAAAAGAGAGAGAGAGAGAGAGAGAGAGAGAGAGAAGAGTAGGAGAAGAGAAAGAGAGAGGGGTTACTGACCTGCCCTTGCATTCGTCCTTCTGCGTTGATGTCTGCGTTGAGAGGGAGGAGGGGCCTGGCAAGGTGAAAGTTGGGAAGGGAGAGGAGTGAACAGGAAAGAGACGTCTCCCAAAAAACTTACCAGCAAAGTGTGTGAGTGCATCTTCCTCCCCGCGACAGTGCTCGAGGAGGTAGGAGCAGCCCCCAATTTCTTCATTTCTTTTCTTTTCTCCAAAAGTAAAAAATTGGCAAATCCCCTTTCCTTTGCAAGAGAGCGCTTATAAGGTGATGGTATACCTCAGACCTTTCCCAAAAAAAGTCCCGCTCTCTCTCTTTCTCTCTCTCTCTCTTTGTCTCTCTCTCACTCTCTCTCTCCTCCTCTTCACATGCACTCCTATGAGCGGGAGGCCATATAGAAGAAAGAGCAGCACCCCCATGACCTACAAAAGGGTATCACACTCAAAACAATGTCCCTCCCAAGTGGAAAAGTGTGTTTTCTACCTTTTGTTGAAGAAACAAAGGTGACCATGTGCACATACATGTCTTAGGGACCACTTTCTAGACCTCCAAGAGAAAGCAAGATCTCACCTCACCCTACTCTATTTACCATTCAATGGTTTGGAGCTGAAAACAGGTTTTGGAGTTGTCTTTGTGCATCGATACTTGAACTCTTAGTGGAGTGTGACTTTAAATGATGGTGGGCCAAGCATCTATAATGGTCAAATCTTTGTTCATTTTGGACACTTGCACACACCAAATCTCTCTCTCTCTCTCTCTCTCTCTCTCTCTCTCTCTCTCTCTCTCTCTCTCTCTCTCTCTCTCTCACACACACACACACACACACACACAAGTGAGAAGAGATTAGAGAAGAGTTGCAACCTCAACCACCCCATGTGTAAAGCACAAGAGACCACTTTAAGAGTGATTCTTGAGGATCTTTTCCTTCCATTAGAGTGATTGAACCAAATGGAATTCCCTTGTTTTTACACAAAATTCACATGGCATTTGATAGGTTTGACCCTTTGTATTTTCTTTCACCAAGGATAAGAGTGGTGTAATTCCCTACCTCTCCATGTGGCAATGAAGGTTGGTATGTGTTATTGGCTACCTCTTCCATGATGGTGTTGCTAGAGGGGCTACCTCTTCCATGATGGTGTTCCTAGGTTGAGTAAGAACAAAGCTTATAATTATTACACAATGACCGACTACATTTTCTCACAATGTGTAATTAAATTGTTGAAATCTAAATAGGATGGCATCCAATAATAATAATAATAATAAGAGACCGCTTGAAGACACGAAATTGGATATGAAAGGGCGGGATTGTACGGTAATGTTGTTGCACTTGAAACATGCATTTACACACACACAAGGCCGTATTTTGTACTCACATACGGCCGTATTTTGTAGTGAGCTAAGAATGAGCACACAATCATTCACTTGTTTGTAAGGAAACAACATGTATGGGCGTCTTGCACAAAGAAAAGAGTATAAATGAGTAAGACATAGACAATCTTTTGGCCTCATATAGTTAACACACGAAGCTAGAAATTTGTAGAGATAGAACCACGGATATGTACAAAAATACTCGAAAAAGTTTGTTGAACCCTAACTTTCAAGTTAGACGAGATTTATGTGTGACCATTGGTGATAATAGATGATCTTTTTGAGCTAGCCATGAGGTTAAGAAGGGCATAAATTTATGGGCCATTGAGTTGCCGTTCAAGGCAAAAATAGATTCCTTGTTGTGTTATGTGATTTCCTCATATAACTTTAATGGGGGAAGTGCATAAGGTGGCTTGCTTACTATAGAGCTCAGGGGAGTTTATTTTCTCGGCCCGCAGAGTCGAGATGATAGGACTTATGGTCGTGGAGATATGGTTAAAATTTATATTTTGATGATTGTTTTATATCTTCTATTT
This sequence comes from Ceratopteris richardii, assembly GCA_020310875.1. Classification (NCBI taxonomy): domain Eukaryota; kingdom Viridiplantae; phylum Streptophyta; class Polypodiopsida; order Polypodiales; family Pteridaceae; genus Ceratopteris; species Ceratopteris richardii. Next base: position 83,542,855 of record CM035414.1, on the reverse strand, counting down.
TTGTTTTTCTATATAGACTCCGATTGTAAAAGGTATATACGCATGGCCTCACATACATTGTGCACTAATAAGCCTTCATCTAGAGTTTGTCTAAATCACCATCTAAGCTCCATATTGAGAGTGCACTGGTGAATAACAATTCATAATATTTATTTCTCGATCTTCGATTTCTCTCAATCTAAGTTTTTCTTATCTTTGTCTACTGTTCTATTTCGTTGTTATCTTTGTCTATTGGCCTATTTCATTGTGCTATTTTTTCTTACAGCTCCAAAATCCATGCATTATGCATGCTCTTCCTCCTTATCTCTTCTTTTTCTCCACCTTTTTCTTCCCTTGCTTCTCCCACTTGTCCCCTGGACTTTTGTGAGGATTAACTTTCATGACATGATAGAGCACATTTGTGGAGTAAGACATATAAAAAGTGAGGGCACATGAGAGAGAGAAAGAGAGATATGGAAAGAGACAAAAGTGGAATGGAGATAGTTTGTTGATTGCCTACCTGTTTCTTCGTGTTGTTCCCTTGTGGTTGGATCCTTTGGGTGCACTTATGTAGCAATTGTTGACTAGTAGGCTCTCAAGTCATCAAATGCACACTATTTTCCATTGTTTTCAACTCTTTTCTTCTTCGGGTTTCCATTGTGCCTTGCGTGGAGATTCAAAGAGAGTGGTGGTCTCAAATGAGAGCAATATAAGTGCATAAGGTAGAGAGATGTGAGACACAAAAAAAAAGAGAGAGAAATGCATAAGGTAGAGAGATGTAAGAGAGACCAAAAAGAAAGGGGGGAGAGGAAATGAAAAGTAGATATAGTTAAATAGGAAGAGATAAGGATCCAAAATGCGGATGTGAGTGTGGTGGGGGAGGGCATATTGACACAGCCGAAATCTTTATCCACATGCTGCTTTTAAAATTAAAAATATAATAATAATAATGATAATAATAATAATAATGATAATTAGGGTTCTCCACCACATCAAAGCCCCTCAAATAGTGATGGTGACAAGATGCTTGCCGGATTGGACAACTCAAAAGGACCTACCAACGTGGAGAAGCACTAAAATTCGGAATCTGGTCCCTCCACACTTGTAGTAGTAAAATGAAGTTGCTTGCAATGATGGAATACCTTCTTTTTGGTCTTCTTTACCCTTGTTTTTAATGTTTTGTTGATAAAGGTTGACACACACACACAAAAAGGCATAGCTTTGATAGAGCTGCACACCATGAGGCCTAGAGAGAGAGAAAGAGAGTAGGCTATATATCTTTGCAAATACACCAATGGACACTGTTCAATGTGTGTGTGTGTGTGCACATGTTCAAAATAGGTGATAGCAAATCCTTCTTTCAGCCCAAATCATGTGAAATTTACATTGCATTTATCACCACACACACACATGCATACAATTTAAGGGTTTTGTTGCCTTTCATGTTGTACATGTGAATTCCCAGCTCTTTAATGTGAAACCAACTTTGTGAATAGTGGGAGTGAGAAGCGGATAAAAGAGTAAATTTGTCTTTTAAAATCGGAAGAATCGAAGTCAAACGCTTACAATGAGAGGCGGATAGAAAAGTAAGTTCCTACTTTTAAATCCGACGAATTGAAGTCAAGCGGTGTTATGTTTCTTTTTTTTTTTTTTTGGAGAGTACAATGAATTGGAAAGGCGCACACACCTGATCTCGTAAGGTAGAGGCACCCATCTCGGGGAACTTCATGGACATCCATCTTTGAGAACTCATGGATATATCCAACTAGGATTTGAACTGAGAACTTCCTCCTTGAGATTCAAAGCATCAACCACTAAGCTATACAGACTTGGACAAGGTGTTGTGTATTTTGCTTTTAAATCATAATCCAAATATGTCCTTGTGGGTCTTGAGTGCATCACTTATGAGGGTACATACATCCTTGTTTTTTTATGAGTAAGACAATAGAATATTGAGGGTACATGTATGATAGATCTTGCAAATTTTGGTTGTGATAATTATGGACACAAGCATGAAGTTCGCTTAACTTCTCATGGTCGAAATTATAGATTGCATGAAAATAAAATTGAAGAGGTGAAGGGAGTGTGGTGGAGCATAATGCCTTGAATGCCTTAGGGCAAAGTGCTTGTTTTTAAGTCTCGTTCATTGGACATTTCAAATTTCTTGTATTTTGAAAAAAAAGAGATGATAATTAATCTAAATACTCTTAATGTTTGGACAAATCGAGAAAATTTAGTAAGGTGTCAATCCATTCGGGTTACCCAACTACTCATCAGATGTGTCAGTGTTTAACTTTAAAAAAAAAGGGAAAGTAGTGACCAAACTTTGAGCCACCCCCCCTTCATGTGCCTCCCATTTGCATCATATATCATATGTGCATGTACCTTTGGTCTTCCTTCGTTTATTACCAAGAGGAAGAAGAAAACAATCTCTTTCAAGATAGTTAGGGCACATGTATGTTTTCTTGAGTGATTGGATTACACTTTTTGAGTAATACAATAGAGCATCTGGGGCACATGTATGACAAATATGGTGAACTCCAATGGTTATGATTATAGACACATGCATGATAGTCATGTATGATAATCTTGTGAACTATGATAATCTTGTGAACTCGAGTGGCTATGACTATAGGCACAACCATGATAGTCAGTTAACTTTCGATGATCGAAATTAAGGGCACATAAAATTTGCATGAAAATAAAGCTAAAAAAAAGTGATAATTATATATATAAACAAATACTTTTAACCTTATGATGACCCAAACATAAAATTTAGGAAGATGATAGTATATTTTGAACACCCAATCACTCACCAAACATGTGAGCTTCCAACTTCCAACTTGGCAAAAGAAAAAGAAAACGATCATACTTTACGTCACCTCCCTTTCATGGTGTCTCTCTCCCACACACAAATTCTCGTCTCTCTCTCACACACAATTTCTCTCTCACACACACACAAATTCTCGTCTCTCTCTCACACACAATTTCTCTCTCTATGAAGGAGTACTTTAAAAAGTGTATCTGAAAGTGCAGATGATACACTTCTCTTGTCGATTTGTAGCCATTTTGGGGCCCCTAGTTCATCGTAACTTTTAGAAAACCGAGAAAATACCCCGATCTTTGTCTCATAAATATCCCAAACTGCAAAATTTGTGATGGATCTCGTAAGCCTGCTAGAAACCACCATAAATTCACTAGACATTGCCATAAGTCCACCAAAATCTACCATAAATCTACTAGATTATATCGTAAACATCTCTAGTGTCCCTATGTGCACTCTATTAGGAGTTTTTTTTTGAAAGCGTACTCTTCCGGACTTGTATTAAATAAGGAAAATAAAAGTACAAGTGAAAGGGACTAGTGCCTACGGGACCCCCCAAGTTCCACAGAGCGAGGGAAGATCTTACAAAGTTGAGATGGCATTACAAAGAAGGTTGATCACCCTCTTGTCACCCTCATGATGGGTCCACTTGTGTTTAAGCTTGTTGTTGATCAAAAGGAGCACTTGATGATGTAGTTAGTGATTCTTTTACTGAGGAGGAACAACTATTTCTCAATCGACCACTCTTTGGGAGAGTCGTCAAATATGCACATCTTTCCTGCCAGATCTTCCATAGGACCTCCCCTCTGATGGTGTTCCAGAGAGTAGCGGAGCATCCGATCACTTCTTCTAGCAAAGCTTGTTTCCAATTGATATGTTTGTGAAGTCTAATTTTCTTTCCGACAAACTGCCAGAGCCTATTGGAGATTTTGCTCCAACTAATAGTGGGAACCTTGAAGACTTTTTGCTCTAACTAATAGTGGGAACCTTGAAGACTTTTTGGCCCCTTCGAATTCAAGCAATTTTCATTCAAAGAACCTAATTCTTCCTTGAGAAGACTTCAACCATTTACAAGATGAGATTTTGAATTCTGTACTTGACCTTTTAGTCCAATAGAGGAATAGCAAATTATCCCAAAATTAAGATCTCACAATCCATCTTCCTCTATAAGTTTCCACAATGATCATCCTTGATGTAGGATGGTGCTATAGGTACGAAATATAATAACTTTGGGGGATTTTCTAGGGATGATCCAAAGGCTCATGTTCAAGCTTTTGAGCTTAAGTATGAATTTATAGAAAATGTTGAACATATTCTAGACTAGGGTTTTACCTCCATTTTGAAGCCATTCGTTCAATCAGAATTGTCATCAAACTAACAAATTGTGAGCTGAAATTTCAGCATTCATTGAAGTAAAGATTCTATCACATTCTTGTTCTTTAGTGAAATGGCGGGTAGTAATGACTTATTTAGCATGCTTCAAGCTGAAAATAAGCTTGATGGGACCAACCATCTAATGTGGTATTACATGATGAAACATGTTCTTGTTGAAAAACAACTTTGCAACATAGTGCAACATGTAGATCAATGACCTGCACATTCTTCTACTTCATAGTCTATTGACACAACTGTAGCTTCTTCTTCGATTACAGTGGTTACTCCTTCTCTGCCTACACAAGAGAAACTTAGATGGGATGGAAAAGATTCTTAAGCTCATTTGGTTGTGCTTTTTGTGAAACATCCTATAATTCCACACATTCTGTCATGTTCTACATCAAGATAGGCATAGGACACTCCTATGTGTAATAAAGAACATGTTGCATACTTGAGGAAGCAACTTGAGGATGTATGGATGGCTGAAAATGAGTCCGTGGATGTGTATGTGACATGCATCAAAGACTTGAAAGAGCAATTGGCAAACATAGATAAGATTATTTCGGATGCATCACTCACCTGTACATATTTGGTTGCAAAAAGGAATCCCAATATGTATGCATTTGATGATATTTTGTTACCTTCATTCATGATGCTACTCACCATACATGGGTGTATCCTATGAAAGGAAAGAACGAAGTATTTTCTTGCTTAACGCATTTTTAGCTATGGCTTAAAATTTTTCTTCAAACAAGCTTTTGACTCTATGCACAGATTGTGGAGGTGAATACATGTCACATGAGTTTAATGCTTTTCCTTGTGAAAGAGGTATTTCACACAAATGGGTGCCATAGACACCTCAACAAAATTGTGTTGTCGAGCATAAAAAGAACACTTCTTGAAATGGCACGATGTATGGTTAAAGGAAAGCAGCTTCCTGACAACTTTTGGATAGAAGCAGTCATGTGTGCAAACTATGTGTTTAATCGCTACCCTACAAAAGCATTGAGAGTCATCGCTCCTTATGAGTCTTGGAATGGACATAAACCTATGGTTAGTCATATGCTTGTGTTTGGTTGTTTGGCATATGCTCTTGTGCCATACCACAACATCACAAACTTGATGACAAGGCAAAGAAATGTATATTTGTTGGTTATAGTGTTGAAAGTAAGGGATATCATTTGTACCATCCATCGATGGACACCATTATTGTGGGTTGAGATGTTGTATTTGTTATAGTTTTCCCTCTACTTGAATGTAAAAAATAGCCAACAATTAGCTCACAAGATGTGTTCAATACACTCATGCCTTTGTTCTAAAGTGGTGTGCTTGACTATGGCCATCTAAATCAGCCAACTGAGGCTCAAAGGGCTAAAAAAATCTAGCAAAATAGAGCTGAAAATGCAAAGAATTTCTAGCCAAACATGGCTGAATTTTTTCAACCAAAAATTGCCGAACCTACTAGAAATTTCTAGTCAAAATATGGCTAAAAATGAGCATGAAATTTAGCCCACACATGACATAGATGTTGACGATGTATTACATAATGAGCGCATTTCTATCAAGAGTGCACAACATATTCAAAAGTGGCTAAAACAAACTTTGCAAGACAACAAATTGAGTGCACCTTTCCTTGGTAGATCAAGCTCTCGTCATGCATGAATTATTTTTGTGGATTATTCTCTTATTGCAACAACATGTAATGAAGAGCACTTATTTTTGAAGATGCATGTGATGATCCACATTGGATAAGCACTATGCAATCAGAAATAGAGTCCATACATAGGAATGGTACTTGGGAGTTATGTGAATTGCCAATAGGAAAAAATGACTAGTACAAAGTGGGTTTACAAGATTAAAAGAAAGTAAGATGGTAGAATTGATCACTACAAAGTTAGATTTGTTGCCAAAGGATATGCACAACAATATGGCATTGAATATGAATAAAATTTTGCATTTACTTCATGCATGACTACTATTCATATCGTGGTTGCATTGTTTGCCCATCGAGGTTGAAAAGTAAATCAGTCGGACATAAAAACAATTTTCTTGAATGGTGATTTGCAAGAAGAGGTTTATGTGAATCAACCTTTTAGATTTTCCATGAAGGGTCAAGAGCATATGGTTTGTCACTTGCATAAAGCCTTGTATGGTCTCTATCAAGCTCCACATGCATGTTATGACAAAATTCATAAGCACTTGATTGCTCTTGGCTTCACATGTAGTCCAATTGAAAGCACACTCTATGTACGCAAATATGGGGCTAATCTTACATTGCTTGTTCTTTATTTCAATGACATAATCTTGATTGAGTCATGTGATACAAAACTTGAAATTCTTATGGTTAATTTGCAGCATACTTTTGATGTCACTTATCTTGGTCTTTTGAGCTACTATCTTGGCATCTAGTTTGTTTTCGTATTGTTATGCATCAAGCAAAGTATGTTGAAAAACTACTTCAACATTTTGACTTTGAGGATTGCAAGCTAGTTTCTACACCAGTTGAGACAAGATTTAGGTTCTCATTTGAGGATTCCAATAATGCATTTGACAGTTCTCTTTATCATCAAGCTATGGGGTGTCTTACATACGCATGCAACACAAGGCCAGATATACAATATACAGTTTCCTAGTTGAGTCGATTCATGCATAGCCTTGGCACTAAGCATTGGCAAGTGGTGAAACGTGTGTTTAGATATCTTAAAGGCACTTTGAGTTTAGTTTTCTTTTATGGGAGAGATATTCATCCATGCTTGCATGCTTTTACATATAGTGATTGTGCTGGTTGTTATGATACTCGCATGTCCACTAGTGGTAATTGATTACACTTTTTACTCTAGTGATGGCTAGAGGTTTTTTCCCCATGTTACCACATACATGATTCACTCATATGTGGTGGTACTTTGTGTTGATGACATGATTGCTCCTACATCATCTCCATTTGTATCCGCATGTATACATCTCCATTTTGTATTCAAGAGGCACTTTATTTCCAATTTATTTGCATTTTATATTGTATCTCTTTTGTATTTGGGTACCTTGCCATTTGCTTCTACCATTGTATTCATTCTCCTTTGAGGGGAATTATCCCACATGAGATGTACTTTGGAGAGCCCCTCCCAAATCTATATAAGGAGGGCCTCTCCCCTCATTTGTACTTGGTTATAAGCTTGAGGAGCCTACTCCATGCTCTTGGCAAGCTATATTGCCCATTTCCCCACCATTCCAACCTTTCTTTTCACCCCTCTACTACTCCTTTTACCCCATTTTCTCACCCTCCCACCCTCTTTGTTGTTCCATTGATGATTTTTTTCCGTTCTCGTGGTCATGATTGTGGAATTGATAGTAATCTCAAATCATAAAAGTGTTTGTAAACACTTGTATAGCATTTATGGTGCATTCTCTACTCTATATTATGTACACATACTTATCCTTTGGAGTGTTGATTTATGTAACCTTTGTCCATCGTCAATAACACTTCTCCATCTGATCTTCTTTGAGTGAATTGTACAAGCCTTTTGTATACATGCACGCAAGTTCTCTATTAATCATTGCAATTTATTACAGTGCATCATCCATTTGTTATCAGGCAACATTTTCCATGCCCTATAGTCTACTCTAATCCATTTGGTCATGATGCACGATGCGAACAAGAATAGGTGATCTCACTAATGTCTGCAACATTGCTCCATTGCCTCTAGACAATTTTAAAGTCATGATCACTACTTGCAAGGCCAACGAGGAGTTGCCATGACCGCTTTTGAGACAAGCGGTTGCTAGTAGAGCCTCGATCGCTTCATGCAAATCTCTGCCAATGTGCTGCTCCAAGGACTATAGAGAGAGCCCGATACTTCCCTTCAGAGGTGAAAGCATTATATTTAGTGGAACACTAAAATGGCTGCAATGGAAGCTGTTGTAGTAGTTTTGTAGTGCATGTCAATCTCTCTCCAGGCTTTGGTATACGTGCATTATGTTTATCTCTGTTGAAGCTACGCAGCTTCCTCTTACGTTGAGGCGGAGTTCCATCTACATTGAAGCTATCTACTACTGAAGCTATGTAGCTCCCTCTTACATTGAAGCTATCTGCTGTAGAAGAATTCCATCAGTTTTTTGGCGTACAATTCAGTACGTGGTCGAGAACTCGATGATGCGTCATCTACACCTGACTATCCTAACACATGCAGAGATGATAAGACCAGAACAACAAGCAATAAGGTAAGTTGTATGCTTGCATAACTTAACATATATTGAGGAATGCGTCTCTATATGAAGAAGTATTGACAACACGAGAGCGATGCTCTTTCCTCTGTACAGTAGCCAAAATGAAAGCAATCAAAATACAGAATGACAAAAGGAATTGTGCAGTCATTTTGGATCTCTACTCGACACTAAGCATGACTCCCTAAGTAGACAGAACAACAACACAATTGCTTTGAGAGAGTCTCTATAATATGACTATGTAGCACACTAGTCTAAACAACATAACGCGCCTTCTCTATGATGCAACAAGAACAACATCTATATCGCCTTCTCTGTGATGCAACGAGGAAAGCATCTATATCGCCTTCTCTGTGATGCACCAAGAGAGAGAGAGAGAGAGAGAGAGAGAGAGAGAGAGAGAGAGATTCAATATTGTGTGCATTAATTCTTTATTCTTCGCTTATGTATTCTTCACTCAACCGCCAGAGGAAGCGAGGAAATTGTATCTGGCTTTATAAGGTAGTTCCACATGTCAAGCTCTGATAACATCACATTGAGAGTCACAAATCAACACAAAAATTTCTTTTTTAGTAGAAAGGAGTTCAGCCTTGGCCTATTCTCCTGGACTTTAATTAAAATAGAAGAAAAAGTTACAAGTGAATGGGACTAGTGCCCATGGGACCCCTCGAATCCCACAAAGCAGGGGCAAAAATTTTGGCTCTAAAGCGTATTACAAAGGAGGTTAATAACCCTCTCGTACCCCTCATGCAGGGTCCACTTTGGTTTAATCTTGTTGTTCTTGTTGAGAAACACTTTATGATGTCTAAAGGGTGGGGAACTCTTGCAGTTGGTGATTCTTTTGCCAAGAAGGAACAGAGACTTCTCGATCAACCACTCTTTAGGAGGGTGTCCAAAGTTGTAGGCACATCACTCCCTCCAAATCTTCTAGAGGGTTTCACCTCTTATAGCATTCCATAGTGCCGTAGAGAAGTCGATCGCTTCACCCATAATCACTTGCTTCCAAGTGATTTGTTCCTGCAACCTCAAGAAATTCCCAAGGGTCTACTAGAGTATGAGAAACTTGGGGCACGCAAAGAACATATCCTCAATGTTATGACAGTAGCACTTGCACCAAGCTAGAGCCCCACAAATTTTGTTAGCCTTTAGATTGGTCCAAATACCACGGTGGAGAATTATCCACATGAGGACGGACTTTTTGATCCCGATGAGGGGATGCCAGATATCCAATTCTAAGAAGCATATATTCATCGGCTACAATGAACAATCAAAATCATATAGACTGTATGATCTTGAGAACCACTCCATCACAATTCCAAAAGATATAATCTTTAATGAAGCTTCAAGATGCTCAACCAAAGATCCATATACAAGTCTCAGTCTACCCATCTACACTTCAGAGGGGGACACAGTCTTTTCAAAGCACACATCAGAGGCAAGTACTTCACATCAACCCAAAAGATCACAAAGGCTCATTTAGAAGTAGCACCGAGAACAAAATCATTATGTAAATGATGCATTGATGCATTAGATCCAACAAAATCGGGCTCACTTGCACACAACTTTTTGAGTCACTTTTATAGCTAAAGTTGGAGCCAATTTTCAGCTTTTGAATTTCAAACTCTACCAAAAAGTCAAAATTAAGAATTCATTTATGTGTTTGTTTTTTGACAAAATTCACTGTTATTTTACTCAAAAAAAAGTGTACCTAAAGTTTAGAACTTCCTTTCTCATCAATTCTCCACCAAAAAGCTCGTAATTGATCCTCCAAAATTCACTTGAATGTAAGTGCCTTTTTTACATATGCACTTTTACAAGGAGTAAAACCAAACTTTTACAAGTGGGTATTCATATGTGACTTCATGTGTGTACACAGAAGTGAATAGCTAATTGTCCAAGTATGTAGGCTTGGGTCTATTTGCATCAAAAACTCCCCCTCAAGCCTAACATGCTTGGGCTTCAAATTTCCTTGATTTCTTGCAATCCAATCATCATCTTGAACCTGTTCAATTTAGTTCCATCCAAAGATTTAGTCAATATACCTGCACATTGTAGTTTTGTGGACACATAGAACAATTGTATGTTCTTGCTAAGTAGCTTCTCTCTCACATAGTGGTAATGCACTTCAATATGCTTAGTCCTTGCATGATACACATGATTAGCAGCCAAATGTAGTGAGCTAGTATTATCTCCAAAGAACGTTGGTGTGTATGCATGCAACCCCAAGTTTGATTAGAGTAGCTTTAACCACATTGCCTCATGTTGCATTTGCTAGGCTCCTATATTCAGCTTCGATTTAGGACAATGCCACAGTTGGTTGTTTCTTTGATGACCATGAAATTAACTTAGACCCTACAAAAGATAAGTAGCCAGAGGTGCTCCTCCTATCATCTTTTAAGCCAGCCTAATCCGCATCAGAGTATAACTTGATATCCAAGTCAAATGTAAATGGATAAAATAATCCTTCATTTGTGGTGCCCTTCAGATACTTTAAGACCCTTTTGGCAGCTTCCATGTGAGGTTTTCTTGGTGTATGCATGAATTGACTCAATGTACTTACTCCAAGGCATATATACACTCTTGTTAGCATTGCATAATTGAGACTTCCAACAAGAATTTGGTAACCTATGATGTCTTCAAGTAGCTTCCCTCCATGAGCACTGAGTTTGCGATTCAACTCTGGCATAGGTGTACTTGCAATTTTTGTGTTCTCCATCATGAACTTAGTTAATATGTCATGGATGTACTTTCTCTGAGTAATGAAAATACCAGAATCTGAATATACAAGCTCTGAACCAAGAAACTAAGTCAACAATCCAAGGTCACTGATTTTAAATTCTTCCTTCATCTGATCTTTGTTCTTCTTGATGCCACTGACATCATTCCCTGTAATGATGATATCATCCACATAAGCACATAGATAAATAAGCTCTGAATTTGTCTTCTTAATGAACAAAGAAATGTCTACTTTGCTTGGTGTAAATCCCTGATCCTACAAGTATGTAACAAGCCTATGGTTCCAAGCTCTAGGATCTTGCTTTAAACCATAAAATGCCTTCCTTAATTTACATACATAATCAAGTTTGTCTTCGTCTTCATATCTTGTGGTTGAGCCATGTAGACTCCTTTAGAGATCCATCCATTAAGAAATGCATTTTTAACATCTAATTTGTACAAGTTCCAATTCTTTGAAGTAGCAATACTTACTAAGACTCTGATAGTTTGCATATTAGCCACTGGTGAGAGGGTCTCCTCATAATCCACTCCATGGGTTTGAGCAAACCCCTTTGCTAATAGCCTTGCTTTATACCAATTGATTGTGCCATCTGAATTATTTTTCACTTTGTAAATCCACCTGGATCCTATCACCTTCATGGATTGTTTCTTGGGAACCAAATCCCAAGTTCTATTCTCTTGAAGTGCTTCAATTTCCTCCTACATAGCTTCTCTCCATTCTTCCTTTTTGTTAGCTTCTTGAAATGTAGATGGCTCCTCTAACATAGACTCTTTAATTATATAAATAGAATGCTTGGTGACTAATGATGTGTCACAGCCATACCTTATAGGTTTCTTGATTTCTCTTTGCCATCTTCTAAGTCCTTGATTGGATGACTCTAGAATGTCTTCCAATTTTTTAATCTTTACTTTGTCCTTTGACTTCCAAGCTTTGAATTCTTCAAGATTGATTTGTTCTTCATCATCTGAATTGATATCTTCACATGTATATGGTTCTTCCTTGGTCAGATTTGGAAAATCATTCTCCAAGTCATAGGGTAGCTTTATTTTTGGGCAATCATCCTCAAACCAGGAGTTATTTTCATCAAATACCACATCCCTACTAACTGTAAATCCTTTATTAGTGGGATTATATAACTTATATCCTTTTCTGATTCTGATCATAGCCAATAAATATGCATCTTTCAGCCTTTGGATCAAGCTTTCCCCTAATGTGTGAAGGGATGTGTGCATAAGCAATGCACCCAAAGATCTTACAATGGTCCAATGTGGGTCTCTTTCCATTCCATGCTTCATAAGGTGTCATCCCATCTAGAGACTTGGATGGAAACCTATTGATTAGGTAAGAAGCCTATTGATTAGGTAAGTAGCTGTGGAAACAACCTCTGCCCATAGATAATAAGGGAGTTTTTTCTCATTCAACATTGATCTTGTAGCCTCTCCTATCAACCTATTTCTTCTCTCTACTACTCCATTCTGTTCAGGAGTGTACATTGTTGTAATCTCTCTCTCTCTCTCTCTCTTTATGCCTCTATTTTGTAAGGAGTCAAAATCATGTGAGAAATACTCACCACCTCCATCAGATCTGAGCCTCTTCAAACTTTTACTTGTTTGATTCTCAACCAATGCCAAATACTTCTTGAAACAAGTGAAGATTTCATATTTATGCTCCATAAAATAAAGTATTGTCCACCTACTATAGTCATCTATAAATGAAACATAATACCTTGACCTTGAAATTGATGGCTCTATGCTAGGACCCCACACATCTGTGTGTACAAGATCCAAGTAATCTTCATACATGTATGCTCTTTTGTTAAATGGTTGCCTATGTGACTTGCCAAATTGGCATGCTCCACATTTGTAAATCATGTGTTGCTTGGTAACATTTAGGATGCCAAGCACACTCTAATCCCTACATATTTTCTTCAATGTGCTTTCACCTATATGACCTAGTCTCTTATGCCATATCTCCAATTCAGATAGGGTTTGGTCCTTGTATTTGAAGAGATAGTGTTTCTTGTATCTTCAACTTCAAAGGTAAAAAGTATACCAGATTTCTCACCTTTTGCAATCCTCTTGAAACCTTGTTGAGGGTCCTCCACATATGCTCCATGTCTTGTGAATCTAACCTGTAAACCCTTCTAAACAATCTGTCCAACACTGATTAGATTTTTGGTTATTGTTGGCACATACAACACTCTGCTTAAAAGGTTCATATTACTATCAGATGCTTTAACATTTCCAATTTTCTTTACTAAGTGCCTAGTGTCATCAGTTGTTTGGACTTCATGCTTCCCTCTAGGTTCTTCAAGGTCAGACAATAGTGCTACATTGCCAGCTACCTGATTGGAACAACTAGAATCAATATAGAATAGGTATTCATCATCTTTACCTTGCTTGACTATCATATTCATTAGCAATAGAGAATCCTCTCGGTCATTTGTATAATTGTTGTATTCTCTCCTTCCTCTGAAGCCTCCTTGATAGTTTTTGTTGAAGCCTTGGTTGTAGTTGTGACGGTAGTTGTTTCCTCCATTATTGAACCTGCTTCTTGATTGTCCATAGCCTCCTCTGTGGAAGCCTCTTCCTCTATGATTCCTTGTGTTCTTAAAGCATTCATCTATGGTATGATTTTCAAGCCACAAATGTTGCAAGGTGAATAATTATATGGTCTCCCCCTATCTTACTTTCCTCCTATGCCTCTTCCTTTAGTACCTCTTTCTCTACTTGTGAAATTCACTTGAGAGGCACTTGCATCTTCTTCATTCTTCTTACTTTTGCCTTTATCTTTATTTCTATTCTTATCTATGTAAAGGGCATACGATTGATTACCTCTAGAAATATCTCCATTCTTGTTGAGCTTTGTCTCATGTGTGAAGAGTTGCCTCATCAGTGTATTGAGGTCAAGTATTTGCATGCCCATACATATGTCCATTGCTATGGTGAAAGACTCCCATTTGTCATCAGCCTTGATGCCATTTGATGAGAAGTATGAAGATAGCACATTCCAAGTCTCTTGGGAAGTCTTACAATTCCTAAAATGAGGTAACAAAAAATAAGAGATTGAATTGAGTATGTAAGACTGTTGGGGGATTCTTGGACAAGAAGGGATTTGAGTGTTTGTAGGAGAAAAGGGAAAGACAAGAAGAAAGATACACACTCGAAGCCTCTGTCGATTGATTATAATAAGACAAATACAATGGTAATGCACAATACAATCCCATGCTTCTGTGCAAAATCCCACAAAGTGCTCAATTACAAAATATCAAATACCCAAGGTCTTGTTGCTGCCGGCCTCCTCTGCACCAGACCTCCACCTTCTCCAAGCCTGCACTTGTGCACACCTTGCACCAAGCTTCCAATAAGGGGGAGGGATTGGACACCTTCTGTTGGCACACGCACACTGCAATGCGACCTTGGGATCCTTAACACTTCTTAGTCACTCTTCATTCACACCTTGCACTTCACTTCTCTGCGTTGCACACTGTGTGTCTCTTGCACTTGCTTAGACTATGCTCTCCATGCTTAGTCTTATAATAGTCCAAGAATAGTCCTTGCCTTGATTTGAGTGTCGATTCATGTACGCTCCTAACAGCAAGAGTATCTTGGTGCTCACTTTGATGTCCCAACATTGTCTCCAAAAGTGGCAGCCAACGAATCCCTGTTTGTCTTGTAGTGACTTTAGGCTAAAACAAAAATTTTAATTGGGGGGCCATACTTTCACTTCTGCGTACGCTGCCGCTTCACATACCTTCACATTTTCCTTTTAAGTGTTCACTTTTGCACATAAGAGAGGGTTCACCTGAACCTTCCAAAACACTTTAAAAACACTTTGAACCTTAGGGAAATTAGAGAAATACCTCTACAACCTGCAACCCACTTTCTCCAATTTACCCTTTGTGGACAATTAATTGTGCACTACCTGTGCACTTTAGCACTTTGACTTTGCACATGTTGACTTTGACCTTGACCTTGTTGACTTTGACCAGGTTGACTTCGACCTTTTGACTTTGACTATAGTTGACTTTAACCAATATGACTTTAACGGGCTCAACAGTTGCCCACCACCTAATGTGCTCTCCGTCTCGGAGAGCTACAACCAAAAATATGAGCATAGAGGATACCATGATTATGGAGCTACAAAATCTTCAAAAGGACACCTGAGCAGCCACCAAGTCCACCAGAAACAGAAGAGAGCAAAATCATTTGAATGTGGGGTCCCGATCAGGATGCTTGGTTCTTAGGACAACAATTAGTATAGTGGTCTCTAGCCTCTGGGCAGTTCCTGCAAGGAGGGGCATTTTCTGGTAGAGTGCACCTACTTTGACAGTGGCCACATTCTCCACATCTGAAACAAATAATTGGCCTCCTTGGCCCATTTCCAAAGTTATCCCTCTGTCTAGGGTTGTAATTGTTACCTTGGTTAGGTCCAACCGCCATCACATTTATTGGTGGTAGGGGTCCTCCTTGTGTCGAATATGTTGTTGCAGGCATTCCTCTTGATTGGCAATCCTGAGCCTCATGACCAGCTTTCCTGCATAGCTGGCAAGTCACACTTGACAAAGGACATTCACTTACTATATGACCTTGCTTACTGCACATGGTCCACCAAAGTCCACTCTTGAAGCCACCTCCTTTGAGTTCTTGCAACTCCTATCAGAGCTGAGCCAATTCCTCTACTTGGGCCTCCTCTTCCTTTTGGAGCTTTAATGCCTCAATCTCCCTCCTCAAATGAGTAACAACATTCTCCTCCTCTTTGTGGGGCCTATTTCTTTTTAAGCCCTCCAGATCCTTCCTTAGCTGGATTACTGGATCCTCCATTTCTGTAGAATATGGTAGTTGAGAAGAAGTTGCTCCATAGTATTGCCTTATCTGCTCCAATCGTGTAGTTGTGTTGATGAATTCCTCTATGGAGGCTGTACGCAACATGAATTCCTTGATTTTACATTGGGTGGTCACTGGAAGTGGCTTAGCTAACCATTTCTTAACAAAAAAATCATGTGGTGGATCTCGTAATTTAGCCATTAGTGCCTTGGCCCTAGTCACAAACTCTGGGAACTTTTCACTTGGATCCAATCTCAAATTCTCTAATTCCTCTATGATGATCTCTGTAGTATTTCCATGCTAAATTTATTTTTGAATGCATCTTTCATTAAGTACCAAGTTGTAAAATGGTTCTCAACAAACTGGCTGAACCACTTGTCTGCTAATCCTTCTAATGTAGTAGGGAAGAGTATCAAAAAGGCATCCTCTCTTCCCATTAAGCCTCTAGTTTTGCATAGTGCTAAAAACCTTCGAATATGCTCGTCCGGATCTTCTTGAGCTAGGCCTTTGAAAGAAGGAAATTTTATATTTAATCTTGATAGTAGGGTTTCCAAGTCTACCTGGCCAGCCATGCTCTTTACTGATGAAGTTGATGAAAGTGGGCTAGATGATCTTCTATCAGCCTTCCTTCTTGTTTGCTTGCAGGTGACCCTCAATGTTTGGGACCGAGTTGCAGTCATGAGCTGTTCATAGTCCTCTTAGTATGAGACAATTGATAAGAATATGTACCTTTTAGCCCAACGAATGTACTGTCGGCACTTGAATAGTGATTCTCCACTCTGCAAGATGTCTTCTCCTATGCTCAAATCTCCTTGGCACTCCACGGGGCGTGCCAAATTTTGTTGGGGGATTCTTGGACAAGAAGGGATTTGAGTGTTTGTAGGAGAAAAGGGAAAGACAAGAAGAAAGATACACACTGGAAGCCTATGTCGATTGATTATAATGAGACAAATACAATGGTAATGCACAATACAATCCAATGCTTCTGTGCGAAATCCCACAGAGTGCTCAATTACAAAATACCAAATGCCCAAGGTCTTTTTGCTGCCGGCCTCCTCTGCACCATACCTCCACCTTCTCCAAGCCTGCACTTGTGCACACCTTGCACCAAGCTTCTAATAAGGGGGAGGGATTGGACACATTCTGTCGGCACGCGCACACTGCAATGTGACCTTGGGATCCTTTGGGGAATAGCTTAACACTTTTCTGCACACTTCTTAGTCACTCTTCATGCACACCTTGCACTTCACTTCTTTGCGTCGCACACTGTATGTCTCTTGCACTTCTCTCTCTTGCCTTGCTTAGACTATGCTCTCCTTACTTAGTCTTAGAATAGTCCAAGAATAGTCCTTGCCTTGATTTGAGTGTCGATTCACGTACGCTCCTAACTGCAAGAGTATCTTGGTGCTCACTTTGATGTTCCAAGATTGTCTCCAAAAGTGGTAACCAACGAATCCCTGTTTTGTCCTATAGTGACTTTAAGCTAAAACAAAAATTTTAATTGGGGGCCATACTTTCACTTCTGTGTACGCTGCCGCTTCACATACCTTCACATTTTCCTTTTAAGTCTTCACTTTTGCACATAAGAGAGGGTTCACCTGAACCTTCCAAAACACTTTAAAAACACTTTGAACCTTAGGGAAATAAGGGAAATACCTGTGTAACCTGCAACCCACTTTCTCCAATTTACCCTTTGTTGACAATTAATTGTGCACTTTGACACCTGCACTTTAGCACTTTGACTTTGCACTTGTTGACTTTGGCCTTGACCTTGTTGACTTTGATCAATTTGACTTTGACCTTTTGGCTTTGACTGTAGTTGACTTTGAATGTGGTTGACTTTGACCAATATGACTTTTATGGGCTCAATAAAGACCTAGCTAGAGCATCCTTTGCACACCATGCAACTAGTATCTCTTGCTTCTCTTTTGTAGGTTGATTTTTGCTTCTAAAGGTTCATTTCTTCATCTCCAGAGATGTATCCATACAAGCTTCTTCCTTGGAGGTAAGCCTTCATCCTTAGGGACCATGCTGGATAATTGCCTCTATCCAATTTATCAATGAATGATGGAAATCCATCTCCCATTTTACCTTGATGTTGCTCTGATACCACTGTTTGAGGAGATGGTGGACATCTTCTAGAGATGAGATGATGTTGCAAATTCTTGCTTCACATTGGCCAAAGTTGAGTTGAGGAGTTTAGAGTAGACTCGTTGAGTTTTCCAAGAAGTACAACTTAATCATAAGTGCTTTGGAAGATGATTCTCAAATCATTGGATCAAAATAGATAACATTGACATTGAGCTTGAACCAAAGACTTTCTATTTTGGTCGCTATACTTGCTTAAGGAAATGAACAATTCTCTTTCTCTGCTAACAATTGGACAACATCCTTTTGCGAATATCTAACTAACTTAGATAGCTAACTTCCACAAGTTATTTCACTCAAAATGATCAACTAGGCAAGGAGAATGATCTTTAGCAAGTCTGGGGTGTATCTTGACTTTTTAGGAGCTAAACAGATAGCAAACCAGAGAGCAGTAATTCAAACATTGCTTGAAAATGGCCAAAGCAATCAAGATGAAAATTTGTAACATATAACTAGACTATCTAGTGAAGCAATAGAAATTTAAATCACTCAAAATGGTTAATTACATGTTGAGAAATGACTCTGAAAAATTCACTATTCTAAGTAGCACTTGATAGAGTAGAGACAAGAGAACATGATCAACATGTATGTACTAATGCACATAAAGTACAATGATATTGGCAATGAATGATTGCACAATATGAGGGCAATGTTAGAGCTATAGTTTGATCTCAATACCCAAGTAGAATCCCTCTAAAAACTCTTCCAAATTGAGATCACTTGCACGCACCTTTTTGAGTCACTTTTATAGCTAAAGTTGGAGCCAATTTTCAGCTTTTGAATTTCAAACTCTACCTAAAAGTGTACCTAAAGTTTAGGACATCCTTTCTCATCAATTATCCACCAAAAATCTCGTAATTGATCCTCCAAACTTCACGTGAATGTAAGTGCCTTTTCTATATATGCACTTTTACATGGAGTAAAACCAAACTTTTTACAAGTGGGTATTCATATGTGACTTCATGTGCATACATAGAAGTGAATAACTAATTGTCCAAGTATGTAGGCTTGGATCTATTTGCATCAACACCATCTACCAACTAGACGTCAAAAGTGCTTTCCTCAATGGAGATCTTCAAGAAGAAGTATATGTTGACCAACCTGAAGGTTTCAAGATCAAAGGAAAGGAAGATCAAGTCTACAAGCTTCAGAAAGCACTTTATGGACTTAAGCAAACTCCTAGAGCCTAATATGAAAAGATTCACAAGTTCTTTGATGATAAAGGACTTCAAAGAAGTAGTGTCAATGCAAACTTATACATCTATCAGAATGAGTCCTTAGTGGCCATCATCATCCTCTATGTAGATGACTTGATCTTGATAGGCCCAGATGAAGAACACATCCAATTCATCATCACACAACTTCACCTTGAGTACTCTATGACAGATCTTGGACTACTTCATTATTTCTTGGGTATGGAAGTTTGGCAAACAAAAGAAGGCATATTCCTATAACAAAAGACTTACTACTCTGATCTTCTTTCCAGATATAACATGGACCAGTGTCACTCAATATCTACACCACTTCATCCAAACATCAAGCTCACACTAGAGGATTCATCATCACTTGTGGATGTGCATACTTATGGACAACTTGTTGGCTCATTACTCTACCTTGCCAACACTAGACCAGATATTGCCTATGCAGTTGGCATACTCAATCAATTTGCACATCAACCTCATTAGACTCATTGGGATGCTGCTTAGAGACTACTTTGATATCTTGACCTCACTCGACATCATGGTCTTTGGTACAGAGGGGGCATCGAACTCGTCAGATATTCAGATTCAGATTGGGTTGGTGATCCTAATTCTCGATGACCTACTTCAAGGTATCTATTCTTGCTTGGCTCAAGACCTATCTCTTGGGCAAATAAGAAGCAACCTGCAATTGCTTTGTCATCCACTGAGGCCGAGTATTGAGCATCTAGCTTCGAACATGTGAGGCCATCTAGCTTTAATGTTTATTATTTGACATTGGTGTTTTGCAAGTTACTCCAACACACATTTGCACAGACAACCAATCAACCTTGGCCATCGCCAAGAATCTAATGTTTCATGCTCAGACAAAGCACATCAAGATCTAGTATCATTTCATCTTTGAGAAGCTCGTATCTCAGGAGATTACTCTAGAGTAGTGTACCTCTCAGGAGAACATGGCGAACATGTTCACGAAGGCTCTACCTCCAATTTCGCTCCAACACTTGCTGGACTTCTGCAACATTCAACCGCTCCAAAATGGACATGCAGAGTATTCTAGCTCCCAATTTGGTTCCATAGGTAGTGCCTCGTATTGATACGGATAGCTCTAACTATGCTTGAGTGACTCTATGTAATAAGCTTGTGGACTATCTTCATGGGTGTAGTTAGAACTTTGAGCATGATGATCATTTTCTGAGACCAAGGGGGTCATCAGCACCAATGGTCATTAGGGTTCTCCTTTGCCACTGCATACTTAACTGGGATCACATTGGTAGGAGGTGGCAATTAGTTTCCTAGGATGGATTGTGGCCTATATGGTGCTTGATATTGCTATTGGTATTGAGGTTGATATTCTTGTTGTGGCCTATAATGCCACTATTGGTATTGGTTCTGATACCTACCCTGTTGGTAAGGTTGCTGATAAGTTTGTTTGACAGCCTCCCTATTGTACAGATAATCTTGAGCCGTATGGTTTGTGTATTTTCTCTCAACAATGCAATATGGACCATTTAGTTCTCTCACATCCTGGTTTTGCAATGGACATACATTAGCCATGCAGTTGCCTCCGCAAGTATAACATCGCTTCAATGAGGTGACCCTTGGTGTTTGTGTATTTTGAACTCGTAGCTTCTTGGCAACCCCCTCAACTATCTCATCTACCTTAATGGAGGGTCTGGAAGTATGACTAGTAGAATTGTCAGAATCCTTATAGAGTTTGGACAATGCTAACTCCTCACCCAAGTTTTACTTTATGCCAATACACATTCGCAAGCATTGATCTAGTGTGATTAGCTCCTCGTCCATCTAAAAACAAGGAAACTTGTTTTTCTTGTGTAGGTAATTTCGGTGTGGGGCATCTTTCCACATATTGTTCAAATCATCTACCTGCAAGCCTCACTATCTCCTGAGGTGTTTGCTTAAAGCTATGAATCAGAGATGAGGTATTGTGTCGGATGCCACTCTTGGAGAACTTAGTAATGAATGCTTTTAGCAACTGGTCTATATTCCTGAACTCAGCTTGGTGTAGTGGCTAAAACCATGTTAGGCCAATGTTCTTGATAGTTAGACCGAAGGCATTGTATTGAGTGAACAGGTCCTCGGTTTGTTCAACACTTAACACTTGTCTAAACTCTGCTACATGATCATAAAGATCTCTAGTGCCATCAAAGTAGTTTTTCATTGACTTGACCACTTGAGAGGTCTTGGGTACTCTCGCCGTCTAGGCAATGGAAATCATGTTTATCTCTTTGATGCCTATGTGCTCGGTCTCTCTCTCTCTTTTAGGTCTTTCCCTCTCGAGTCCTGATCTCTCTCTGCCTAAGGGGTTTTGCAAAGCTCACCTCAAGTCTCTCTCTGGTTAGTTCTTGTTGCATTTCATGAGCCTGGGATGATCAGGCTCCTTGGAGACCATGGGAAACATCAGATCTTGGTGGAGGGAAAATCAATTTTCCTTGCCAAGTGTATGCATGCCTGCCATGTTCTATTATCAAGAACATTCTCTCCGATGTGTTATCCAGATAGACAACTTTGCTTGGCATCTTAGGATCTTTGAACTCGTAGATGGTGACTTTGCTTATTTTTCTAAGTTGATCCAGCTTGAATCTCCAAAAAGCTTCCCCCATTTCTCTACTCAAGAATCGTTCTATGCTTTTGTTGTCTTGGGGAATCCACTCTGGAGTAATTACCCTAGTCAAGATAGATTTTCCTTGAGGAGTTTTTGGTTCTCATCCTATGTCTCCTTGCTCTAGGTCTCCTATCTCATTCTCAAGAATGACATTTTTGAACTCATTTTTCCTTTTTGGTAAGCTAGTAACCACATATATGGTTCCTTGCTTATCGATATATGAACCCTCTTCAAATTTAACCACTGGGTGTTCAAGTCCAAAGGGTTGATCGGGATTTTTGAGTTGGACAATTGATCAGCTCAGACCATCCTCATAGATGTGTGCACCTAATTAGTTGGTCTTGATATACTCCAACTGTGTCTTATAGGGACCTTCTAGTGTCTGTAAATAGGCAACCTCTGAGCTATCTCTAGGTCTTTCCATGCCAAAAGACATTTCTGAATCACTTGTTTCATAACTTAGCACATAGGGATAATCATTGAGTTGTTGAGCCCACGACCTAGCTGTATGGTTGAGACTAGCCTCAGACAATCAATGCTTTGTCTATCTTGGCCTAGGTGTCTACCTGATCTAAGGTTCATAAGCTCTTCTACTAGTTCCAATTTTTCCCTTTGTATTGCTCAAAATCCTTTGGAGCTCCCTTGGCTTCCCAATCCCACTTGAAGGTCAACTTCAAATTAACCTATCTAAAAATCAATACATTATTAAAGAAAACATTTGAGATTGTGTGGGATTCAAAACAAGCTTTCCAACGCACTCTAGAGCTCAAAAAATGGATTTTCGATGAAAAAGTTATGTCAAATTAGGCACCTAGGGGTCAAAATAGACAAATAGGGTCTCACGATACACGATACTTAGGAAGTATTGGTGATACACGACCCTTAAGAGCAATCGATACATGATACTTGGTCTACCTGATACATGATATTTGACTTCCATGATACGATACTTGAGGTTGGCAATACTTGGAATTTTGCGATATGATACTTGATATCCCCATGATACATGAGACATGCTTGCACAATACGATACAAGAATTGACCACGATCCACAATACTTATCCTCATGATATGATACTTGGATCCAACATGATACCAGATTTTTTTGGTATGATACTTGAGGTCACATGATACACGATACTTGATAGTGCAATGATACTGTAGATGTAAACTCTTTATGCAATCTCATGATATCGCACTCGTCATACTTATCGCAAGTTGTTTCATGCCACATGACTACTCATTTAGATTTTGGGTGTATTAAGAGCGTAGATCTTAGTATTTCCTCTATGTTTTAGTTTGTAACTCTCTCTAGGCTCCTCCCATAGCCACAAAATGAAAAACAGGTGCAACTAGTGAATGCATAGTCAAAAACAAAAAAATTCTGAGAAAATGAAGATAAGATAAGATGATGATGATGAAGATGGAGGAAAAAATCAAAAACTGAACAAAAAATGATTATTTTTTACCTTCAAACATTGCAAATATGTCTTACCATCACATGCTTGACTTTGAAGCTCTCTCCTCGACAACGATTTGGTGTCACTCTAGCACTATGGTGAGTACCAACATGAGGAGATCCACCTCATGGATGTCAATCCACAGAGAGGTGAGGACTGGCATGAAGAACATGAGTAGGTGAAGGCACAAAGTGCGTGAGTGAGAAGCACACAAGCATGCACACACAAACACACACACATGCACACATAGTAAGAACAAAGAGAGGAACAATGGAAAGATTTCTATCACAAAAGAACTCTCTTACAAAAGCTTCAACCGACAACAAACCAACCTAAAAAATGATCTCTCTAGCTCTTTTAATAGTTTTTTGACTAGTTTTGCCCTGCCTAAACCTAGTGTCCAACCTAGTTAAGAATTAGGTTCCAAGGCTTATTTGGGGGCTCAAATGAAATATAAAAATTATGAAAATTGGTAGGTATCTACTTCTAATACTCCTCAAGCTCAAGGACTCCTTGGTTGAAAAAAATAGAGTTGCAAAAATATGAGATGTGTTGGATGTCTACGGAAGCACGCGAATAGCACAAGGAAGAAGAAGAAGCTTGGAGCACAACACACAATATTGAATGTATTACCACTAGAATGTACAAAGATCATTAAGACTTTAGGGCTATATGCATATATACAAGCCGAGGGAAAGAAACCTCTTAAAGAGGAAAAAAAGAGCCCCAGTGGACCTAGTGTGTTCACACACATCACTACCTAAATATATCAACAAATCTCCCCTAGGAGTGATGCGGTGAACAAGGAGGTGGCACTCATGTATAAGGAAGTGCCAAGCTATGTGGAATCAATCCAAAAAAGGAAGTAAGCCCAAAGCTTTGTGGAAAGCTTTAAACTTCTCCCTAGGTAGAGCCTTTGTGAAAAGGTCTACAATGTTCTCCTGCATGGGCACATATGCCAAGCTGATCTCTCTAGCAGAGAATCTCTCCTTGATATAATGATAATGCACCTCAATGTGCTTAGTGCGAGCATGGAACACAGGGTTTCTCACAATTGCCAATGTGCTCTCGCTGTCAATGAAGATGGTGGTGGTACAAGACTGACCAACACCCAAATCAGCCATAAGGCATCTGAGCCACACACACTTAAGAGTCACTGTGAAAGTTGCCCTATACTCAACCTCACAACTAGAAGTGGCAATAGTAGGCTGCTTCTTGCACAAGCAAGATATGCATGAGCTACCAAGCATGAAGCAAAAACCACTAGTGGACACACGAGTGTCATAGCAACTAGCCCATTTAGAGTTAGAAAAAGCATGTAAATCTGGTGGTAGTGATCCCCCCTTGGGATAAAACAATCCAAGGAGCTAGGTACCACTCAAGTAGTGAAAGATGCGCTTAGCTGTCTGCGAATGCTTGACTCATGGGCAATGCATAAACCTACTCATCTTTGAGATAGAAAACTGAATATCTAGCCTAGTAATGCATATGTAAATCAAGCATCCAATAGCCTACCGATAGAGAACATCATCAAATGCATCTCTAGCATCATGAAGACTCAATCATAAACCTATCTCCATAGGAGTGTCAAAAGGTTTAGAGTCTTCAAGGCCAAAACACTACAATAATGTGTCAATATATTTTGTTTGACACAAAGCCATTCCACCATCAACGCGCATAAATTGAATTCCCAAATAATGATGCAAACGCTTAACATACACAACAATGATCAGAAGTACATCATTAGCACGCTTAACATATAAGGTGCTTTTAGTTGGACTGTTCTCAAAACCATGTGCAATTAGATAGGCATGTATCTTTTCATACGAAGCATGTGGTGCTAGCTTTAAACCATATAATGACTTCTTTAACCTTCACACCTGGTTTTCATGCCCTTTTTGCACAAAGCCACAGGGCTGAAAGACATACAATTCTTCATGCATGTCACCATTTAGAAATGTTGTTTTAATGTCCAACTGATGTACATTCCAACCATGATGAGCTGCAAGTGCACAAAAGCTATGAACAGTAGTCATTCGACAAGTAGAGCAAAGGTGTCATCACAATCAATGCCTCTTTCCTGAGCATAACCCTTTGCAACAAGCCTAGCCTTATACCTGTCAACTGTTCCATCAAGCTTACACTTAATCTTGTATACCCACTTAGTGCCAATGGCCTTCTTGTTAGGAGGCAAGTAACATAAAGACTAGGTACCATTCTTCATTATGGCATCATATTCAGATTGCATAACAACCATCCAATTTTTAGAATTTTAAGCTTCATCAAACGAAACAGGCTAATAGAGACCAGCATACATAGCATAGAAATCTGATACAAAAGAGCACTATGAGAGCCTAATTGAGTATGATATGATAGAGGTGCATCTAATTTGCTATCACACAAAGTCTGTACTAGCCATTTTGGCATATTTTTGCCTCCTCAATATGAGCACTCTCATCAACAAGTGCATCATGTAAATGTGCATCGAAAATGGAATGATCTACATCATCATAGGAAACCTACAAAGGTTGAGAAGTTGCCTCATAAGGACTGTCACTAGGCCATCCACCTATAAAAAGAGGCAGCAAAGTATCATACATGTCTTTGGAGCTAACAGATGTCTCCTTCGTACATGAAAGTAAAGGTTGAACAACATCTTCCATAAAAACAACATCACAACTAACCAAAATGTGTTTAGTCTATGGATGATACAGATGATAGCCTTTGCTTTCAAAATTGTACCCAAAAAAATACATTTTACTACTTTATCATCCAATTTCTTGCGATGTTGTTCAGACACTAATGCATATGCCAGACAACAAAAAACATGCAAATGAGCAAATGATGGCTTGCGACCATGCCAAGCCTCATATGGAGTGGTAGACTGTAGTGCTTTAGTGGGACACGTGTTAAGTACATATGCTACACACATGAAAACCTCAAGCCAGAAACTATATGGTAAAGCCGGACTCTTGACCATACACCTCACCATCTCCATGAATGATTTGTTCTTTCATTAAGCAAATCCGTTCTGTTGAGGTGTATACGACACTGTAGATTGATGTTTTATCCCATGTTCAGCCATAAATGCATTAAAGTCAGAAGACATACATTCCCCCCCTCAATCAGAACGAAGGGTGCCCATTTAACATGTTGACAGATGTTCAACCAAAACCAAAAACTGTTTGAAGCACATGAAAACTTCGGACTTTGCTTTCAATGGATATATCAATGCATGCCTAGAAAAATCATTGATGAAATTCACGAATTAAAGATAGTTTCCAAAAGAGCGTGTTTGCATAGGACCACAGAGATCACTATGAACAAGCTACAATTTCTGAGTAGCTCGAAGTGAACCATCTTTTGGAAAGGAGGAACGCTGCATTTTGTGCAAAATACAGCCTTCATAGACATGTTTTATGGTTGCCTCAAGTTTGGGCAAAGAGGACACCATTTGAGATGTTTGCATGCATAGCAAATTAGCAAAATTTAGATGACCAAAACATGCATGCCAAAGCTTTTCATCAGACATAGCTTGGGAATCATGTACTGCACATGCTGAATCATTCATAGAGCTTTCATAGTCTATGAGCTT
The DNA here is from genome assembly GCA_020310875.1 of Ceratopteris richardii. Classification (NCBI taxonomy): domain Eukaryota; kingdom Viridiplantae; phylum Streptophyta; class Polypodiopsida; order Polypodiales; family Pteridaceae; genus Ceratopteris; species Ceratopteris richardii. Next base: position 83,515,869 of record CM035414.1, on the reverse strand, counting down.
ATACAACCCACGACATAAAATGCCAGAAGCAATAATCACGTTGCCATTTGACATATCATGAACTATACATCTATCATCAACAAATCTCATAACCAAGCCAATCTTGGCTAAAGCTGAAACTAATAATAGATTCTTTTTTATCCCTGGCACAAATAAAGCATCTGGCAAAGTGAAAGAACTACCATCAACAGTAGTCAAAATGATCTTACCAACTTCCATGTCAGGATAAGAGGAGTTGTTGGTGCATGTGACAATATTCACTCTAGGGGCAGGCTCAAGTGAAGTGAAGAAACTGCGCTATGAGGTAATATGTTTGGTTGCCCCACTATCAAAATACCAAACATCTAAGTCTACTGTAGACATACATTGCTCATGAGAAGATGGGTCAAAACTGCAAACAATAGTGAATGCCCATTCTTCATTCTACGCAAGGTTAGCAGACTCTGTTTTCAATGTAGAGGCATTTGCAACAACTATTCCAACCTCTTTTTTCTTTGCCTCTTTAGTAGCCAGTTTTGGACAACTCTTAATGACATGATCATTTCCTTAATAGTATTTGCAAAACAATTTCTACTTTTCTGATTTCTTCTCATCTTTTTCTTCCTTCTTCGAATGTGTAGCATTTGCAGATTTCTGCTTACTACTAGATGAGCTCCATTTACCTTTGCCCTTCTGACTAGCCAGGAAAGCTTGATCTACAACATGCATAATAGACCTGTTCTACCTAGACTGATCTTTTTACAATAGAACAGAGACTAAATCCTCAAATGTCAAGGCATTGGATTGCCTTTCATCATTAAACAAAGAGTAGAAGCAAAACTATGATATGAGTCAGGAAGACCATTCAGAACGACCTGCACAAGTGAGCTACCTGGTATAACTTCATCAACAAAAATCAAATGTTCCTTCAAATCTTTGATCTTTGTTAGAAAACTATCTATAGAATCACCTTCATTCATATACTCACTCTCCAACCATTTTTAGAGGTAAGCAACATGAGCCTCATTCCTACCCTGGTACAATGTGGTAAGTGTATCCCAAGCATCCTTAGCTATTTTGTAAGAGCAAATGTGAGGAATAATGGCATGTTTGATAGAAAAGGCTATCAATGCATGTGCTTGAGCATCTCTGCCATCCCAACAAATTTGATATGCATTAGGTGCAGTAGAAATCGTAGCATGAACAAGAATATGAAGAATATCAGCATCTTCAATGCCATCTGCATCAACTTCAATACGTGTATTTGCAGGTGTAATAGGAGGTTTTTCAACACCCTGCACAATGTTCCATAGTCCTTTTACAACCAATACATGCCACATCATATAAGCCCATAATGGGTAATTGGTACCGTCTAACATATCCTCAACAGCCAACATACGGAATACATCACTGCTTTCAGCCATGGCCATTGATTAAAATACCGTGATGCAGAACCATGATTGTATCTAAAGAAGTTGAATAGAACTACCCTGATGAGTTTTGCTAGACTTGTAGCAGACTTCAAGATGCTTATACTGGCGAACCAAAACTTTTATATATCTTTGGCATAAAAAGATAAAATAACCTACACATGCACTGTGATAGTGCATTCGGAGGCTGAAACCAGCTCAGATTGTGCTTTTGGCACCACATAGTAAAGCTGTTTTGATCTCCTAATCACCCTGAGTATGCTCAAAAAATTTTGTTTGATTATGAGACTGTGACCGAAGGGGTGTTGACGATGCCGTAGATGAAGTGGCGACCTACTTTAATACCAATTATTGGAGATAGACATCTACGGAAGCACGTGAACAACACAAGGAAGAAGAAGAAGCTTGGAGCATAACACACAATACTGAATGTATTACCACTAGAATGTATAAAGATCAATAACCCATTAGGGCTATAGGCATATATACAAGCCGAGAGAAAAAACCTCCTAAAGAGGGAAAAAAGTGCCCTAGTGGTCCTTGTGTGTTCACACACATCACTACCTAAATATATCAACAAAATGATATTTAAAATTGTTTTTAGTGATCAAAGTCATTGTTTTTATAGGGCTTTCTTCTAAAAATTTGACATATACTTCTTGGAGCTCCCTATATGCTCCCTCTTCTTGTGTGTCCACTTCCTTGATGCGTTCCCGTGCCTTGCACTTGACCTTGAGTGTCAACACAAACCATATGCTCTTTTCCTTTCATTGCAAATACAAGAGGTTGCTTCACATAAACCTCTTCTTGCAAATCACTGTTCAAAAAAGCTCTTTTTATGTCCAACTACTGTACTTTCCAACCTCATTGGGCATCCAGTGCAACCACGACACAAATGGTAGTTATGTGTGAAGTAGGTGCAGAAGTTTTCTCATAGTCAATGTCATATTGTTGTACATATCCTTTGGCAACCAATCTAGCTTTGTAGAGATGAATGCTACCATCTCACTTTCTCTTAATCTTGTAAACCCACTTTGTACCAATGATATTTTTTCCTTTTGGCAATTCACATGACTCCCAAGTACATTCCTATGTATGGAATCCAGTTTTGTTTGCATAACACTCATCCAATGTGGATCATCACATGCATCTTCAAAATTAAATGGCTTTTCATTACATGTCATTGCATCAAGAGAATAATCCACAAAGTTACTTGATGCATGGCGAGAGCTTGATCTTGTTTTACCAAGTAAAGCTGCACTCAATTTGTTTTCCTACAAAGTTTTTCAGTCACTTTGGTATAGTTTGTGCACTCTTGATAGACATGCATTCATTACATAACACATCATCAACATATATCATGCATGGGCTGAATTTCATGCTCATTTTCAACAATATTTTGATGCAAATGTTCAACAATATGTGATTGGAAATTTCCAACAATTCCAACCATGTTCGATTGAAAAATTTCAGCCATATAATTGTGTTCATGAATGGATGGTACAAATGATATCCCTTACTTTCAGCACTATAACCAACAAGTATACATTTCTTTTCCTTGTCATTAGGTACATAAGGAGTGATAACTGGATGGTATGAATGGTAGTCATGCGTGAAGTAGGTGCAAAAGTCCTCATAGTCAATGCCATATTGTTGCACATATCCTTTGGCAACCAATCTAGCTTTGTAGTGATCAATGCTACCATCAGATTGTCTCTTAATCTTATAAACCCACTTTGTACGAATGGCATTCTTTCCTTTTGGCAATTCACATAACTCCCAAGTACCATTCCTATGTATGGAATCCATTTTTGATTGCATAGCACTCATCCATTATGGATCATCACATGTATCTTCAAAAGAAAGTGGCTCTTCATTACATGCTATAGCAATAAGAGCATAATCCACAAAATTACTTGATGCATGGTGAGAGCTTGATCTTGTTCTACCAAGTAAAGGTGCACTCAATTTGTTGTCCTGCAAAGTTTGTTTCAGCCACTTTGGCATAGTTTGTGCACTCTTGATAGACATGCATGCATTATGTAATACATCTTCAACATGTACATCATGCGTGGGCTGAATTTCATGCTCATTTTCAGCCATATTTTGATGCAAATGTTCAGCCATATCTAGTTGTAAATTTCCAGCAGTTTTGACAATTTTTGGTTGAAATTTTTCAGCCATGTTTGGCTGAAATTTTTCAACCATGTTTGGCTGGAAAGTCTCTGCATTTTTAGCCCTATTTGGCTGGAATTTTTCAGTCCTTTGATCCTCAGTTGGCTGGTGTACATGGCCATAGTCAAGCGCACCATTTTGGAACGAAGGCATGAGTGTATCGAACACATCTTGTGAGCTAATTGTTGGCTGTTTTTTGCATTCAAGTAGAGGGAACAGTGAATTTTCAGCAAATACCACATCTCAATGCACAATAATTGAGTTCACCAATGGATGGTACAAATGATATCCCTTACTTTCAGCACTATAACCAACAAATATACATTTCTTTGCCTTGTCATCAAGTTTGTGACGTTGTTGTGATGGCACAAGAGCATATGCCAAACAACCAAACACACGCATATGACTAACCATAGGCTTATGACCATTCCAAGCCTCATAAGGAGTGATGACTCTCAATGCTTTGTAGGGTAGTGAATCAACACATAATTTGCACACATGACTGTGAAGAGATGGATAGGTATGTGCTTGAAGATGAAGAGGTGTTGCAAAATCCTTGATCTACACCAGCCAAATGAACTCCAGGACTGTATGGTGGGCCCTTTTAGATTGCCAATGGATGTATTAGACACCCTATGTACCTTGGAAGATCACTCACAAAAAGATAGATCAAAACAGATAAGTTGGAGTTAGCTCAAAGGTGAAGAACTTGCTATTTTAGTTCATACACCTGTCCAGTGTTTTGTATAATTCTCAGAGCACAGCAACAACTAACTTAATTCCTCTTGGGGAAGTATAGTTAACTTAAACAGCTAACTTTCAAGAGTAATATCATAAAAAATAATGAGCCACACACTGAGAATGATGTTTAGCAACTAATGACATCATCCCAATTTTCACAGGCTGCTATAGTTTGAGACCAGTGAGCAAAAAAATGAACATAACTCCAGATTTAAGAATCCAATGATTATGAAAATTTTTATGCTTATACTAGACAGTAAGTTGAATCCAACAAGCTTTAAATCATTGAATTTGGATAAGTACACACTGAGAAACAGATCTGACAAGATGCGTAAAAAAGGTCAAGTACCTGACAGAGAAGTGAAAATGACAGATAGGGTTGACTTCAACTGAACATAACTGAAGATTGCAATACTCAAATGAAATGAAAATTGATGAGCATATAGTAGATTTATAGAGCTAACTTTACCAAGTTAAATCACTGAAAATGATGCACCAAGCTCAGAGAAACCATCTCTGCAATCTAACTGAGAAAACTGAGAAAACTGAGAGATATGGCAGTGAGTAGTACACTTCACAAGAACATGGAAATATGAACTCAAATGATCATGAAAATGAAAGTATATTGCTTGTACAATACAATGGACTTACTGATACATATGTGTGCCTTATCATCTGCCTCATGTCCAAGTTCCTGCAATTTTTCTTTACCTTTAGACTTCCATGCTTTGATCTTTTCCATCCAAGATTCTTCATCATCCTCTGAGGTGTCTTGTTCTTCAATCATTGGTTGTTCTCTACCAAGCTTTGGAAAATCTTCTTCAAGATTATATGGTAAATTGACCTTCTTGCATGAATCTTCATACCATGAACTGTTTTCATCAAAAACTACATCTCTGCTTACCAAGAATCCTTTGTTGGTAGGGTTGTATAACCTGTAGCCCTTTTGATTGTTGTCATATCCAATAAATACACACCTTTCTGCCTTTGGATCCATCTTGCCTCTAACCTATGAAGGAACATGAGCAAAAGCAATACATCCAAAAATTTTACAATGATCTAAGCTTGGTCTTCTTCCATTCCAAGCCTCATATGGAGTCATCCCATCAAGGGATTTTGAAGGCAACCTGTTAATCAAGTAGGTGGCTGTAGATATAGCCTCAGCCCATAGATAATTAGGTAAATGCTTTTCATTTAACTCAAATTGACATGCACTACACTTATAAATCATATGTTGTTTTGACAAATTAGGGAGTCCAAGTACACTTTGGTCCCTGCAAATCTGCTTTAATGACCTTTCACCAATATGTGCTAACCTTTTGTGCCATACTTCCAATTCTATGAGTGTCTGACTACCATAATTAAAGAGAGCAATGTTTCTAGTGTCTTGTAATTCAAATGTGAACAATCTACCTGCCTTTTCACCTTTTGCAATTCTTGTGAATCCTTGACTTGGATCTTCAACAAATGCTCCTGCTTTTGTGAACCTGGCTTGCAACCCTTTCTCTACTATCTGCCCAACACTTATCAAATTCTTTGTAATGGTAGGGACATAGAGTACCTTACCGAGTAGGTTGATGTTTCCATCAGGTGCTTTGACATTGCCTATTTTCTCCACAAGATGTCTTGTATCATCTTCTGTTTGTACCTCATGCTTATTCCTTGGATCTTCTAAATCTGATAGGAGTGCCACATTTCCTGCCACATGATTTGAACAACCTGAATCTATGTAGAAAACATGCTCATCAGATTTACCTTGTGGCATAGCCATGTTCATGATCAATAATGAATCCTCTTTGTTTGAGTCTTCTGTGTAGTTATTGAAATCTCTCCTTCCTTTGTAACCTCCTTGATAGCTTGAATGATTGTAGTTGCTGTAGTTGCCATGATAATTGTTGAACCTTCCTCTTGAGTAGCCATAACTGCCTCTATTGTATCCTCTGCCTCTTTGATTCCTGGAATTCCTAAAGCAATTTTCAGTCGTATGGTTAGTTAATCCACAAATAGAACATGAGTTGGAGTCTTGGGATCTCCCCCTACCTTGTCTACCTCCTCTTCCTCTACCTCTACCATGTCTTCCTCTACCTGCATAGTTAGCTTGATATGTACCTGCTTCATCATCCACTTTCTTTGCCTTTCCTTTGTTATCTTTGGACTTGCTTTTATCAGTGTATAAAGCTGAAGATTGATTACCTTTAGAGCTTTCTACATTTTTGATAAGCTTTGCCTCTTGAGTAAGTAGTTGTCCAATGAGTGTATTGAAATCAGGTACATGCATATCCATGTACAAATCCATAGCTGTGGTGAATGCTTCCCACTTGTCATCTGCCTTCAAGCCATTGATGACATGCCTTACAATTTGCTCTTCATCTATTACCTCTCCAATGCTTCCCAACTGATCCGCTATGTCCTTGAGCTTTGTGACAAAATCAATCACATTTTGTTTGGGAGCCTTCCAGAGAGTTGTGAAATCCAGCCATAGTTGATGCTTCCTAGCTTTGGTACTTGAAGAGAAGAAGGCTTCAAGTGCATCCCACACTTCCTGAGATGTCTTACAACTTATAATGTGAGGCAACAAAAAATTTGAGATAGAGTTGAGGAGATAAGACCTTGCAAGTGCATCCTTGGAGCACCATGTGCTCAATCTTTCTTGCTCTTCTTGTGTTGGTTGACTTTTGTTCCTGAAACTTGGTATAGCTTCATCTCCAGCCACATAACCATATAAACTTCTACCTTGGAGATAAGCTTCCATTCTTAATGACCAAGCTGAGTAGTTACCTCTCTCCAATTTGTCAATTGATGAAGGAAATCCATTTGCCATGTTGTCCAACCTTGCTCTGATACCACTGTGAAGAGATGGATATGTATGTGCTTGAAGATGAAGAGGTGTTGCAAAATCCTTGATCTACACGAGCCAAATGAACTCCAAGAGTATATGTTGGGCCCTTTTAGCTTGCCAATGGATGTATTAGACACCCTATGTACCTTGGAAGATCACTCACAAAAAGATAGATCAAAATAGATAAGTTGGAGTTAGCTCATAGGTGAAGAACTTGCTATTTTGGTTCATATACCTGTCCAGTGTTTTGCATAATTCTCTGAGCACAGCAACAATTAACTTAATTCCTCTTGGGGAAGTCTAGTTAACTTAAAGAGCTAACTTTCAAGAGTAATCTCATAAAAAATAATGAACCACACATTGAGAATGATGTTTAGCAACTGATGACATCATCCCGATTTTCACGGGCTGCTACAATTTGAGACCAGTGAGCAAAAAAATGAACATAACTCCAGATTTAAGAATCCAAAGATTATGAAAATTTGTATGCTTATACTAGACAGTAATTTGAATCCAAAAAGCTTTAAATCATTGAATTTGGATAAGTACACACTGAGAAACAGCTCTGACAAGATGAGTCCTGACAGAGAAGTGAAAATGACAGATAGGGTTGACTTCAACTGAACATAACTGAAGATTGCAATACCCAAATGAAATGAAAATTGATGAGCATATAGTATACTTATAGAGCTAACGTTACCAAGTTAAATCACTGAAAATGATGCACCAAGCTCAGAGAAACCATCTCTGCAATCCGACTGGGAAAACTGAGAGATATGGAAGTGAGTAGTACACTTCATAAGAACATGGAAATATGAACTCAAATGATCATGAAAATGAAAGTATATTGCTTGTACAATACAATGAACTTACTGATACATATGTGTGCCTTGGAATCACACCTTGATATGTCTTCGAGGTCTTCACATAGGTCTCTCTAACCACGACTAAAGCTGCCATCTATTTATAGTTGAGTTTGGGAGGCTAACTTCCCTCAATCACTCTCCAATCAATTAGTGATTGATTTGATTCTCTAGCTACCACAAATCACAAATTCTTCTCTCCTCTTTCCCTTTTTGATCAAGTGGACTCAACCACTTAAGATTCTCTCACTTTTACATTAAGTAAACTCTTCAAAAGTTACAAGAGGTAGTTCACAAGTGAACTTTGCATAGTCTTCATTTTAAAGCTTCTTCTATGACTTTGTGGGACTCAAGCCAATACTTAGGCTTGTCATAGACTTGCTCCAACAATGACAGCTTCCATCCAAAACTTAGTAGGAAGATGCTTTCCTTTAACCATACCTCGTGACATTTCAAGTAGAGTTCTATTTTTATGCTTGGGAACACCATTTTTCTGACGTGTATATGGCATCATACATTGGTGTGAAATACCTCTTTCACGAAGAAAAACATTAAACTCATATGACATGTATTTACCACCACGGTTCGTGCGTAGAGTCAAAAGCTTTTGTGAAGAAAAATTTTCAGCCATAGCTAAAAATGCTTTGAAGCAAGAAAATACCTCATTCTTTGCTTTCATAGGATACACCCATGTATGCCGAGTAGCACCATCAATGAAGGTAACAAAATATACATGCTTCCCAAAAGATGGAGTCTTGACAGGACCACATACATCACTATGAACAAGCTGCAATTTTCTTGTAGTGCGTGTATGACTATCTTTTGGAAAAGAAGCACGATGCATTTTTCCAAGAATGCAACCTTCACAAGCATGCTTTTCAATGGACTCAAGTGTAGGCAAGCCAATAACCATGTCCTTCTTTTGCAGGTAAAACAAACTATTGAAGTTCGACTGACCAAAATGAGCATGCCAAAGCTCCATTTCAGCCATGGAAGAAGTATGAGCAACCAAGGCATTCGAGGAAGCCCTCTTGTATGTATCCATGCGATACAAACCATTACATAATGTATCGGACATCACGATAACATCGCCATTGCTAAAATCAAGTACCATACACTTATCATCAACAAAGTGTACATGAAGTCCAGCTTTGGCAATCAACAGAACTGAAATTAAGTTCTTCTTGATACTAGGCACATACAATGCATTTTTCAAGAGAATCACACCTCCATTTGCAGCCATAAGATCAATTTCTCCTACTCCAATGATAGGATAAGAGACATTGTTTGCACACACCACATGTCCTCCTTTGGGTGCATCTTTCAAAGAGGCAAAAAATATTTCGCATGATGTTATGTGCTTTGAAGCACCACTATCAAAGAACCAATCGGAATCAACGTCACTCACAACCATACATTTAGAATGCAAAGAAGCATCATAATGACATGTAACAACACATGCCCAAAAATCTTGAGCCATGTTAGCTTCATCATTCTTTGCATTTGCTGAATTTTTAGCAATAGACATGCCATATTCCTTTTTCTTTTCATTGCATTTAGCAAGCTTTCTACACTCATCAATAGTATGACCAGCCTTCTGGCAATATTTTCATCTATTCTTCTTTTGCAAATCACCATCGTTAGAGGAATGAGTGGAAGAGGAAGATTGAGGCTTTGGTTTTGATGAACCTAAAGCTGAACCATAATTGCTTTTCCCCTTTTGTGAGATAGCAAGTGCTTGTGTTCCCTCAACCAAACCACTCCTATTCACTCTAGATTGCTCTTCTTGCAAAAGAAGAGAACCTCATCAAATGCATACATATTAGGATTTCCTTTTGCAACCAAATGGATTGTAGTAGCAAAGCTTTGAAAAGATTCTGGTAATCCTTTCAACAATGTAGAAATGAGTTTACATCTTCAAGTTGCTTCATCAAGTATGCAACACGTGCTTCATTACTGTCGTGATGTAGAACATGACCGAATGTGTGGAACTATATGACGCTTCACTGAAAGCGCAATCAAAGCATGAGCTTGAGCATCTTTTCCATCCCATCTAAGCTGCTCCTGTGTAGGTGGAGAAGGAGAAACCACTGTACTCGAAGAAGAAGCTCCATCTGTGATAGTAGACTGTGAAGTAGAAACACCTGCCGGTCTTTGATCTACATCAACCACTATGTTCCAAAGTTGTTTTGCAACAAGAACATGCTTCATCATGTAAGACCACATCGGATAGTTGGTCCTATCAAGCTTATCTTGAACTTGAAGCATGCTAAATAAGTCATTGCTTCCTGCCATTTCACAAAGGAACAAGAATGTGATAAAATCTTCACTTCGATGAAAGCTGAAATTTCAGCTCACAAACCATCACTCTGATGGCAATTCTGACTACACAAATGGCTTCAAAATGGGGGTAAAACCCCAATGCACCTAGTGGAACTGTTTCTTGGCTGCTGAAATTCACAGTTCTATGCTCCGAAGTCGATTTGCACTCTTAAAAGTGCACGCGCATCGTGACGCGAAAAACCAAAACTTGAGAAGGAGCTAAACCGGCTCTGATCTCCATTGTTGGGTGTGTGTAGAAGTGCGAGACACACACGAGAAACACACACAAGGAGCACAAACGCAACAAGACACACGGAGAAGACAATGGCTGGAATGGCTCTCTCTATTGACGATGAACTGAACTGAAGTAAGAGCTGAATAATATCCCTAAGTACAAAGTGCCACCACATATGAGTGAATCATGTATGTGGTAACGTGGGGAAAATATCTCTAGCTAGCACTAGAGTAAAAAGTGCCCATGTATAGGGAAAAGGTTCACATCAAAGCTACACGAGGAACACATAAGTGTAACAGAACTATATGATTTCTTTTACCAAAAATATATTTGAAAATATGATGACAAATATGGTGAAAATCATGATGAAAAATATGATATGTTTTTGATAAAAATATGATAAAATATGAAGAAAATAGGATTTTCTTATGATATAAATATGATGCAAATATGATTTTCTTTTCACTTTTGACAAAAAAAATGACAATTGTGATAAAAAAGAATGTTTGAAAATATGTTGAAAAGCATGAATAATATGATTTTCTGTTGATAGAACTAAGTTTGAAAAATATAAAATCTATGTTTGCAAAATTATGATGATGAATATGATGAACAATATGATGAACAATATGATTTTCTTTTACCAAATTATGACACAAAAGATGATTTTGTTGTGACAAAAATATGTTTTTATTTTGATAAAAATATGATGAAAATATGAAAAATATGACAAATATTAGTATGAAAATATGATGAAAAACATGTTTGAAAAATATAATGATTATGATATGATGAAATTTATGATGAAATATGATTGATGATGAAAATTAATTATCTTGTAGTTTTTAGTTTTATGATTACCAACAAGATTGGATGATGGTTTGAACACTCAAATTAAAGATGTTTTGATGATAATTTTATGAAGAAGATTTTATGATGAATTTAAAGAGAGATGATTGAAGATCAAGCTAATTTCCAGGTGGTATGTATCTAGGAGCTATATTTTTCTATGTGTTTGATCTAAGCATATCATATGTATTTCATGATAAAAATTATAATTAAATGATCTAGAAATTGGATTATCAAATTATGAAGTGATTCTATTTAGCCAAAGTAGGAATAAAAAACTTGATTTATGTTTCTATTTTATGAATTGAGTAGGGATTTGATGTGAATGAAATGTATTTGCAATTCATTTCAAATGATGAAAGTATTTCTTATATACATAGGAGCATATAGATGCATGACTCTTGTGTGTGAGATCCTATGCCTTTCTTCTACATGCACGTAGATCCTTAGCTTGGAATTAGGGGTTTAGCCTTTCCTCTTAAAACAAAAAATTTGCAAATGTAAGAACCAAAAATATTATGAACGAGAGTCTATACCTTCTTCCACCCCAAAAAGGTATTTATGAATTTCACCTATATGAAGATGGAAGTTTATACCTTCCTTCACCCCAAAAAGGTATTTATGAATATCACCTACCTGAAGATTATGAATTATACTTGTATGAAGTTGAAGATGAAGAAAAGCTAGTTGTGGCAAACACATCTAGTGATAAAAGATCGGGCAAACAAGGAAGATGTTTGTATGAGTAGATCTAGTTGATCTCTTTGACATGTTTGATTGCTTATATGTGAGTATTTATATATGAAGAAACCTGATTTTGAATGGATGAAGAAGAGTTTTGTTTCATGATGATCTTCACAAAATTTATAAATGATTGGAACTTGAATTGATGATTGTTGATCGAAACAGTTGATAGTTCAAACTTTGTGATTTGATATTACCTCAATACTAAATTGAAACATAATAAAATTCATTTACATCTTGCATGAAAAATTGATAAATTTGGTTTGCTAATCTTAACAAAATATTTATAAAAGAATTTGATACTCCTATATGTTTGGGTTTTTCAAGTCGGCCCATCAAGATGCTGTGCAAGTTTGGTGGTGGTGGATGTCAAAAAGATTTTCTCTCTATTTTATGATAATATTGAAAAACCAAACCCAAAAGAATGGGAACAGAAGCAGAACCGTTGAGGCAATTTGAGATCTTGGTTTGCATGAAACCAGATTTAATGTTTACAACTTGTGAAAGAATGATGATGGTGAACTTGAGCCGACTTTGAGACAAATGAATAGGATATTCAAAACTTTTACTTTTGGATTATTCTATGGGATAAAGTGGTCGAGCCTTCTAGCATTGTGGATGATCAAAAGCAAAAAGGGCTATGAAACAAGATTTCCAACTTTGAATGACTGAACATTCGATATTGTTCTATGTAATTCCCAATTGCTTCATGATTATCATAGGAGTTTTATCAAAGTGATCGACAAAAGGAGTAGCTCGGACCTTCAAATCAATGATGTTTTGACGATGCTCCTCCAACATCACATACTTGGAGCAATATGATGATTCCTCGAACAATAAATGACGAGATGATGCTCTAATTTCGACGTCCATTTGGAGTGTCTTGAATAGGTACCATTTTTGCCATGAAAATTGTAATAGCTTAGCAGATAAACAATTACTTTTTCATGATCAACTCTGTGCGCATTACTTTATCCATAGTATGAATGTAATTTCGATATTATGTGATGAAAAACTGAATTTATGTAGACATGTGTGTATTGAAAAGATATTCAAATTAAATAATTCATTGCATTGCAATGAATGAGAGATGACACTTTCGAATTGTTGTTACAGAATGCTTGATGATAAGAATCGTTGCATTAGTACAAGAGTTTACATGTTATAGTAAGAGACACACTGAGTTTTGGATAAAAATTTTGTGTGAAACAAAAAATGTCTTGGTTAAGTGTTAATGTCAAGTCTTGAGAACTGCACATGATTTTATTATTGGAGTTAGAGGTCTGTCGAAGCACGCGAACAACACAAGGAAGAAGAATAAGCTTGGAGCACAACACACAATACTGAATGTATTACCATTAGAACATACAAAGATAAGTAGCCTATTAGGACAATCTGCGTATATACAAGCCAAGCGAAAAAAACCTCCTAAAGAGGGAAAAAAGTGCCCTGGCGGTCCTAGACTGTTCACACACATCACTACCTAAATATATCAACAAATCCACCTTGGCAATGATGTGGTGAACAAGGAGTGGGCACTCATGTATAAGGAAGTGCCAAGCTATGTGGACTCAATCCACAAAAGGAAGTAAGCCCAAAGATTTGCGAAAAGCTTCAAACTTCTCCCTAGGCAGAGCCTTTGTAAGAAGGTCTGCAATGTTCTCTTACATGGGAAGCTAATCTCCCCGACAAAGAACCTCTCCCTCACATAATGATAATGCACCTCAATGTGCTTAGTGCCAGCATGGAACACATGGTTCCTTGCAATTGTGAATGCACTCTGACTATCAATGAAGATGCAGGTGCCAAAAGACTGATCAACACCCAAATCAGACATAAGGCATCTGAGCCACACACAATCAACAGTCGTTGTGAAAGGTGCCCTATACTCAGCCTCACAATTGGAAGTGGCCACTGTAGGTTGCTTCTTGCTCAACCAAGATATACATGAGCTACCAAGCATGAAGCAAAAGGCACTAGTGGACACACAAGTTTCATAGCAACCAACCCAATCACTATCAGAAAAAGCATGCAAATCTGGCAGTAGTGATCCCCCCTTGGGATAAAACAATCCAAGTAATCGGGTACCACTCAAGTAGTGAAAGATGCGCTTAACTGCCTGCCAATGCTTGTCACCTAGGCAATGCATAAATCTGGTCATTTGAGAGATAACAAACTGAATATATGGCCAAGTAATGCATCAATAAATCAAGCATCCAACAACCTACTAATAGAGAACACCATCAAATGCATCTCTGGCATCATGAAGACTCAATCGTAAACCTGACTCCATAGGAGTGGCAATAGGCTTAGGCTACAATAATATGTCAATATATTTTGTTTGACACAAAGCCATTCCACCATCAACTTGCATAAACTAAATGCCCAAATAGTGGTGCAAATGCCCCAAATCAGACATCTCAAATGAGGCATGCAAATCAGCCTTAAAATTAGCAATATGCATGTCATGAGGACCAGTGAGTAGCATGTCATCAACATACATAACAATGATTAGAAGCACATCATTAGCATGCTTAAGATATAAAGTGCTTTTAGTTGGACTGTTCTCAAAACCATGTGCAACAAGATAGGCATGTATCTTTTCATACCAAGCACATGGTGCTTGTTTTAAACCATATAATGCCTTCTTTAACCTGCACACTTGGTTTTCATGCCCTTTCTGCACAAAGCCATGAGGCTGAAAAACATACACGTCTTCATGCAAGTCACCATTTAGAAATGTTCTTTTAACGTCCAACTGATGCACATTCCAACCATGATGAGCTACAAGTGCACAGATGTTATGAATAGTAGTCATTCAACATGTAGGAGAAAAGGTCTCATGAAAATCAATGCCTCTTTCCTACGCATAACCCTTTGCAACAAGCCTAGACTTATACCTGTCAACTGTATCATCAGGCTTACACTTCAGCTTGTATACCCACTTAGATCCAATGGCGTTCTTTCCAGGAGGCAAGTCACATAAAGACCAAGTACCATTCTTCACTATAGCATCATATGCAGATTGCATCAGTCATCCAAATTTCTAAATTTTGTGCTTCATGAAATGAAACAGGCTCATTTTCATCATAGAGACTAGATGCAGCCATAGCATAGCAATCTAATGCAAAAGAGGCACTATGAGAGCCTGAATGAGTATGATATGATAGAGGTTCATCTAATTTGCTGTCACGCAAAGTTTGCACCAACCATTTTGGGATAGTTTTTGCCTGTTCAATATCAGCTCTCTCATCAACAAGTGCATCATGTAAATCTGCATCAGAAATGGAATGATCTGCATCATCACATGAAACTTGCAAAGGTTGAGAATTTGCCTCATTAGGACCAACACTAGATCATCCACCTATGAAAAGAGGCAGTAAAGTATCATACATGTCTTTGGAGCTAACAGATGTCTCCTTCATACATGAAAGTAAGGGCTGAATAGCATCTTCCACAAAAACAAGATCACGGATAACCAAAATGCATTTTATCTGTGGATGATATAGATGATAGCCTTTGATTTCAGAACTATACCCAACAAAAATACATTTTACTACTTTATCATCCAGTTTTCTACGATGTTGTTAAGAGACTAATGCATATGCCAGACAACCAAAAACACGCAGATGAGGAATAGATGGCTTGCGACCACGCCAAGCCTCATATGGAGTGATAGACTACAACACTTTAGTGGGACACTTGTTAAGTACATATGCCTCACACATAACAGCCTCAAGCTAAAAACTATGTGGTAAAGCCTGACTCTTGACCATACACCTTGCCATCTCCATGAGTGACCTATTCTTCCATTCAGCAACTCCATTCTATTGAGGTGTATACGGTGCTATACACTAATGTTTTATCCCACGTTCAACTAGAAATGCATTAAAGTCAGAAGACATATATTCCCCCCCTCGATTAGAATGGAGGATGCCCATTTTACATGTTGAGAGACTTTCAACCGAATTGAACCCGACATGAAGAAATGACACTACAACACATGTATGCATAACTTATATTTTCTTGCATATGCATTGATGATTAGCAAATAGTCATGGGCTTCTTCTTCCTTGTGAGCGGCAGCTTGATTCCTAAACCTTGCACTTTCCTGGGTGTTGAGGGCTATTTAGTATGAGCTCCTCCATGGAAATTGGTAAGTGGTTATCCTCTTCTCACCACCCCTCTCATTGACATCTGAAGCAGATACATTTTCACATATTCATTCATTAGATATTGGATGTATTAGAATTTGATAAAAAAATTTGTATAAATTTACACACACATTCCAAGCATTTGATCTATCTTTTAACACTTATTTTTTATCAAATTTCAATGGGCAAGAAGAAGGTAGTTCAAGTAGTCAAACATGATAAAGAATTAAATATGGATGAAATAATTAAGACTAAGACTTTTGACTTGGAAACACAATTCAAACACCTAGGAGAAGAGTTAAAATTGACAAATCAAGCTGAATTTGAAGAAGTGTTTTTATTAATTGATAAACTTAGTGATTTTTCCAATTCAAGTCATGGATTTGTGGTATTCTAAAGGAATTTTTTATGAATGAAGTTACAAATTAGAAGAATAAAATTGATGAAGTGACCAAGCATGTAAAGGAATTATCCATGACATGATCAAGAAGTTGAAAGTTTATCCACAAAAGTGCATGATAAAACATATCTCTGACCATAGGAGATCCACCCATAGGGCTATGGATAGGAAAGTGAATGTCCAATAAGATGCTTTTGGTGTGATCAATTAGGCCATATGTATGATGATTGCCTTGCTTATGATGATGCATGTAAATTGCACTTAGTCACTAAAATTGACCATGACGTTTGTGATTTTAGGAGGGATGAGGGAATATTTTGATGAAACCAAATTTATCAAGAACATGTACAAAATTTAGAAAATAGTTGAGACTCAAAGAGCTATGATGAGAAAACAAATTCTAAACTTAAGAGATATGATGAAAAGAGTTTTTATGATTTAAAATCTATGACCAAATTTGAGACTCAAAGAAAATTCTTTGACAATGAGCAAAATCTTCCCAAGCCTAAATTTATGAGTAAACGTGATAATCAAACTGAATCTATTGATATGCAAAGATATGATCATATTACATTGGAGAAGCAAAATATTGATAAAGTAGTATATGCAAGGATAAAGGATGATGAAAATGAAATTCATAAATCAATAAACTTTGAGAATAAGAAAAATACATATTATGTGAATTGTGAACCTAAATTCTTAGAGATTGACAAAGTTCTTGATCAAGATAAATTTGATAAATTAAAAGTTCAACCATATGATGATAAAAATATTCACAATAAATTTGATAATGATAAAGAGATTAGGGAAAATGGAAAATTAACTAATGATCAAGATTTGACGAATAAGGAAAGGAAATGGGTACAAGAAGCTATACAAAAAGTTGAGCAAAATATTAAAAACCCTTCTAAACCTATGAAAAAGAGGGAAATGAAATTGAAAGGATGATTTAATCATGTTTTTTTATTCATATCTATGCTCAAATTTGATGAATTTTTGATTGATGAAATTGAATGATAAATGTTTCCCAAATTTTGATGAATTTATACATATTTTTGATTTTATGCTTGAATATTTTTATATGAAATTTCCTCATTAAAATTTTTCCAAATTTGATGAATTTATACATAATTTTGATTTGATACTTGATGATTTCTTATGAAAATTTCTTCTAAATATTTTCCATGCTTGATAATTTTATTAAAATTTTATGACAAAGCTTTGCTTTCAAAAGATTTATGTGCTATTTGTTTGTGCTTTTCTTGTACAAAGAGATGAATTTCCCATGAAATTTTCTATGAAATTGTTTGAAGAAGTTTTATGATTTTCCTTTTCATGATAAATATGATTTTTTCTTTTACCACAAGTATGATGAAAACATGATTCGCTTTTAAAATCAAATTTGAACAAAAATATGTTTGAAAATGTATGAAAAATATGTTTGCAAATCATGATGAGCTATATGATTTTCTTTTACCAAAAATATATTTGAAAGTATGATGAGAACTATGATGAAAATCATGATGAAAAATATGATATGTTTTTGATAAAAATGTGATAAAATATGAAGAAAAAGGATTTTCTTATGACATAAATATGCCAAAGTATGATGCAAATATGATTTTCTTTTTACATTTGACAAAAATATGATGACAATTGTGATAAAAAAATGTTTGAAAATATGTTGAAAAGCATGAATTATATGATTTTCTATTGATAAAACTAAGTTTGAAAAATATGAAATGTATGTTTGCAAAATTATGATGATGGATATGATGAACAATATGATTTTTTTACCAAAATTATGATAAAAAAGATGATTTTCTTGTGAAAAAATATGACAAAATATAATGAAAATATGTTTTTATTTTGATAAAAATATGATGAGAATATGACAAATATGTATGAAAATATGATGAAAAACATGTTTGGAAAATATGATGATTATGATACCATGAAATTTATGATGAAATATGATTGATGATGAAAATTAATTATCTTGTAGTTTTTAGTTTTAAAATTACCAACAAGATTGGATGATGATTTGAACACTCAAATTTAAGATGTTTTGATGATAATTTTATGAAGTTGAAGAGAGATGATTGAAGATCAAGCTAATTTCTAGGTGGTATTTATCTAGGATCTATATTTTGTTGGAGTTAGACGTCTGCGGAAGCACGCGAACAACACAAGGAAGAAGAAGAAGCTTGGAGCACAAACACACAATACTGAATGTATAACTAGAGAATGTACAAAGATAAGTAGCCCATTAGGGCAATAGGCGTATATACAAGCAGGGGGAAAAAAACCTCCTAAAGAGGGAAAAAAGTGCCCCGGTGGTCCTAATGTGTTCACACACATCACTACCTAAATATATCAACAAATCCCCCCTAGGAGTGATGCGGTGAACAATGAGCTCGCACTCATGTATAAGGAAGTGCCAAGCTATGTGGAAATCACTCCACAAAAGGAAGTAAGCCCAAAGCTTTGCGGAAAGCTTCAAACTTCTCCCTAGGCAGAGCCTTCATGAAAAGGTCTGCAATGTTCTCCTGCTTGGGCACATATGCCAAGCTGATCTCCCTTGCAGAGAACCTCTCCCTGACATAGTGATAATGCACCTCAATGTGCTTAGTGCGAGCATGGAACACAGGGTTCCTCGCAACTGCCAATGCGCTCTGACTGTCAGTGAAGATGGTGGTGGCACAAGACTAGCCAACACCCAAATCAGCCATAAGGCGTCTGAGCCACACACACTCAACAATCGCTGTGAAAGCTGCCCTATACTCAGCCTCACAACTGGAAGTGGCCACAGTAGGCTGCTTCTTGCTCAACCAAGATATACATGAGCTACCAAGCATGAAGCAAAAACCACTGGTGGACACACGAGTGTCATAGCAACCAGACCAATCTGAGGTAGAAAAAGCATGCAAATCTGGCGGTAGTGATCCCCCCTTGGGATAAAACAACCCAAGTAGCCGAGTACCACTCAAGTAGCGAAAGATGCGCTTAACCGCCTTCCAATGCATGACTTCTGGGCAATGCATAAACCTGCTCATCTGTGAGACAACAAATTGAATATCTGGCCGAGTAATGCATAAGTAAATCAAGCATCCAACAGCCTGCTGATAGAGAACAACATCAAATGCATCTCCAGCATCATGAAGACTCAATCGTAAACCTGTCTCCATAGGAGTGGCAATAGGTTTACAGTCTTCAAGGCCAAAATGCTGCAATAATGTGTCAATATATTTCGTTTGACACAAAGCCATTCCACCATCAACTTGCATAAACTGAATGCCCAAATAGTGATGCAAATGCCCCAAATCAGACATCTCAAATGACGCATGCAAATCAGCCTTGAAATCAGCAGTATGCTTCTCAATGGGACCAGTGAGCAGCATGTCATCAACATAGACAACAATGATCAGAAGCACATCATTAGCACGCTTAACATATAAGGTGCTTTCAGTTGGACTGTTCACAAAACCATGTGCAACAAGATAGGCATGTATCTTCTCATACCAAGCACGTGGTGCTTGCTTTAAACCATATAATGCCTTCTTTAACCTGCACACCTAGTTTTCATGCACTTTTTGCACAAAGCCACGAGGCTGAAAAACATACACTTCTTCATGCAAGTCACCATTCAGAAATGCTGTTTTAATGTCCAACTGATGTACATTCCAACCATGATGGGCTGCAAGTGCACAAATGCTCCGAACAGTAGTCATACGGCATGTAGGTGCAAAGGTCTCATCAAAATCAATGCCTCTTTCCTGCGCATAACCCTTTGCAACAAGCCTAGCCTTATACCTGTCAACTGTACCATTAGGTTTAGGCTTCAGCTTGTATACCCACTTAGTGCCAATGGCCTTCTTGCCAGGAGGCAAGTCACATAAAGACCATGTACCATTCTTCATTATAGCATCATATTCAGATTGCATGGCAGCCATCCAATTTTCTGAATTCTGTGCTTCATCAAAAGAAACAGGCTCATTCTTATCACAGAGACTAGACGCAGCCATAGCATAGCAATCTGATGCAAAGGAGGCACTATGAGAGCCTGAACGAGTACGATATGACAAAGGTGCATCTAATTTGCTGTCACGCAAAGTCTGCACCAGCCATTTTGGCATAGTTTTTGCCTGCTCAATATCAACTCTCTCATCAACAAGTGCATCATGTAAATCTGCATCAGAAATAGAATGATCTGCATCATCATATGAAACCTACAAAGGCTGAGAAGTTGCCTCACTAGGACCAGCACTAGATTGTCCACCTGTAAAAAGAGGCATCAACGTATCATACATGTCTTTGGAGCTAACAGATGTCTCCTTAGTACATGAAAGCAATGGCTGAATAGCATCTTCCACAAAGACAACATCACGGCTAACCAGAATGCGTTTAGTGTGCGGATGATACAGACGATAGCCTTTACTTTCACAATTGTACCCAACAAAAATACATTTTACTGCCTTATCATCCAATTTTCTGCGATGTTGTTCAGGCACTAATGCATATGCCAAACAACCAAAAACATGCAGATGAGCAACAGATGGCTTGCGGTCATGCCAAGCCTCATATGGAGTGATAGACTGCAACGCTTTAGTGGTGGATGCTGTCCAAGCTTTGGTATCCAGTGTGGTTGACCCCTTGGTTTTGTGGATGTTGCTCGTGCTTTTGGCTTCCAAACCCATATCCTGGGTGAGTGCCTGCTTATTTTTGTAGAAGGGTTAAGTTTATCTTCTTGTGATCTTTGTGCTCTGTTCTTATCCTTTGTTTTCCTTGGCGTCTTTGTTGAGACCATTTGCATGGTGGGGAGCATAGGCCGTTGCGTATGTAAGAGCTTCTTGGGTACCCACATCTGTAATCGCCCGTGTTGAGCTGTAGCTAATTTTTTAGGCACCCAAATTTGTACCTTATTGTGGTCGGCCTTCATGGATTGTTTCGGTACCCAAAGTAGTTGGATTTCTCGTGTTTGAGCCTGTCGTGGGTGTTTGGTCCTTCTGTTGTCATGGTCGATCTGGTTGGGTGGGAGTCTTTGAGGTAACATCGATGGTTGCACTTCTTTCTTTACCCAGATCTGCTTCATGCCCCTTACTTCTTTCTGCTTGAAGGCTCTTTGTCTATTTGATAGACTGGCTATCTTGCACTGTTTTGCTTGCTTCTGAGGTTGAGCTCCTGTGGATGCTTTGCTCTTTAGAAGACAAGAAGAAGTTTCATCTTGACTTTGCGACTGTCCTTCCGTGCTTGCGTCCGTCTGGATCATAGAGCTTTTGACATCTACAACATCTTGTTCAAGAAGATTAGCCTTAGAGGAACAAAGAGAGTGTGTGGTGTCAGTTTCAGTGGGCATGTGATTCTCCAATTCTAATGTAATGCATTGATTATATACCCACACTTGAAGAAGTTGACTTCTTAGGTTTAAGTTGACAGCATGGTCGTAAATCCAATCTTGACCCAAGACAAGTGGTTCTGTGAGGTCCTCATCGTGACACACTAGCATTTTGACTTTTATTGGAACATCTTGAAGGTAGATGGGGAGTTCCACCTCGCCCAAACAGGGTGTTTCCACGCCTCCTAATCCTATGAGATAGGCTTCTATGGGCTTGATGTCCAAATGCAGGTCTTGGCAGTGTGAAAGTCTAACTGCACTAGTTGCTTCCCCTGAGTCAACCAGTGCTCTCACAGTCCTTACACTCTTTCCTTGTCCTACCTCTATAGTCACAAAGGGCCGTCGATCAATTATTCGAGAAGTAGTTATGCCCGATTTTTGGCACATGTCCATGTGATATTTGGGAGCTTTTGTGTTGACATCTAGGCCTAGCCGCCGTAGCTTATTTCTTCTGATGCGCTCTCTTGCCTCTGCTTGTGCTTCTTCTCTAACCCTTAACTCCTCTTCTTTTCGCTTCTTAGCAGTGTTGAGTCTCGTGAGCATTTCCTCTGTAAGAGGTTCCTGATATAACTTGACTCGGCATCCACTAATATAGTTTGGTAGGATATCACCTTCTAAAGTGGCCAATTGCACTGCACCGCTAGTGGAGAGTCTATTAATGATCATGGGTCCATATCCTCGTTTCTCCAATTTGCGGGCATGTTGCTTTAGCGTGTAAACCAGCACTAGATCACCTTCCTTCAATCCTTTGTCCTTTACATGGGCATCAAAGTATGCCTTTTGCCTTTTCTTTGCAGCATAAATGCCTGCTGCTGCGCGTAGCCTCGTCTCACCTAAGCGTTCTAGATCAAAGATCCTGGAAGACAACTCATGTCCATTCCACTCATGCTCTTGTGCTACCTTCAAGGCTGGGATTAGGAAGTCCAATGGTAGCACGGCATTCTGTCCAAAGACCATCTGAAATGGGGTAGCATTGAGTACCGTTTTGTAGGCCACTCGGTATGCCCAAACAGCATGATGAAGTTGTTTGTCCCAATCAGAGCGTTTATTATTTACGAGTTTCGTCAATACGTTACATAGGATCTTATTCGTGCTCTCGGCTTGTCCGTTGGCTTGTGGGTGATAAGGGGCAGACTTCTTGTGTATCACCATGAATTCTTGAAGGAGATTTTCAATGACCTCATTCAAGAAGTGCGTACCTCTATCACTAACCAACTCTATTGGTAACCCGTACCTAGTGAACACATTTTCGAATAAGAACTTAGCCGTTGTTTGAGCATCATTCTTTGTCGTGGCTTTTACTTCCACCCACTTAGTAAGGTAATCTGTGGCTACAATAATGTATTCTACATGGGAGTTTCTGGCTGGGGGGTTAATAGGACCAATAAAGTCTATACCCCACTTTGAAAAGGCACGTCCTCCCATCATTGGCCTTAAAGGCATCTCGTCTTTTCTTATTGGATATTGGGCACGTTGGCATGTGTCACATTTCTTCACATAAGTATGGGCATCCATATGAAGAGTGGGCCACCAAAGTCCTGAGAATAGAATGGTCTTAATTACTCTGTCAGGCCCAAAGTGTCCACCTGCAGCACCGCTGTGTGCAGTTTCTAAGACTTTCAAATAGTCTGATTCATGAACGCACAGTCTTAGGTAACCATCCTTGCCTCTTCGATATAGGTTGTCTCCGACTAAGGCATAGTCTTGAGCCTCTTGTTCCATGCTCCGTTTTCTTGCTAGACTAGTATGATTGGGTAATGTTCTCGATCTCATGAACTCAACCAATGGAGCACTCCAATCTGGGATTAATGACACATGATAAAGAGTGGCATGCTCCACTGGGGGTCTCTTCTGGCACACTGGACAATTTTGGATCCACTCCTGTATTTCCTTGTCCATGCTAGGCCAATACACTCCTAAACGTTTTAGATTCTGCAATGTTCGTTGTTTCGAGTAGTGATTTCCTAGCAGTCCCTCATGGGCTTGTTGCATCCAACTAGTATGTTCGTCGTCCTCAACACAACAAGCTAATACGCCCTCGGTATCTTGCTTGTACATACTTCCGGCCAATATTTGATACTTTTGTGATTTAACAATTTCTTCTTTGCTTGTTTTCACATTTTTATTTGCAGGTCCGAAGGTTAGGACTGGCACCAACTTATTTGCCCATTTAGGAACAACTTCCAAATTGAACAGATAAGCATCGGGCAATTCATCAGACACTCCTTGCGGTGGCTCTCCTGAAGTGATGCGAGAAAGATGGTCTGCCCTAAGATGGGTTCTACCTTTCCTGACAACCACTTCAAAGTCGTATTCCATTAGTAAGAGGAACCATCTCACCAAGCGGCCTGTATTGCAAGGTTTATTGACCAAATATAGTAAAGCTTGATGATCAGTGAAAAACTTGAACTTATTGGCCAATAGATAGTGTCTAAACTTCTTCACAGCGTATACCATGCCTAAGCCTTCTCTCTCTGTTGTGGTATAATTTCGTTCAGCTGCATTTAATTGCCTACTAGCATATGCTATCGGCAAATCTAGGTTTCCTTCGCCCGTGGGTTGTGCTAGCACACATCCTATTGCATGATTGGAGGCATCTACATGAACATGAAAGGGTTTGCTCCAATCCGGAGTAGTCAATATTGGTGCTATGCACAAACGTCTTTTCAGCTCGTTGAAGGAATTCTCGCATTCCTCGTTCCACTCAAAATTTGTTAACAACCCATAAAGAGGTTTAGCTATGATGGCATACATGTGGATAAACCTACGGTAATATCCACAATGGCCCATAAAGGCCTGTACCTCTTTAACATTCCTTGGTCTTGGCAGCTCTGCTATCGCTCTTACTTTGTCCTCATCTGTTGAAATTCCATTCTTAGAAACAATGTGACCTAAGATCTTACCTTGTCGTACCATGAACACACACTTCTCTGGGTTCAGACAAACTCGATAATCTCTACACTTGTTGAAGATTTGTCTGAGCTCAGGGATGTGGTAACTTCTCTGTTGGGAATGCGCACATAAATCATCCACATATACTTCTAAGCTTTTCCGCAAGAACTCTTTGAAGACATGACACATGAGCCTTTGGAATGTTGCAGGTGCATTGGTGAGCCCAAATGGCATCACACGAAATGCAAAAATTCCCCATTCTGTGGCAAAGGCCGTTTTGTGTTGATCTTCGGGGGCAATGGCTACTTGGTTGTAACCTGAAAATCCATCAAGGAAGCTATAAACTTCCTTGCCTGCAACACGCTCCAACAGATGTTCGGTGATTGGAAGTGGATAACTATCTCTGATCGTTGCGGCATTAACTTCTTTAAGGTTAATACACACTCGCAATTTCCCATTCTTCTTAGGCACCACCACAATGGGGGACACCCATTCAGTGTGCTCAATCTCATAGATGAATCCAGCTTCAATCAACCTGTCAATTTCCTCCTTTATTTTGGCTGCATAATTGTCATTATATATGTAGGGCTTTTGTTTAGTGGGCTTGGCATCAGCGGTCATCGGAATTGTATGAGAGCAAATCTTTGGATCTACTCGTTTCAAGTCTCTATAGTGCCATGCGAACACATCCCTATATTCCCTTAATAGAGCTACAAGCTCTGCTTCTTCTTTTGCACTTAGGTCGTCTCCTATGTACGTACATCGTTCTTCGTTCCCTTCAATGGTCACTACAATTTTTTTGGTCTTTTCTTTATTGTCATATGCTTCTCCTATAATGGCCTCTCTCTTAGGCATCCGTACCAAAATTTTTCGGTCTTCCACTTCATATTTCTTGAAATTTTCTGGTACTTCAAACAATGATTCTTCCTCTTCTTGTTTCACTGCTTTTCTTTTCTTTTTCTTTTGACCTCCTTCACTTCCTTCCTTTGAGTTTATCGTTTTAATACTTGTGAGGGGTTCTTCTTCTTTTTGGGTTAGCACTCCTATGTCTTCTAAGTAGTGTTCCTCTGAGTCAAAGTAAGTATCCATCACAATGGATTCTAGATCATCGTCATTCTCTTCTTCTTCTATGAACTCACTAGGATCACACTCTTCCAACAGGGGCTGACACATGAACACTGAAATATCATAACCCTCCTCATCACAATGAGGTGTCCATTGTTCTTCATTGACTGCTATGTCCATGGTAGCTAAGATTTCTGCCCAACCATGAGGCTCAAATTCCTCATCTGGAAATATCATCGGTGTGTAGGCTGGGTCTTTTATTGGTCTATCTCCTGGGGGAGTTCCTTCTTCTCTCGCTTTTAGGCGCTTTTCCTCTTCCTCTGCGACCTTGCACATCCACAAGTGAGTATCTTCATGCAGCCAGGATGGATCAGGTGAACTTCCAGAATGCACGGAGATAGAATCTTCTTTTGCTTTGTGGATAGGATTCCACTGTAGGGGTGGTACATCTCTGAAGGTGTAATCCTTCAAATTGACCTTGGTTGTGACCCCTAAGTGCTGTAAGTACAAGGAGTTGGTTCCCCAATCCTGTACTATTTGCAATTGTCGTAGGAAGGGTCTTCCTAGTATCATCTCGTAGACATTATTTTTCTCAAAGTCACATATAGCAAATGTATGTTCAAACTCTACACCACATGTGGTTAGAGTTATCCCCTCAAGCAATCCTAGAGGTCTTTCAAAATGACCATCTGCCATTTGAAGCTTCATTCTTGTTGGTCTTAATGTGGGTTTGCCCCATTGCTTACACAGGGAGGTGGTCGCAATAGCAACACCAGCACCTGAATCTACAATTGCTTTGGTTGTGTAACCTTGATAGGTGATCGGAAGATAAGTGTTACCTTCTTCACCTTCGCTCATGTCTCCTATCTTGTCGAGAGGTATCTCTGGAACTTTTTGCTTAGAGCCTACTTTTGGCATATTGGATTCAAGTTCTGGAACCTGATCCTTCACATGATTCCAGAGCTCAGGTTTTGCTTTGAGCAGCTCCTCTACAGTGAGATGACATTGAACCTTAGTGTTCTTCACAACATCAGTGTTTCTTGGAATCACTGAGTCTTCATTTCTTACCAATATTGTGGGAGCTCTGATCTGGATAGATTCAGATTCCCATGGGCCTGTGAAATGAGGCAACTCTTGTAAAGAATTAGATTCAAAATCTAATCTTTCATCTTCTTGTTGCTCTGCTTGATCTCCATAGATAGACGGAATGTCTTGGGGAAATTGATCATGAAGATCATCAATCTCAGGAATAGGAGGGGAATTACCCTTCTCCTTGGCCCATTTCTCTTCCTGTATTTCCCGCAAGAACTCTTGAGAGTGCTGTTGAATTGAAGGAGGTATTCCAGCATCCGTGGAATTAGGAACATAAGCTCCCATTGGTGGTGAGCTCCCTCTTTCAATAATTGGTTGAGCCTGTGGAGGTAAAGAAACTTGTGGTTTGTTTACCAACTGCTCTAATCTTTCTAGTAAGCCTTGGAAATGCAAATCCGGTTTGACAGAGTTTGTTTGATTGAACTTTTGACTAGTCTCAAGTATAGCTTGAGCTTGTTCTACCATTTTCATGCACATTTTCATTCGTTCAATCTCTAAATCTGCTCTAGGGTAACTCTTGTCTAGGTTTGCAGCTGTTGGCCCTTCTTGAAGACGAGCCTGGTAGGCCTTGAACATCATGTCCAAGCCTTCTGGGGTTGGATCTGCAAGAACAGACCCTGGTTGTGGGTTATTTACAATGGGTGGTGGGATGGGATGAAGCGAAGTGGATGGAGCTTCGGCATGCGAGGGGCTTTGAGATGTAATGTCTTCTATTTTTGTTTTTGTATCCCTTAGGCTTTCTTCTAGCTCGGATAGTTTTTTGTTCCACTTGCGATTAGCCTTCTCTCTGGTATCCTTCCATGTTCTTGGTTTTCTCTTGCTAGGTTCTCCTGCCTCACTTGACTCTGACTGCTCAGCTGGTTTTGCTTGTTGTGCAGCCTGTGCCCTAGTAACTGCCTGTACAGGAGCCACATTATTGCTACTTGAACTTGATTCTGCCACTAAGCCTACCACATTGATGGGTGTAACCTTGGGTACACTAGAGGGATTCCTGGGACACTCTCTAGGAAGATGCTCCTTGCCGCACTCAGGACAAAAGCCTTGTATTGTGATGTTTTGTCCTAGTCCCAGAGCTGATTGGAGGGGACATTCATGAATGAAATGATCGCCCTGACATCTAAAGCATGGTCCTCTAGGAGCTTGTGGTCTTACTTGTCTCAATTGGGGCCTAGGATTTGGATTCGTATACATGACATTGGAGTATTCTGGCTCCCAATTTTGTTCCATAGGTGGTGTCTCATATTGATACTGAGAAGTCTCACTTTGCTCAGGTGACTCTATATAATAAGCCTGTGGACTATCTTCAAGGAAGTAGTCTGAACCATGAGCGTGAGAATCATTTTCTGAGACCAATGGGGTTAGTGGCACCAATGCTCTATTATGGTTCTCCTCCGCCATCGTATATTTAACTGGGATCACATTGGCAGGAGCTGGCGGTTGGTTTCCTAGGACTGGTTGTGGCCTATATGGTGCCTGATATTGCTGCTGGTATTGAGGTTGATATTGTTGTGGCCTATAATATGGCTGTTGGTACTGATTCTGATACCTAACCTGCTGGTAAGGTTGCTGATAATTTTGTCTAACAGCCTGTCTGTTATAGGGACAATCTTGGGCCGTATGATTTGTGTATTTTCTCTCAATGGTGCAATATAGAGCATTAGGGTTTCCTTGGGGTTGAGTCATCATTGGGCAGACATTAGCCAGGTGATCTCCTCCACACGTATAACATCGCTTCACTGAGGTGACCCTTGGCATTTGTCTATTTTGAACTCCTAGCTTTTTGGCCACTTGCTCAGCTATCTCATCTATCTCAGTGGAGGCTCTAGAGGTATGACTTGTAGAACTATCAGAGTCCTTATAGAGTTTGGATAGTCCTAACTCCTCACCCAAGTTGTCTTCTATGTCAATGCATATCCGTATACACTCTTCTATGGATCTAGGCTCTTTCAGGTATACATATGATCTTAATTTTGTGCTCAATAGGCCATCTAAAAACAGTGCCACCTGTTTGGCTGATGTGGGTAATTCTGGTACAGGGCATCTTTCCAAGTACTGTCTAAATCTTCTTCCTGCGAGTCTCACTGTTTCTTGGGGTGTCTGCTTGAAGCTGTGGATCAAGGATGATGTGTTATGCCTGATACCACTCTTGGAAAATTCCACAATGAATTCTTCTAGCAGCTGACCTATCTCTCTATAGTTGCGGCTGTTTAGAGGTTGAAACCAAGCTAAGGCGGTACCCTTAAGAGTCAAACCAAATGCCTCGAACTGGGTGAATAAGTCCTCAACCTGTTCAGCTCTTAGCACTTGTTTGAACTCCGCCACATGATCATAAGGATCTCCAAATCCATCAAAGTAATTCTTCATTGTTTTAACCACTTGAGACGGTCTAAGGGTTCTTGAGTGCTCTCGTGGTCTAGGCAATGGGAAATCATGATCATCTCTTTGATGCCTATGAACTCTATGTCTCTCCCTTTCAAGTCTTTCCATTCCATATCCCGATCTGTCTCTGCCTACAGTGTCTGCAAAGCTTACCTCCGGTCTCTCTCTGGTTCTTTCTCTCTGGGTTTCATGAGCCTTAGATGATCCGGCTCCTTGGAGGCCCTGGGAAACATTAGATCTTGGTGGAGGAAAAATTGATTCACCTTGCCAAGTGTAAGCATGTCTGTCATGATCTGATACTAAGAATAATTTCTG
This sequence comes from Ceratopteris richardii, assembly GCA_020310875.1. NCBI lineage: Eukaryota > Viridiplantae > Streptophyta > Polypodiopsida > Polypodiales > Pteridaceae > Ceratopteris > Ceratopteris richardii. The sequence goes on along the minus strand of CM035414.1, from coordinate 83,486,000 downwards.
AGATGTGTGATCTAGATAGACAGCCTTCCCTGGTGTCTCTGGGTCCTTGAATTCATAGATGGTGACTACTGGGCTGGGTTGATCCGGCCTAAATCTCCAAAAGGCTTCCTCCGTTTCTCTATTCACGAATAGTTCTATGCTTTTATTATCTTGAGGAATCCATTCTGGAGTGAGCACTCTGGTTAAGACTGACTTACCTCTAGGGGTCTTGGGTTCTCCTCCTAGGTCTCCTTGCTCTAGGTCTCCTATCTCATTCTCAAGAATGATATTTCCAAACTCATCTGTCCTATCTGGTAAGTTGGTAACCACATACATGGTTCCTTCCTTATCAATGTAAGCACCCTCTTCAAACTTGACCACTGGGTGTTCAAGTCCAAAGAGTTGGTCAGGATTTTTGAGTTGAACCACTGATCGTCTTAGACCATCCTCATAGATGCGAGCACCTAATTGATTGGTCCTGATATACTCCAATTGGGTCTTATAGGGACCTTCTGGTGTCTGTAAATAGGCAAGGCCTGAGCTGCGTGTGGGTCTTTCCATGCCAAAAGACATTTCAGAGTCACTGGTTTCTGAACTTCGTGTGTAAGGATAACCACTAAGCTGTTGAGCCCAAGACTTGGCTGTATGGTTGACACTAGCCTCAGATGACCTAATGCTTTGTCTATCCTTGCCTAAGTGTCTGCCAGATCTCAGGTTCATAAGCCTTGGCTTCTAGTCCCAAAGTTCTCTTATATTGCTCAAAATCCTTTGGAACACCTTGATTTTCTAGTTTCCCTGAGGGTCAACTTCAAAATACCCTATCTAATAATCCTGGTATTAATATTAACATAACCAGTCGATGTTTTTGTTGTACTCCTCACGAGCTTTCCAACAAACCCAAGATCACTCCGAACGGATTTCGTATGAGAAAGTTATGCCAGTTCAGGGTTTTGGGGGTTGAAACAGGGAAACAGGATCTCTCAGAAGATGCTTCAAATCAGGCGATATATGACATTTATAGGACACGACACTTGTTACTTGAGGAACTCGATACACGATACTTGATCTTTGAACAGACGATATACGATATTTCAAGGATAACGATACTTGATACTTCCCCTAAACGATACACGATCTCTAGCCCCAAACGATACACGATCTCTCACAAAACGATCGCTGGACAAAACGATATCTGAGCAAACGATCGCTGGACAAAACGATCTTTGACAAAACGATACTCGATACTTAGCTCAAAACGATACTCTATCGCTGGCAAGTATCGCGATCTCTGAGACGCGATACACGATACTTGGACCAACACGATACACGATACCTGAATCCAGACGATACACGATACTTCCCCAAACGATCTTTGGACCAGACGATCTCTGATTCTGAAACGATACTCGATACTTGGCTCAAAACGATACACGATCTCTCACGAAACGATTGCTAAACCAAACGATATCTGAGGAACGATCGCTGACTAGATGATCTTTGACAAAACGATCGCTGACTTCGAAACGATACACGATACTTGTCAGGTATCGCGATCGCTGAACCAAACGATACACGATCTTTGATAAACGATCTTTGATAAACGATCGCTGGAGAACGATCGCTGGCAAACGATCTTTGACCGAAACGATCAACGATCTCTGGGAAATATCGCGATACTCAACCACAGGAGCAAAACGATACTTGTGAAGTATCGCGATACTCGACCGCGGGAGCAAAACGATACTTGACCCTTTGCCAAGATTTTTACAAGATTTTTTAAGTTTAATCACACACAGAGGTTTTACAAGGTCTCCTACCCTCTCCACGATCTCTGTATCGCACAAAACACACTTCTCAATCCCTAACAGTGCCAAACGATACTTCGCACAGATCGTTTCAATCTCGCAATTGATTTTCTGAGAAATTTTGATCAAAAGGGCAGGTTTGCTTACCCTGGTAACTCCTATAATCTCTTTGTAACTTCCCCTTGTTCTGTTCAAGCCCAGCTTGCCCTGCAACTCACTCACGATCGCTGGCGCAGTTCTCACGATACTTGGCAGTTTTCCTCACGATACTTGGCGCAGGTTTTGCTAATTCAGCTATTTTGGTACTGATTCTTCTGCGCCTCTGTTCTGCACCCTCTCTAAGCTTCTTGCTCACAACCACAAGTAAAAACAAAGTGAATGTACTCTAAAAAATGGAGAAAACTGAGAAAATGAAGGTGGGTGGAGATGGTGATGATGGTGAAGATGAAGAAGAAGGAAAATTCAAAAACTGAACTGAAAATGATGATTTTTTTACCTTCCAACGTCGCTATTCTACGTCTTACCGTCACACGCTCGTCCTCCAAGCTCTCTCCCCGGCAACGGCGCCAAATTTGGTGTCACTCTAGCACAATGGTGAGTACCAACGTGAGGAGATACACCTCATAAATGTCAATCCATGGAGACGTGAGGACCGGTATGAAGACCGCGAGCAAGTGATGGCACAAGTGCGTGAGTGAAAGCACACAAGCATGCACACACATACACACACACGCGCACAAGGTAAGAGCAAAGAGTGGAACAATGGAAAGCTTCGATTACCAAAGAGCTCTCTTACAAAACTGAAATCTACAACAAGCTAACCTCAAAAATGAGCTCTCCAGTCCTTTTTATAGTTTTTGAGTGGTTTTGGCCCTGTCCAGACCTAGTGTCCGGCCTAGTTAAAAAATAGGTTCCAGGGCTTATTTGGGGGCTCAAACGGAGTCTAAAAATCATGAAAATTGGTAGGATGGTAGATCTAATACTCCTCAAGCTCGAGGACTCCTCGGCTTGAACAAAATGGAGTTACAAAAATGGAAAATGGTATTTACAATGGTTTTTAGTGATAAAAATCACTATTTTTGTAGGGATTTCTTCTGAAAATTTGACATGTGCTTCTTGGAGCTCCCTACTTGCTCCTTCTTCCTGTGTGTCCACTTCCTTGATGCGCTTCCATGCTTTGTCCTTGACCTTAAGCTTCAACACATGTGGCCATCAAAATATACTTTTTTCCTCCAAGTTGACCAGTTGGACTAATTGGTCCTATGAAATCAAGACCCCATCGTTCAAATGGGAGCCATCCTGTAGATATGACCAATGGTTGGAAATTCAATCTGGTTGGCGTGGGAGCACACCTCTGGCAGATGTGGCATTCTTTAGAAAACTTGATTGCATCCTTGAAAATATGAGGCCACCATAAACCTTTGTGGATGATTCTATGAGCCAATTCTTCCCCTTTTAGATGTCCTTCATTGTGTGCAGCCTCTAGCAGAAGATTTACCTCCTCTGGATAGACACACCTTCTCAATATATCATCGTGACAGTATTTATATAAATTTCCATTTATAAGAGAATATGCTTTGGTTTTCAGGAGCAATCTTCTCTTTTCTACAGGTGTCAAGTGTTCTGGGATCTTTCCATCAGTAAGAACATGGAGAATTTCATCATACCAACCAGTCCGAATTGCTACTAGAAAAAGATTGCTATCCACCAATTCATCATTAATACCTATTGCCTTTTCGCTCATTGCCGTCCTGGACACTTGATCTACCATGTAGTGCTCTTTTCCTGGCTTAATATGAATATCAAAATTAAATTCTTGAAATAGGAGTAACCATCTCCAAATCCTTCCAGCTACTCTAGGCTTGTTTATCAAATACTTCAAGGGCTGATGATCAGAAATAACAATGAAATGTACACCAAGGAGATAATGTCGGAACTTCTGAAGGGCAAATACGATAGCCAACCCTTCTCTTTCCGTTGTACTGTAATTTCTTTCAGCTTGGTTGAGTAGTCTGCTTGCATAAGAGATAGGTCTATCCACTTTGTGAGATGATGGTTGAGCTAGAACTGCACCAACAGCATGAAGACTAGCATCTGTATGCACATGAAATTCCAATGATCAATTAGGAACACTTAAAAGGGGAGCAGTACATAGCCTCAACTTAAGTTCACAAAATGATTTGTCAGCTTCAGCACTCCATGAGAAAGGGATCTTTTTGCTGGTAAGCCTTGACAAGGGCTTAGCAATTTGCGAATACATCCTAATGAATCTTCTGTGATACCCTGCATGGCCCAAGAAACTTTGCACTTCCTTTGGGCTTTGTGGAATTGGCATGGAAAGAATAGCTGTAACCTTTGCAGGGTCAACAGTTATGCCTTCAGCAGATATTATGTGACCAAGAAGAGTGCCCTTAGTGACCAAAAAGTGACATTTATCAAGATTCAATTTCAAACCTGTTTTGAGACATTGCTAAAAAATTTCTTTTAGATTTTCCAAATGGTCATGGAAATCTTGAACTGCTGCCCTTCTATCTGTACCTGAAAATACTGAAAAGTCATCCATGAAATTGCGTAGAAAGGTTGTTAACCATTTGCCCAATATCAGATACATCGTTCTATTAAATGAAGCTGGAGCATTCTTCAAACCAAAAGCCATGCGAGTATAGACATAAGTTCCCCAGGGAGTGACAAAGGCTGTTTTGTCCCTATCATCAGGATGGATCACTATCTGATTGTAGCCACTAAAACCATCCAAGAAACTATACAAAGTGTGACCAGCTACTTCCTCAAGTACTTGCTCTGTGAAGGGCTGAGGAAATCCATCTTGAACAGTCACTTTGTTCAAAGCACGAAAATCAACACATACTCTTATTTTTCCACTATTTTTCTTGGGTACAATAACCATGGAAGAAAGCCACCTGGAATGTTCTACTGGAATAATTATACCAGCTTCTTCTAGCTTTGTAATTTCTACTTTTACAGCCTCTGCATATTTCGGATTGAGTCGATATGGTCTACTTCTTACTGGCGCGGCTCCCTCAACTAAGGGTATCCGATGTAACCCAAGCTCTTCTGGTATCTCTGTTAGATCTTTGTAGGACCATGCGAAGACACTTTTGTAAGTAAAAAGCAAAGAAGTTACCTTCTGTAGCAAAGGAGGATAATGCCACAACTAGGATGCTAAGTGGACTACTTTAGGGTTCTCTTCATTCCCTAAATTTACTTCTTGAACCAATGTTTCAGGACTGGTCTTGTTTGAGAAATCATCTCCACTATATGCAGGAGTGGATTTTAATTTATATTCTGCAACATGTTCTTCCATCCATCCTTGAGGTATATCTGCAAAAGGAAGATCTTCTCTGCTCTTAAATTCATAACCTTCTCCTTCCGATACTTTTATATTGGTTGCCTCCTCAAAGCTAGTATTTTCCTGCAATTGCTCATTCTCCAATACCTTGTGGTCTTTATTTACCTTATCTGCAACTTCTTCCTCAATTTCATTGATCTCCACTGTGCAACACTCTGCACTTCCCATCATCCAATTTAACAATGTATCATCTTCTTGGGGTATAGAGGGCATTACCTGAGTATCCACAGTATATCCAGTGGTTTTTCCTGAGTCGAATCCCTCTTCCAAATGTAATTGTAGTTGGCTATTGGTGCTTGTTGAAATCCATAGTTTGTTTTTCCCCCAATCTTGCAAAGCTTTTGCTTGTCTCAGCCAAGGTCTCCCCAGGAGTAAAGGGTAAGAAGTCTCCTGTGGAAATGCAATAACAACAAAATCCAACACAAAGTGGCAACCCTGTACTATCATCCGTACCTTTTCAATAATGCCAAGAGGCGCAACCTGATGTTGATATGCTAGTGTAACTATAAATGGTGCCATTTTGGTGGGGTTTAAATTCAGTTTCTTCATTGTAAGATCTGGCATCAAATTGATACCAGAGCCTCCATCTATGATCACACCTGTGAGAGTCTCATCCTTTATACAAACAGATAATCTTGAGCTTTGGTAGTCTGCTAAGGGTGCAGGGGGAAAATCAACCATGAAACCATCTATACTAGGTGATTGGATCAAGTGAGCAGAGTGTATAATCTTCAGTAAGTCACTTCTTATTTTTGAATCCATCCTTATAAGTTCAATAGACTAACCTTGTGATGAATACCTTTCAAGATCTGTTCAATGTTTACCTCCTGAGTGTTTTCTTGCAGGCTTGTTGGTTGGCCCTTTAGAGAAGTAGTCATCTTATTATAAGCTCCTTCAATTTCTGCTTGGTCCTTCCATCCAGACTCCTTTTCTTCCTCTTTATCCTGAAATCCTTGTTGTTCATCTCTCTGGGTTGCAGCTGCTTGACTAGCTCTAGTCATCATGGGCATTGCAGAGGATGAAACAACATAAGTTTGAGTGGTTTTTCCTTCTTCATGTGGAGAGACTGCAATCATGTGAATTGGAGCAGGACGACCTCTTGGGCAATCTTTGGTATAATGATCCTTGGCCTCTGGACAATGTTGACAAGGAGGTGCATCTTCTGGAAGAGAACACCTATTTTGCATGTGACCGTACTCACCACAACGATAGCACATCAAAGGTCTATTATATCTAGGCTTTGCAGGCCGATTCTCCTCTCTATTTGATGTATTTGAAGTACTAGCATAATATGAATCCAAATTTTGAGGGTTACCTCTCTGCTGTGTACCCTTGAGGTAGTAGCAATCCCTTGCTTCATGACCGTCCTTTCCACAAAATTGACAGCTTACCTTAATAGGGCAACTAGCATTGGAATGCCCATTGTTGTTACAGATTGTACACCAAATTTGTCTCCTTATATCTTGAGTGGTCTTCAAATCTTCTAACTCAAGGCGAAGTTGGGCTACTTCATCATCAGTGCGACGCAGTGGCGGCAAGACCTTCTCTTCTTGTTGATTTTGTTGCATTTTCAATGCCTCCAGTTCTTTCCTCAGTTGCCCAATAGGATCCAGGTCTATAGCATAATTTCTTTGTGTGTCCTCTTCAAAATGTTGCCTTGCTTCTTCTATGCGTGATGCCGCTGCAACAAAATCATTGAGAGTGGCATCCAACCTAAGAGACTCACGAAGCTTCTGCTAAGATGACCTGGGCAGAGCCTTCTCTATCCACTTTTTAACCAAAAAGTCACCTGGAGCATGTGGCAGACGTGCAACAAGTGCTTTTGTTCTAGTGTGAAGTTCATGAAAAGATTCACCTGGCCTTAGCTTCAAATTCTCTAGCTGATCTAGAGCTCTTTCCGAAGAATCACTTGGTCTAAATGTTTGTGAGAAAGCCACCTTCAAAGCCTCCCAAGTAGTAAAATGGCCATCTGCATATTGACTATACCATTTATCTGCAAGACCCTCCAATGTGGATGGAAAAAGTGCCAACATTGCAATCTCTCTATTCTGCAGACCTCGTCCACGGCATAAAGAGATGAATCTTCTCACATGATCATCAGCATCCTCATAAGCTTGTCCTTTGAAAGTAGGGAATTTGATGTTTAATCTAGAGAGTAAATGAGAGAGATCCTCCATTTGTACTGGTGTTTCTTCCGACGTATCCGAGGAGAAGTCTAATGTTCTACTATGCTTCTCCTTTGATAGTGGTGTCGCACCGAATTCAATAGATAAATTCAAAGAGGGTAGAGGGGAGGTAGGTTCACTAGTTGAAGATATAGCTGACTTGTTAAGGCTCCTTCGTATACGAAGAGGCTCCTTATCTGCTCGCGTATGGGTCATGTACCTATTTCCTCAGGGCCTCTCACAGAAATGCAAGGGTCCCACCGGGCGTGCCAAACTGTAGAGGAGGTACTGGGGTATTCACCTTTTCAAAGCAGAGAATAAGCACTTCCAGTACGTCACCTACTCAAGGGAGGTTCTCCTTAGGGAAGTATACCCTTTAACACTTCCGTGAGCAGGCAGATAACAATGATTGCACAGAATTGTAATTTCTCAGAGAAAAGATTAAGAACAAATGACAATACTGGGAGACCCAAACCATTCATTAGTTTGAACAGATGATTACAATATAAGCCAAGGAACTGCTACAAATGCTGATGCTCTGGGCTAATATGCCATTCCAGAACTAAACAACCTCAATACAAGAGACTCATTCAATCCGTATAATGAACACAACTAGATGCAGACTAGTACTGATCAGTACAAAGTATGGAGACTTGCTCTAAGAGAAAGAGCATGAAAATACTACTGAATCACACAGAATGACAAAACCAAGCCACTCTCTTCACACTATAGAGCTATTAGCCCTCCACTGGGGAAGCCCACACTCTGTATCCACACCACAGAGTGACTTCCTACAGTAGGCTTGAAGCCACAAAGTGCAAAGAGAGGACCTCTGTACGCACGTATGTAAATGTGTGTATCTCTCAATGTATCTCTGAATGTATCCAAATCAACACAAATCCATTGCTTTTATAGGCTCCAATAGGCCAAGAGAGCCTTGCCGATTCCTCACATCCACTGATCACGTGCCGCTTGATTGCCAAGATTGGAGGGGTAGATCAAATATTCCACTTGATTTGAATTGGATCCTCAAAAATAGGCCGTCATGAATGGTTGGCAGCAACACTCATTTCATCACTTTTACTTTTACCACTTACGCCTTTACTGTCACTTTTGAATGCAAGCTGAGATCCTCACTTTATGCCGCCCGTGATATTTGAATGTCCCTGAGAAGCGCATCCTTCACCTAATTTTTGTAGTAAGTTTTGATCCTTCATATTAAGTGAGCGGTGTGGGAGGTGAGTTGTGACGAGTTTGAGAGAGATTATAGGGTTTTTGGAGGATTGTGGAGGGTTGTGGAGTTGTGTGGGGTTTGTGGGGTTTGTGGGTTGGGGGGAATAGGGGGTGAGTTATGGGGAGTTGTGGTGGTTTTTGGGGTGTGGTCATAAATTGATCCAAGATTTCAAAGTTATTATTGCATCATTGGAAAGTACTCATCGAGAGCTTTCCAAAGATATATAACACTGTAGGGTTTGGATAAGAAATGACCCTCTAAATATCCATTCAAAATTACATGAAAACTTGGTTGGAGGTCGTGGGAAATTGTGAGATTTGAGGGGGTGGTGTGAGGGGGTGGGGGTGGGAGGGGTGGTTTGAGGGGGTGGTGTGAGGGAGTGGTTTGAGGGGGTGGTGTGAGGGGGTGGTTTGAGGGGGTGGTGTGAGGGAGCGGTTTGAGGGGGTGGTGTGAGGGGGTGGTTTGAGGGGGTGGTGTGAGGGGGTGGTTTGAGGGGGTGGGTGGTGTGAAGGGGTGGTTTGAGGGGGTGGTGTGAGGGAGTGGTTTGAGGGGGTGGTGTGAGGGGGTGGTTTGAGGGGGTGGTGTGAGGGGGTGGTTTGAGGGGGTGGTGTGAGGGGGTGGTTTGAGGGGGTGGTGTGAGGGGGCGGGGGTGGTATGAGGGGGTGGTTTGAGGGGGCGGGGGTGGTTTGAGGGGGTGGTGTGAGGGGGCGGGGGTGGTGTGAGGGGGTGGTTTGAGGGGGTGGTGTGAGGGGGCGGGGGTGGTTTGAGGGGGTGGTGTGAGGGGGTGGTTTGAGGGGGTGGTGTGAGGGGGCGGGGGTGGTGTGAGCGGGCGGGAGTGGTTTGAGGGGGTGGTGTGAGAGAGTGGTTTGAGGGGGTGGTGTGAGGGGGTGGTTTGAGGGAGTGGTTTGAGGGGGTGGTGTGAGGGGGCAGGGGTGGTTTGAGGGGGTGGTGTGAGGGGGTGGTGTGAGGGGGCGGGGGTGGTTTGAGGCGGTGGTGTGAGGGAGTGGGGGTGTTTTGAGGGGGTTGTGTGAGGGAGTGGTTTGAGGGGGTGGTGTGAGGGGGTGGTTTGAGGGGGTGGTGTGAGGGGGCGGGGGTGGTGTGAGGGGGCGGGGGTGGTGTGAGGGGGCGGGGGTGGTGTGAGGGGGTGGTTTGAGGGGGTGGTGTGAGGGGGCAGGGGTGGTGTGAGGGGGTGGTGTGAGGGGGTGGTTTGAGGGGGTGGTGTGAGGGGGCGGGGGTGGTTTGAGGGGGTGGTGTGAGGGGGTGGTTTGAGGGGGTGGTGTGAGGGGGCGGGGGTGGTGTGAGGGGGCGGGGGTGGTTTGAGGGGGTGGTGTGAGGGAGTGGTTTGAGGGGGTGGTGTGAGGGGGTGGTTTGAGGGAGTGGTTTGAGGGGGTGGTGTGAGGGGGCGGGGGTGGTTTGAGGGGGTAGTGTGAGGGGGTGGTGTGAGGGGGCGGGGGTGGTTTGAGGGGGTGGTGTGAGGGAGTGGGGGTGGTTTGAGGGGGTGGTGTGAGGGAGTGGTTTGAGGGGGTGGTGTGAGGGGGCGGGGGTGGTTTGAGGGAGTGGTGTGAGGGGGTGGTTTGAGGGGGTGGTGTGAGGGGGCGGGGGTGGTTTGAGGGGGTGGTGTGAGGGGGTGGTTTGAGGGGGTGGTGTGAGGGAGTGGTTTGAGGGGGTGTTGTGAGGGGGTGGTTTGAGGGGGTGGTGTGAGGGGGCGGGGGTGGTTTGAGGGGGTGGGCAGCGGGAGTTGGTGGCGGGGGAAGAGAGAGAGAGGGAAATGCCGCGATACAGTAAGGGATAGACAAAGTCTTAGGTCTTCAGAGGCTAGTGTTAATGATACTGCTAGGTCGTGGGCCCAGCAGTTGAGTCACCACTCGCATTACCCTAGCTTTGAGACTAGTGAATCAGAGATGTCTCAAGGTATGGACAGACCTACAGGAAGTTCAGGTGTGCCATATCTGTATAGGGTGGAAGGCCGCTACAAGACGCTGTCGGAAAGTTTTCAACTTTCCAGTTGATGACCAGATAAAATAAAATTAACTTAATTGGTGAATTCTAACCTTTTATATCACTGTTGATTAGTTGTTCTGGATTGAATTGACTACTTTTGAAAGTGTTTACAGGTACAAATGATGATGAAGATTCCATGTTTATATTAGGCTTTACTCTAATTTCACATTTAATGAGTTGTTCTATTCATACATTCAAGAATCATGGGTATTTAACCCTAGGATTTCATAAGTTGATATGATTTTATGTCAGTTGGGTTAATCAGAAGGGTCTCAAAAGATTCTAATGAGTTAATGGTAGGGTTTCAGAAGGATTTTTTAATGAGTTTCAAGGGTTTCCAAAGGGTTTCTTGTAGGTTTTCTAGGGTTCTATTATTTTAAAGGGTCAAAATAGATGTTATTTAAAAACATTAATATATAAATTACATATTTATGTATTAAAAATTAAACTATGCTATTAATAATTACTTTAATCATATGTGTGCATTTAAATACTAAGGTTCTAATTAATTAAACCCTTAAATTAAGCTTAAAGGAAATGATTTATTTCAATAAGAAATATAGGATAATTAAATTGAAATGATAAAATAAATGGTTAAATAACTAGTGGTCTATATGGATGCTAGAAAAAAGAATGGTATGTGAGTAATGTGGAATTAAAGTGATTTAAGGAGTGGTTGGAGTGGATGATGCAATTAAAGAAAGTTAAAGTGAAACTTTAAATGAATTGTAAAGATGAAAGTGGGTAAAAGAATGGAACAAGTGTGTTGTGTGCATAAAGCTAATTAAAAGTGTGGTTGAGATGAGTGGGAAAAAGTGAGGATGAAAACTTAAAGTAAATCCAAAAGAGTGGTAAAAACATGATCTCTGTGTGTATAAAAATGTGGGCTTCGCTCCATATTGGGGTTCCGAATGTTTTTTGCAGGCCAATTCATAGATTGTTATCTGGCATCTGGAGGGGCACACAGAGGGATGATGCTGAAGACTTATGCCTGAGAAGAGGCCAATTCTATGTTGATTTGTGTGTGGCAATTCATGAGAGCACGAGGAGGGAGAGGCGCAGATTAGAGGAAAGGGAGGCGGATTCTCGCTGTAGAAAAAGGAGCGGGGGAGCAGATTTCATCCGGAGCTCTCTGGCAGAGATCCTCTCGATAACTATGCTACCAACGCCGTGCTTTTCTGTCATGCTGTTTCTAACAGATGTCATCATGCATCTTTGATGGATCAAAGTTCAACCTTCGGGTTTTGTACAGCTTTGCCATGGACACCATTCGACAATTTGCTTTATATTGCTGCTCCGAATCTGACGCTCTAGTGGGTACATTATTCGGAATGAGAATCAAGCAGGGAGAGATGGCGCGCATATGATCTGATGCCGCTTTGACAACATCACACGTTCAGATTGAAGCTTAACTCTGGCATCAACTTGAAGGTACGAAAAATCTGACATCGAATGATGCTTAATTGCTACGGAAAAGATTCGATCAACAACCTCTGTATAAACTCCAACGTTGCTATCTTTCTGATTCACCGAGGCCAATTGATGTCTTTTCTAACAATTCACAGAAGTTAATTATAGTTTAATTAGATATGTGTTGCAAAACATTTAGCGCAGATGAATTGAGGATGACGATTTGACGCTGATGGAAGGGACAATCTCTGGCAGCAGAAATTATAGCTGCATGCTACAGGTCTGAAAGGGGGAGATGTGTCGTAGTACAAGGGCTTCTTCACTTCTGTGTGAGCAGAAGAAAAAGTTTATGAAGATCGGCAGTTTTAGCATCATCACCCTGAAATTTTCCATTGCTCGTTTGTATTATGCTCTGTGATTCATCATCATATCTCAAAACATAGTTCTTGCCAAGCAGAGGGATCGCTGGAATAGTAATGCCAAGTATTCATAAGAGATGGTTGCCTATGATATGCATTATGAATGAAATTTTGTGACGAATTGAAGCCAAAGTTCGTGACATAATGAACTTTGTGCATTTAACTTCGTAATCATTGGTGAAAAAAAAACATGAGTCGATGTAAGCTATATGCTATATGTTGATCGTTCGGAAATTAGACTTCTTTAGTGAGTATTGCAATTACTTAGTTGTTTCTCTCCATATGTACGTTTTGCCGACAAGAGTTATTTAATTTTGACAACATTAATGTATTCGATCATTAGAGCATACGAAAATAACCATCTTGTTTTGAATTATTAAAAAATGACTTTGTTTCATATAAGTTGTTCTAATTGGCTTGGAGTTAAGAATTCGAATTCAACCCTTTTCCTTACGATTACATATGTTCATTGTTAGATAAAGTTGGAACTTCATTGTTTTGGTTCTTAAAAACAATTCTTATAAATACATACATGATATCAATTATAACGGCAATAAAAGTTAACACATTGCTGAGTTTAATTGGTTCGTCGAGTCTTCTTTGAGGTCCATTAAAACCTGAGCTTGCTCCAAGCACCCTGGGTGTGCCGAGGGATTTAGTGGCTGACTGATCCTCCAGCCTTATGTCCGTAACTACCCGACATTTTTGGTGAACCCGACGTGAAGAAGCGGCATAGCAGCTCAGGGACGTCTGATACAAAGAATATGTGTCTAGTATATATATACCTTGTGACATAGTTTTGAGTGATTAAGAGATAGATCTTTCATTATGGACCCTTATCTCATAGAAAAAAGAGTATGGAAATTGATTGATGACCTCAAACTAGAGAAGAAAGAGTTTTGTGGTAAAGATGTTACTAGGTATATCAAGGAATATGAAAATTTAGCGTATCAATATGGCATACCTAGGGATAGTTGGGTTTCCACCTTTAGGCGTATATCAAATGGAGATACCCGAGATAGAATAAGCCTTAGGTTGGGCTCGTCCACTATACCTTGGGATATTTTTAATTGCGACAAGAATTTTGTTTCCAGGATTCAACAAAAAGAAATCATGAAACGTTTCAAGCTTGGGTAAATACATCTAAACCAAAAGAGAACTTAATTGAGGGTTTTCAAGAGTTTGAAGAACAATTTAGCGACTTACCTGAGCAAGATCAAACTTATCTTGAGCCTTATAAAGTTATAGATTTTTTAACTCTCCTTGATTACTCAATTCGAAAAGACCTAGAGCCTCTTTTAGAAGAACATAATACCTCAAATGGCCTGTCCAATGATTGGACATATGTGCAAAAGCAAGTTCATCAACTTGCTCTTAGATATGAACGCCAAAACCTCAAATATTTTTCTCTTTCTAAAGGCAACGAATTCGATTGTACTTATCTAGAGATACATGAAGAAAACAAATTTGAAATTACAAACAATGAATTGGATTATGCTACACCAATGATGAATGATGAAAATTAAATTACAATTACAGAACACAAAACATTGAACAAACATGAGTGTGAACATGAGAAACCTTTGTTTGATTCTTCTATAAGTCTTCCCAAATTATTCATTGAAGAAGTGAGTGATGTAAGTGGTAAAGAAATCCCACTCATCACAATAGCTTCTCCTAAAATTATTACTCACATTGATTCTTCATATAAGGAAGAACAATATGAGAAAATTATAAACAATGATACTTATACATTTGAAAAATATGAATTGAAGGGTTTCAATATAAATGAACACTTGTTTTGTCTTAATGATGTTTATATTGGTTTTTCTAATCAAATTTTTGAGTGGTTTGATACAGGTCAAGCAAGAATGGAGGATTTAATATTTCAGTGGAATATCATGAAAGCTACAAAGTTTGATTTAATATTGCTTTGGGTTTTACAGATGGACTATCGAGAAGTATTATCTTGGATTGCTACCTTTTGTATAAGTCTGCTAATAATTATGTTTCTCACAAGATTTTTGAGTTGAGTTATTTTTCAGGATTAGCATGAAGATTGGGAGCTGATTGATGAAGTAAGATTTTCTTCAAGAATAGACTATGAATGAAGCGCAGGAGATTGAAGATAGTACATGCAGTTTAAAATTTAAGCAATCAAAGCGATATTTGGATGAAAGGCAATGCTAAAGATGGAATCAATATAGATCAGGTGAAACAGTTCTAACCCTGATTAATGTTTTAAGTTTTGTTTTTCCCTGCATTATCATAATTAGAAATGTACATTCTTCAGCTAGGTTAAGAAACTTCTTAAAATTATGAAAAGTAGAATTTACACTAAAATAGGGATGTGCTTGAAGAGAAGATAGGGATTAGAGACCTATGGCTGTCATATGAATAGTTGAAGGAACCTTAACTTGCAACTCCTAGAGAAGTAGACTTGTTTTATATAGGTAAGCTTCCTTAAATCTGACCCATTTCGCTAAAAGAGATCCTAGTTCCTGCTTTAGGTAACCTCTAGATCCTTTGCTCTGATTAGGGGTTAAGCCTTTCCCCTTCATCAAAAAAGTTGCGAAGAAAAATTGAAAGCAGTACAATAATGGTTGCTGCATATGAAAAGAGAATGACACAAAGAAAAATTATGATGAAAAAAAAAGAGATGAAAGAAAGAAAAAAAAATCAAATAAATCAGTTGTGGTCTCGAAATCACTTCTGATTTGAAAAGCGGGCTATATAAGGTGGATGTATGCTAGAGGGGAGTTAGTTTTTTGTATCTTAATGGCAAGTGGCTAGGAGATGAGGATAGAAGGCCTATATAACATATGCTTTACTTATGAACAGAGTTAATAGAAGAGTTAGTACGAACACTATTTGAATGACTTCTATAGTTTCCTTCTAAAACCTGTTTTCCAACTCATGCATTGATCGAAAAGGTTGAAATTTAAGATTACATAATTTTATAAGTTTTCTTTGCTATTTGAAGATGTACTAATGATAGAAGCATTTTTTTTATAGACTATTTGAATTTGATTCATGAATAAGTTTCAAAAGAATTTGATATTGCTTTCTATGATCTGCAGGTTGGCCCATCGAGGACGATGTGCAGGTTTGGCCGGGGCGAATGTCGGAAAGTTTTCAACTTTCCAGTTGATGACCAGATAAAATAAAATTAACTTAATTGGTGAATTCTAACCTTTTATATCACTGTTGATTAGTTGTTCTGGATTGAATTGACTACTTTTGAAAGTGTTTACAGGTACAAATGATGATGAAGATTCCATGTTTATATTAGGGTTTACTCTAATTTCACATTTAATGAGTTGTTCTATTCATACATTCAAGAATCATGGGTATTTAACCCTAGGATTTCATAAGTTGATATGATTTTATGTCAGTTGGGTTAATCAGAAGGGTCTCAAAAGATTCTAATGAGTTACTGGTAGGGTTTCAGAAGGATTTTTTAATGCGTTTCAAGGGTTTCCAAAGGGTTTCTTGTAGGTTTTCTAGGGTTTTATTATTTTAAAGGGTCAAAATAGATGTTATTTAAAAACATTAATATATAAATTACATATTTATGTATTAAAAATTAAACTATGCTATTAATAATTACTTTAATCATATGTGTGCATTTAAATACTAAGGTTCTAATTAATTAAACCCTTAAATTAAGCTTAAAGGAAATGATTTATTTCAATAAGAAATATAGGATAATTAAATTGAAATGATAAAATAAATGGTTAAATAACTAGTGGTCTATATGGATGCTAGAAAAAAGAATGGTATGTGAGTAATGTGGAATTAAAGTGATTTAAGGAGTGGTTGGAGTGGATGATGCAATTAAAGAAAGTTAAAGTGAAACTTTAAATGAATGGTAAAGATGAAAGTGGGTAAAAGAATGGAACAAGTGTGTTGTGTGCATAAAGCTAATTAAAAGTGTGGTTGAGATGAGTGGGAAAAAGTGAGGATGAAAACTTAAAGTAAATCCAAAAGAGTGGTAAAAACATGATCTCTGTGTGTATAAAAATGTGGGCTTTGCTCCATATTGGGGTTCCGAATGTTTTTTGCAGGCCAATTCATAGATTGTTATCTGGCATCTGGAGGGGCACACAGAGGGATGATGCTGAAGACTTATGCCTGAGAAGAGGCCAATTCTATGTTGATTTGTGTGTGGCAATTCATGAGAGCACGAGGAGGGAGAGGCGCAGATTAGAGGAAAGGGAGGCGGATTCTCGCTGTAGAAAAAGGAGCGGGGGAGCAGATTTCATCCGGAGCTCTCTGGTAGAGATCCTCTCGATAACTATGCTACCAACGCTGTGCTTCTCTGTCATGCTCTTTCTAAAAGATGTCATCATGCATCTTTGATGCATCAAAGTTCAACCTTCGGGTTTTGTACAGCTTTGCCATGGACACCATTCGACAATTTGCTTTATATTGCTGCTCCGAATCTGACGCTCTAGTGGGTACATTATGCGGAATGAGAATCAAGCAGGGAGAGATGGCCCGCATATGATCTGATGCCGCTTTGACAACATCACACGTTCAGATTGAAGCTTAACTCTGGCAGCAACTTGAAGGTACGAAAAATCTGACATCGAATGATGCTTAATTGCTACGGAAAAGATTCGATCAACAACCTCTGTATAAACTCCAACGTTGCTATCTTTCTGATTCACCGAGGCCAGTCGATGTCTTTTCTAACAATTCACAGAAGTTAATTATAGTTTAATTAGATATGTGTTGCAAAACATTTAGCGTAGATGAATTGAGGATGACGATTTGACGCTGATGGAAGGGACAATCTCTGGCAGCAGAAATTATAGCTGCATGCTACAGGTCTGAAAGGGGGAGATGTGTCATAGTACAAGGGCTTCTTCACTTCTGTGTGAGTAGAAGAAAAAGTTTATGAAGATCGGCAGTTTTAGCATCATCACCCTGAAATTTTCCATTGCTCGTTTGTATTATGCTCTGTGATTCATCATCATATCTCAAAACATAGTTCTTGCCAAGCAGAGGGATCGCTGGAATAGTAATGCCAAGTATTCATAAGAGATGGTTGCCTATGATATGCATTATGAATGAAATTTTGTGACGAATTGAAGCCAAAATTCGTGACATAATGAACTTTGTGCATAACTTCGTAATCATTGGTGAAAAAAAAAACATGAGTCGATGTAAGCTATATGCTATATGTTGATCGTTCGGAAATTAGACTTCTTTAGTGAGTATTGCAATTACTTAGTTGTTTCTCTCCATATGTATGTTTTGCCGACAAGAGTTATTTAATTTTGACAACATTAATGTATTCGATCATTAGAGCATACGAAAATAACCATCTTGTTTTGAATTATTAAAAAATGACTTTGTTTCATATAAGTTGTTCTAATTGGCTTGGAGTTAAGAATTCGAATTCAACCCTTCTCCTTACGATTACATATGTTCATTGTTAGATAAAGTTGGAACTTCATTGTTTCGGTTCTTAAAAACAATTCTTATAAATACATACATGATATCAATTATAACGGCAATAAAAGATAACACATTGCTGAGTTTAATTGGTTCGTCGAGTCTTCTTTGAGGTCCATTAAAACCTGAGCTTGCTCCAAGCACCCTGCGTGTGCCGAGGGATTTAGTGGCTGACTGATCCACCAGCCTTATGTTCGTAACTACCCGACAACGCAGCTGGGATACCTTAGGACCAACCGATTAGGTGCTAGCGTCTATGAGGACGGACTAGGAAGATTCGTGGTCCAGATTAAAAACCCGGACCAATCCATTGGACTAGAACGCCCAGCTATCAAGTTCGAAAATGGAGCATATCTGGATAAAGAAGGAACCATATACATAGTCACAGTCACCCAGATAGGACAGATGAATTCAAGAATGTGATCCCTAAGACGGACATAGATGACCTAGAACAAGGAACATAGGAGGAGAGCCCAGGACCCCTCGAGGGAAATCTATTCTTACTAGAATCCTCAATCCCGAGTGGGTTCCCCAGGACAACAAGAGTATAGATCTGCTACTAAACCAAGAGACCGATGAAACCTTTTGGAGGTATAAATCAAATAGGCCAAATGACGTAGGGTCAATCCTGATCTATGAGTTCAAAGATCCTGATAGCCCAGGCAAAGTGACCTACTTAGATCACGCTTCAGAGAGGATCTTTGTGGTTATAGAACATGACAGGCATGCTTATACTTGGAAGGGTGAATTCGTTTTTCCCCAACTGAGATCGAATGTGTCCCATGGTCACCCTGGAGCTGGAACATCCCAAGCTCATGGAGCTCAAAGAGACAAAAGTAGAGATAGGCCAGAAGTAAGCTTTGCCAACCCAAGGAGCAGAGAAAGAATGAGAACGGAAACAAATAGAGTGGAACCTGAGGTACTTAGAGCTCCAAGGAATCAAAGAAATGCGGATGAGTTCCCTCTACCAAGACCTAGAGATCACACAAGGACTTTGAGACCGACTCAGCTAGTTAAGTCCATGAAGAACTACTTCGATGGCACTGGGGATCCATACAATCATGTGGCTGAGTTTAGGCAAGTCTTGAGAGCTGAACAAGTGGAAGATCTGTTTACGCAATACAATGCCTTTGGTCTAACCCTTAGGAACACCGCCCTGACATGGTTTTAGCCACTAAACGAGAGGCAGTTCAGGAGCATAGACCAACTTCTAGAGGCATTCATCATTGAATTCTCTAAAAGTGGCATAAGACATAACACTTCCTCGCTGATTCACAGCTTCAAGCAAACCCCTCAAGAAACCATGAGACTTGCTGGAAGAAGATTTAGGCAATACCTAGAGAGATGCCCTGTCCCTGAGTTACCCACACTAGCTAAGCAAGTGGCTTTATTCTTGGATGGATTGCTAAGTACCAAATTGAGATCATATGTGTACTTGAAGGACCCTAGGACCATAGAAGAGTGTGTACGCATGTGCATTGACATCGAGGATAACCTAGGGGAAGAACTAGAGCTTTCTAAAATCTACAAAGACTCAGATAGTGCCTCTAGCCTCCCTTCCTCGCAATCCACATCAATTGGGGAACTCGCAGAGAAAGTAGCTCAGAAATTAGGTGTCACCAGCAAACAGATCCCAAGATATGCCCCTGTGAAAAGATGATATACTTGTGGAGTCGACCATATGGCGAATGTATGTCCCATTATGGCTCAACCCCAAGTAAACCCTAATAGCTAGTACTGCACCATAGAACGAAGATACACAAATCACTCCGCACAAGATTGCCCATACAATAAGCAAGCGGTTAGGCAAACCTACCCTCAGCCATACCAGCAAGGCAGATACCAGAGTCAATACCCACCCCAACAGTATACTAGGCCTCAGCAAAATTACCAACCGCAATATCAGACCCAACTGAGACCCCAGCCAGTGCTAGTACAGCAACCAACTGCTCCTACTAATGTGATTCCAGTAAAGTATGCTGCTGCAGAAGAAAACCTGAATAGAGCTATAGTCCCAGTAACACTATTAATTTCAGAAAGTGATCCCAGTGACCATAGCTTTGATTCTACGCATGTTGATAGTCCCCAGGCTTACTACATGCAGTCTTCTGAACATGGTGAGTCCTACTACAGTGAGGGACCGGGTGAACCTAATTTGGAGCCTGAGTATACTAATGTCATGTACGCAAACCCCAACTCTAGACCTCAACCTAGGCAAGTAAGACCCCCATTTCCTAGAGGACCATGCTACAGATGTCAGGGAGATCATCTCATTCGTGATTGTCCCTTGCCTCCACCTACACAACCCCTGTCAGTGACGATCCAGGGCTTTTGCCAAGAATGTGGAAAGGAGCATCTCTTACGAGATTGTCCAAAGAATCCCAACAATATGCCAAAAATCACTCCCATTAACGTTATTGGGTTAGTGGTAGATTCCACGGGAAGTGTCACTTCCACTGCACCGATACAAGTGGTCACTAGAGCCCAAGCCTTACAGCAGAACCCAGGTATAGGCCAGGAAAAGAGCCCAAATGTTAGTGAAACGGAGAGCATGACAAAGAAAAGGACTAGAGCTTGGAGAGATAGTCGTGAAAGAATGAAAAGGCAATGGGCAAAAAAGATGAGTGAACTCGAGGAAAGCCTCAGAGAAACAAAGGCTAGGATAACTGAACTCACATCTCAAACTCCCTCTCACACTACCCCACCACCAGCATTCCCATCTCCATCCGACCCGCCACCTTCCAACCCACCTCACACAATTCCACCAACCCGTAGAGTAGGATCGGTCATAGCAGATCCCACTCCCGAGGACCTTAATATGATGCTTAAAGCATATCAGGCTAGAATCCAAGAAGGGCCAAACGTAACAATGTTAACACCTGTTCCTATATTCTCACAGAGTCAAAAGACAAGAAGTTACATGGCAGATACGGCAGGAACTAGCTCTCAGGCAGGTACCAGCCCCCAAGTCGTGGACATCCAAAGTCTTCCCATTGAGGAGGAATTGAAGGAACGCCTAGTAGCATTGAGAGAATTACACGCTATACCAATTCAGAATCCTCCACAAGGGCACACAATGCGAGTCAGCAAAAATTCACATTGGTTTAGTGATGTGGCAGGACCTCTGGGTGAAGGCACCTACATGTGGGAGGCCGAGATAGAATTCAATGGGCGCTGGGGCAGGTATCACTTCTTCACCAGAGAATTTGAGAAACTACAGAATAATGAAGGACTCAAACCTATATGGAAGAAGGTGGGACTCTACGATTACTTCAAATTCCAGTTGCCAAAGCCCGACTTTCTAAGATGCTCATATTTGATTAGCACCCTCACTCCGAGCAAAGACAAAAAGGGATACAGCACCTTTGTCCTCCCGTCTCTCACAAGGGGCAATGAGCTGAAGCGCTTCAGGTTGACTATCAATTTGGTAAGGGAAGCTCTAGACATGAAAGGTATGCACATTCCTATGGAGAAAGAGACTATGGTCCCCGACAATATGAAGAACAAGAATCTGACGAAATTAAAGGACATGGTGGCAATGACACCTACAATTGCCATTCACTTGCGAATGGTCATGCAGCATTTTGCATTTCCCGCTCAAGAGAGGTTCACAATGCCACCTAAGAAGATATGGTTTAGTCTATACTTGGCTGATGCCTTTGATTTGACAATCAATATGCCCCACTAGATTATCGACCAAATCCACTTGGCTCATCAAAGGTGGTATAAAAAACAAAAGTCTGTACTGTATGGATGCTGTGCTCTCACCCGGATTGTGTATAGATGTTTGGCTTATGATGTGCCAGTTCAGAGGGCATTAATTTGGACCAAGGTACAAGAATTTCAACGTAGACTATCAACCGCAGGACCACCATCTAAGAAAATGAGAGGTGCAGTTCAAATGCCCTGTGCACAACCCCGCGGAGCGACGTTGACACCTGAGACAACTCCACGACTTCCGAGACGGGTACAACCTTTCACTATCAGATTACCAAGACACAACACTGATGGACCGAATCTGGTGTTCCCACCTGTACCAACCGACCTAGAGTTTCCTCACGGATTCACATTAGAAGACCTAATTGATGAGGAGGTTGCCAGAATAATCGAAGCTGTTAACGCGGAATTCGAGGAAGAGCAAGCTAGTGGACAACAAATTGCAACACCAACCCCACCCCAGACAACCAGATGTCGTCAATGTGGAGGGTGAAGAAGAAGAAGAACAAGAGGAGGCACATGGTGGACAATCCGAGGAAGAAGAGCAGGAAGATGATCAGGAAGCTCTGCAAGTACTTGAGGGTGCCCTGGCTTATACAAAGGAATTGAAAAAGCTCTATGATACCATCAATAGAGTTCAAGAGCAACATAGATTGTCCCTAGCAGCAGGAAAAGCCCTCATGAACCAGATCCTTTAGGAGGAAGGCGTAGACGAGCAATACCGCGCCACACTTGATATGATATCTGATGCTTTAGGAGTACCTAAGACGATGCATACCGCCCTTGCACAAGCACGAAGAATGGAGTGAAGATACGGCAGACGTCCCCCTCGATCAGGAAAACAGATGAATGTATTAGTATCAGAACCACAAGGAACCTCCACAACCACGGGCACAACACACACCATTCATGATACTGAGGAAACCCACACATCAAGTGCACCTCCGTCACCCCCTTTGCCACCCCTGCCTCCAACTCCACCACATTCACCTCCCACTACTAGTGTAACCACTACTGTCACCGCCTCCGAGTCTACTACCCATACCGAAGCACAGACTATCAGTCAACCCACACAACCCACACACCCTATCTCCACCTCTCTTGTCTATACGGCCACTGGCACAGTAATTCTAACCGCAACCATGGAAAACCTCATTCCCCTGATCACACTTCCTGGCAGTTCGTATTCACAATTGCACACACCACTGTACACTTTCACCACTATCACCGCACCCACAATTCCAATGTTCACAATCACTCCCACCACTGCATCCACTTTTGATTTTATGGATATATCACCCACCTCTGCACCTCTCCCTCCCCCCATACACCCACCATCTCCCATTCCCCCACCTCCCACTCCACCATTTTCCAGCACCGCATCCACACTCCCCTTCCCCTTCCCCTTCCCTTCTGCATTCAACACTCTTCCCGCATCCACCCCTATTAATAATGTATTTAATAATATGTATCAGTGTATGTCGCAACTACAACAACACTACCAACATCTGGATAACCAACATATGCCATAGGTCCATGAACTTAAAATCCCATCTGATTTGTGGCCAAGTTAGGCATTATTGTTTGCTATGCGAGGCTTGAAAATCCAAGTTCCTCTTGATAATGACCATCTTATCCAACCTGTTTCCCTTATGCTTACGGAGGTTTTTTGATCAAGGTCCGTCCCATCCAAGTAGACCAACAATGTGAGCGAATGTAAGGTCTATGTAGTGTATTGCATACCAATCCTCAGCATATTGCATACCAATCCTCAGCAATAATTTTGAATGTAGATAGAGAAGAGAAGACGGGCTTTTCGTTTCTTCTCTCTCTTGGAGCTTTCCTCTCGTGCACATCCATCATCTCTCACTTCTTGGAGCGGCTATTCTCTCTCTCTAATGCACATAACTTTTTACTCTATTTTGTCCTTCCTTCCCTCCCTTTCTCTCGAATTAATTTTCTTCTTTTGTCAATGTATTCTGTATTACTAACGTTTACGTTGTTCCTTCATTCCCTCTGCCTTTTCTCCGTTTAAAAGGTCAGGCGGCTTTTCAGAGATTGTCACCAACCTTTAAAAGCCACAAAGGGTGAGGTCTAGAGATTGTATGTGAAGACATAAATGAATAAATAAATAAATATAATAATAACAATAATAATAATAATAATAATAATGATAATAATTATTTGATGAGTTCCAAAGACAATGAAATGCATTTGGTCCGTCGAATGGTCTACAAGTCTAGAAAAAGCTAATCGAACATATCCAAGCAAGGTAGAGCAATCCACAGCCATCCATCACTCGTTTCTCTCTCTCTCTCTCTCTCTCTCTCTCTCTCTCTCTTCCATGTGCGCCCATAGTTTCTCTTATGTGTCTCTTTGGTATACATATACATTTCCAAAGGAAACTCTGCTTTCATAAGCCCCCATGGAGGCAAGTGAAGAAAGAGAAGGATTAAAAAAATAAGCGGAAGAAGAAGAGAAAGAAACAAGCAATTGTGAAAGAACATATATAATGTATGGATTGATAGGAGAAGTACAATAATTCTGCTCATTGTTTATGACCAAGCCCGCTATATAACTTTGAATTCATTCCTTGACTTTTCTTTACACGTGCTAGAAGTACTTGGTAGCACGAGAATTAAAGGGAGATACAAAGAAGGTGATGACGTTTTTTCCCCTTCCTCGAGGACCCACCCACATTTTAGACTTTTTCTTTGGAATGGTGAACATCTTGTGGTCTTTGACTGGCGGAGAACTTCTAGAGTTTTACATGATTTGATCTGGATGTCTAAGGGTTTTTATAAAAATGATTTTCTAGGGGTTTCACCAAAATTGTCCGCATATCTCTCCTTCTAGATTTTTTGGAGGGGTTTGTTTCTTATAGCAATCAAGAGAGTTGTGGAGAAACTAATGCCTTCTCCAAAAGGTGCTAGTTTCCATCTTCTTTTGATTGCTTTCGGTGGAAACTCAGTCTCTATCTTGTTTTGCAATTTTCTTCTACATCTAATGATGATATTGTGCATGTGATTGAAGCTAGAATGTATTACTCATTATTTGGCAATTCGAGTTTTTGTGAACAATTATGAAATTTTATCGTACACCCTTATTATAGGACCAAATTATTTGGCACCATGTCAACTCATTCCGATAAGAAGGAATAGTTTTTGCACGACAATCGATGGTTTTTTAGTTAAAAACTTTTTGATTGAATGTTTTCTCGGTTGAAATATTTTCAATAAAAAAAGTTTTCGATCGAAAGAGATTCATTCGAATAAAGTTTTATAAAAGAACGCCCGTAATACTATACTTCATCAAAGTTACTTTGTTTTTAATGAACTTACGGTGTCGTTCACAAAACAAGGTATAAGATTTTGTTAAAAATATTCAATGCTTTAGTATTAAAAATATAAAGGAAAATATTGATTTGTTTGTTTAAATTTGTGAGTTAAAAACTATTGTGCTTGTTTGACTCAATAATGATTCTCAATTCACAATAGTATGTGTATGTGTATGTGAGTGTATGATTGTGAGTGAAAATCTATTGTGATTGTTTGAATCAATATTGATTCTTAGTTCACAATAGTATGTGTGTGTATGATTGTGAATGAAGTTCTATTGTGATTGTTTGAATCAACATTGATTCTTACTTCATAATAGTATGCGTATGTGTATATGTGTGTATGACTTTGAGTGAAAATCTATTGTGATTGTTTGAATCAACATTGATTCTTACTTCACAATAGTATGTCTATGTGTATGTGCATGTATGATTCTATTGGCATTGTTTTAATCAATATTGATTCTTACTTCACAATAGGATGTGTACGTATATGTGAATGTATGATTGTGAGTAAAAATCTATCATTATTGTTGACTCAACATTGATTCTTACTTCACAATAGTATGCATGTGTATGATTGTGAATTGAAATCTATTGTGACATGTTGGAAAAGGTTTTATCTTCTTTTTGATAATTCAAGGGTTGAGAAGCTACAAATAAGTCAACTAGAGCTTTTCAGGTCTTTAGATGGCTTTGCTCTGTAGACTTATCAACACCTTCTTAGATCCCTTGAATTGTAAAGGGATTCAAGAAATTTTTCATCCAATTGAGAAAAAAATTTTATGCAAAATCCTCCTCACAATAGTATGTGTATGTGCATGTGCCTGTGCATGTATGATTGTGAGTGAAAATCTATTGTAATTTTCTGACTCAACATTGATTCTTACTTCACAATAGTATGTGTAAGTGTATGTGTGTATGATTGTGAATTAAAATCTATTGGGATTGCCTGACTCATAATAGTATGTGTAAGTGTATGTGCACATATGATTATGAGTTAAAATCTATTGTGATTATCTAATCAACATTAATTTCTACTTCATAATAATATGTGCATGTGTCTATGTGTTTATGATTGTGAGTTAAATACATAGGTATATAAGTAAATATAAATAGATAGATAGATAAACATATCGATTAATAGATTTAAAAAGTTTAAGAGAGATTAAGATTAGTTTGTATATATTTTAAATATTTAGTGGAATGTATATCTTATTTTGATATTGATTTATCTTTCCTTTTTGTAAATATAAAGTCTTCATTAAAGGAAGCATTATGAGAAAGGGAAAAGAATGATCATATGTGATTATTCATCAAGAGGGTAAAATAGACTCCACAATACAATGCAAATGTTGTGGACATCGTTATGTAAGCAATGCAACTCAGATAAAAGAGCATCTTTTAGTACAGGTAATAATTTTGCAGGATGCTCTAATCTAGATAGTGATATATGAATACATTTTGCAATTTATGTGAACAAATGTAAATCCCAAGGTAGCACATAAAAAAGATTTAAAAGCATGAGTAGTTCACAATACTTTCGAATTAGTCCAAGTGTAGAGCAAGAACGAGTAGGTGTATCAATGACAAAAGAGAGTGCTCATGATATTTCTACTAAAGTATCACAAACTATTTTTTAGCATAATGAAGATATATCTACTCCATTTTCTCTAGATACGTTAAGAAAGAGTGGACCAAGTGAATCTAGTTGTAACATGGGATATCCTTATCCTTGAGAAAGAGGTGTGAAACACCTCTTAGATATATTGAGAAAGGTACTCACATGAGTGCCAAGTGGCACTCACGTGAGTGGCCATGTTAGTTACCTTTGTGGGTAATAGAGAGAAAAAGGGAATCTATATAGGCACACATGGCTCTGCAGTTAATCAAGCATCAATCTCTATGTCTTTAATCTTGAATAGTAGTTGGCAATAGGATGGCTCCTTCCTCAAGAACTGAGCCATTGAAATCTAAAAGTGGAGGGGATCCTTGAAGAGTATGACAACTGCTATCGGAGTAGGATAGAATCTGTACACATGACACAAACAAGGACTATTGAAGCACACACCCCGTGACGTCAAGCCACATGTGATGCCAGCCACACACCAATGAGCCAGAGCAGAGAGGCTTAGATCCCTTCTCTTCTCACCCCTCCCTCTTGGATGGGAGAAAAATGAAGAACATTCCCCTTTTATACCCATTTTTAGCATTTTAAACATCACATATGGGATAAAGAAATGCTTGTTCACGAGTTTGCTGGGAGAAGATCATGGCAGAAGAGGTAAGATTTTGAGTTTATGAGACTTAAGGATAACTTTTCTTCATTTTGAGAAGGAGAAAAATCATGCTATGGATTAAGGGCTTGGGAAAGCAATGATGCACACATGTATTATGGATTGTGGAGATGGGGTATGGGTTGTTGGAATACATAAAGAAGCTTGGATCACTCAGTTTTGGCCTTCCAAAGTAACCCCCTCATGAAGAATTGCTCTTCCACTTCCTACCCTTGATATATCCATCTTCTCTAACTCATAGCTTTGTCACCTGACATCGTATTTGAGAGATCTACATTACGAAGCTGCACTCCTAAGCTTTGCTCAGTATTAAATGGAATTGATTTGGAGAAGTTTTGCCCAACCAAAAGCCCTCTATAGCACTTCAATAGAAACTAGGCGGCCACTCCCAAACATAGTTTTTCATCATTTGGTGTCTGAATCAATTCTTTTCACTTGGAGTAGCTTCATATCTTTGAAATACATGTGTTGGACCAATTACTTTGGACTGGAAACGATTGGTGAAAACCAAAGGTTCTTTAGTTTGACTCAATTTTCTCATTTTAGGCTATTATTATATGCTTTTGGCATTGTTTTTTCTGGTATTTGGTGACTAGAACCTCCTGGGGTCAACTGAACATTTCAAATTTTCATTTGGGCCTAGAAAGGACTGTAGATCAGCATCTTCAAGCTTCAAATATTGCTTCAATTTCACTTTGGGAGATTTATTTTGTATCAAGGAAGTGCTCTAGTACTACATTTTCTCTCCTTCTTGCATATTAAACTTTACTTCCATTCCTTTTACATACTCTAGTTAGCAAATGAGGAGAGTGAAATATGGATTCCAAGGGTAAACAAATCTTAGACTACACGTCTCCACCTAAAGAAAAACAACTAGAGGACCCTCACCATAGGATGGAAGAGCTACAGCTTGATCAGGAAGTTGAGCAAATGGTAGATGGAAAGAGCCACAAGACGAAGAGTATTCTTATGTGGAAATCTACAATGAGTTTGTTACTCACAAAAAATTCACAGAGGTAAAAGAACAGACCCTTAGGTTAGAGAGAGACATTGGTAGCATGACATATCTCATTGAAAAACTTAAGTCTCAAATGATCTCACTTGAGACACACGTCACCTCTTTCCTAGCTAGGAAGGAAAGAGAAACACCTACTCTTCCTATAGACACAAATAGGAAAGATACTTCTTTTCCTAGTAAGCATAAAGGAGAGGGTTCTAGGGAAGCTCCCTCCTGAAAGACAGGTTAGCTATGGAGTAGTTTGAGATGGCCAAGAGAGAGAACTTGTGCTTTAGGTGTTTGTCTCCTAGACATTCATAGTGGAACTCTCAACTCAAGAAGGGGGAACAAAAAAAGAGAGGATTAGAGTGTAGTAGAGCTCCTGATAAGGGCAAAATGGTGGTCCACCTAGTGTAGACACTTCCTATTCATGGCAGTGCTACTTGCAAGGGAGTGGAGGTGACACACGAGGATATTGAGCACACCTATTCTTTGACTCACTCATTGTTTTCACCTCAATTCGGACCATATGACTTGGTTAAACTTCATGGTACTCTATACGGGACTAGGGTGCGAGTCATGATAGATGAATCTACCACTCACAACTTCATGAACTATGCTCTGGTAAAAAAGCTAAAGATTCACCAATAGCCTAGTGCACATAAATAAATAGTATCTATGATGCAAGGGGAGGATAAGAGGATATGGGATACTTTGGTATCCAATTTGGAAGTCAAGATGCATGATTATACTAAGCACATGGACTTCCAAATTATGAATATAGAGAGGACATACCTTGTATTAGGAATATAGTGGCTATGGAGGTTGGGAGACACACTTAAACGTAGCTACCAAAACAAAACACTTGAGTTGGTAAGAAATGGAAGTAAATTCTGTATACAAGGAGAGAGAGATGTACCTAGTGCACCTCTCATCTCACCTTTAGAGTTGTATAGTCTTTGTCATTTTCAACATGTACAGGAGATCTTTTTGTTGTATAGTCAAGACTTTGAGCATTGTACAGACATTTCATCTTATGTATATTTTCATGCTAGAAATGTAAATATGGATAGGAACTTTTACTATTCTTTCTTGCAAGAGTGTGTTGTAAAGGGTTTTAAAGATCTTATGTTTGAATTTAGAGATGTTTTTCCCACTGAGTTACGTAGAGGACTACCACCTGAGAGAGGGGACATTAACCATGCTATTGAGGTAGTTACTAACAATAACCCTATTTCTAAGCCACTTTATAGGCTTAGTGTTTCTCAGCATGAGGAGGTGAAGAGGCAGTTAGAAGACTATTTAGACAAGGGCTTCATTAGACCTAGTAACTCACCTTGGGCATCGCCAATGCTCCTAGTTAAGAAGAAGGACAACTCTATGAGATTATGCATATATTATAGAGCACTAACTAAGGTAACTATAAAAAATAGGTTTCCAATGCCTAGATTGGAAGACCTATTTGATCAATTACATCAAGCTAGGTATTTTACCAAGCTTGAGCTTAGATCAGGGTATCATCAAATTAGGATTAAGGTAGGATGTCCCTAAGACTGCATTTGGAACTAGATATGGGCACTATGAGTTTTGGTGATGCCTTTTGGTCTCACCAATGCTTTTGCCACTTTCATGAAGCTCATGAATAGTGTGTTATGAACTTATCTAGGGTAGTTTGTAGTAGATTTCCTAGATGATATTCTGATCTATAGTGGATCATAATAGGAGCACTTGGAGCACTTAAGAAATGTATTCCAAGTGTTAAGGGAAAATTCACTCTTTGCTTAGGAATCAAAGTGTGAATTTCTCAAAACAGAGGTTAGATACCTTGGGCACATAGTCTCCCAAAACAGAATCGAGATGGATCCTAAAAATTTAAGTGCTATCATGGAATGGCCACATCCTAGGGACCTAGAAGAGCTTTACTAGGCTTCTATAAAAGATTCATTAAGAATTATGCCAAAACTACTATCCCAATGATGGAACAACTTAAAGGGAAAGGGAAAGCCTTTCATTGGGTAGACAAATAGAACCAAAGTATGACAAAATTGAAAGTACGAATTGCTACAACTCCACTTTTACATATAGTAGATCCCAATAAACCCTTTGTGGTTGAGACAGATGCAAGCAATTTTGCTATACGAGCAGTTTTAGTTCAAGATGGTCGACTAGTAGCTTTTGGAAGTAAGAAATTGGAACCAGCTCAAAAGAATTACTCTATCTATGAGAAGGAGTCGTATGCAATTGTCCATGCTTTGAAGAAGTGGTGTCATTATTTATATGGTGCCAAAGTCATGATAGTGTTTGATCAAGAGAGCATTAAGTGGCTCTCTAATCAAATAGACCTTAAAGGTCATAAGGCCCAATGGGTAGAGACCCTTGAGGAGTTTGATTATGAGCTTAGGTATAGGAAGTGAAAGTTTAATGTAGTGGTTGATTCACTTAGCTGCATGCCTATGCTCAATGGACTGAGTTTTACTCAGATCAGTAGTGAGCTACTTGAGTCCATTAGATGGAAATGTAGGCTTGATCCTGCATATTCCGAGATTTGGGAAGCCATAGAGAATGGGGATCATGATACATGGGTTTCTTGTGAGGATGGAGTATGGACAGGTACTCAAGAAGGATTCAAGTGGAAAAGTACAATATCCATGATGGATATCTGTTATATAAAGATCAGGTGTGTGTCCCTAGAGACTTTGAGATGAGACAGCACATTTTGTATGAGTGTCATGACACACCTAGTGTGGGACACCCAGGAGTTAACAAGACTTATGATCTTATTAGGAGGCAGTTTAACTAGCTTGGACTTCATAAAGACATCCTAGAGTATGTGCTTAAGTGCACTAAATGCCATGTCAATAAAGCTAAAAGGTTGAGGATTGGAGGACTACTCCACCCATTGGATATTCCCAATGGGAAGTGGGAGAGTATCTCCATGGATTTCATAGTTGGATTTCTTAAGACACAAAGTGGTTACGACTCTATCTGGGTAATGTGGATAGATTAACCAAAATGGATAGGTTTATTCTAACATGTACTATTGTGAAGACACCTGAGTTGGCTGAACTTTTTGTGGAGGAGCTTTATCGGTTATATGGTCTTCCCTTAGACATAGTTTCAGATCCAGATAGGAAGTTTACAAGCCACCTTTGGAGAGTGGTCTTCAAAGGTTGGATACAAAACTTAGCATGAGTATAGCCAAGCATCCATATTCGGATGGCCAAACAGAGAGGGTTAACCAAATCCTAGAGGATATGCTTCGAGAATATGTGAATGAAAGGAAAACTAATTGGGAAGAGTACTTAGCTATAGTAGAGTTTGCATATAATAGTGCCAAGCACTCTTCCACTGGGCATAGTCCATTTATTCTTATGTATGGGTTTCCGCCAAGAGCTCCTTATGCACTAGGATTGTAGAATGAGAAAGTGCAAGCTGCAAAGGACTTCTTGGAAGAGATGAACAATATGCTTAGACTTGCTAAGGACAATATTAGGAGAGCTCAAGACAAGGCTAGAGCCTATGCTAACCCTCAAAGGAGAGACATCAACTTTGAGGTAGGAGAGCAAGTATATCTTAGAGTTCCATCTAGATCTGAAACCATGAAGATGGGACCTTGTTCAAAACTATCTCCTAGGTATTGTGGACCTTTCCCAATACTTAACAAAATAGGAAAGATGGCTTACCAGCTCCAACTTCCAGAGAATAGCCAACATTATTTCATGTTAGTTGGCTTAAGAAAAA
The DNA here is from genome assembly GCA_020310875.1 of Ceratopteris richardii. Lineage (NCBI taxonomy): Eukaryota > Viridiplantae > Streptophyta > Polypodiopsida > Polypodiales > Pteridaceae > Ceratopteris > Ceratopteris richardii. The sequence goes on along the minus strand of CM035414.1, from coordinate 83,454,068 downwards.
GCTGGGTGAATCTGACAACCTCATTCTAGATAGTGAGATAGTAGAACCTATTTCTATTCAATCTATTCCACATGAGCCTAAGAGCATACTACGCACTCGAGAGAAATAGATGAGAAGTCACTTATATAAAGAGTGTCTGGTAAAGTGGAAGGATAGTTCAGAAGATAGTGCCACATGGAATAAGGCTAGCACCCTTCAGAAAGGGTTTCCTAGCTTTAGGTTACCTTCCCAAGAATGTTCTTAAGGGGATAGGATAGGGGGAAACAACACGGAGATTTGACCATGTATATTGGATACATGGGGATATACTGAGAGTGTTGCTTCTATAAATTCTCTGTTTCTCAAAAACCTTCCAATACCATTTTTGAAGACACAAATTGAGTTAAGGGGAAGGAAATGTAACATGGGATATCCTTATCCTTGAGAAAGAGGTATGAACCACCTCTTAGATATATTGAGAAAGATACTCACATGAGTGCCAAGTGGCACTCATGTGAGAGGCCATGTTAGTTACCTTTGTGGGTAATAGAGATAAAAAGGTAATCTATATAGGCACACACAACTAGGTGGTTAATGAAGCATTGATCTCCATGTCTTTACTTCTGAATAGTAGCCAGCAATGGGATGGCTTCTTCCTCCTTCATAACTAAATCATAGAACACAATACATGTATCTTTTGAAAAGCAAGATTTTCTTGAGCTTCATCTTAAATGGACTCTTAAGCATTTTTAGCATATGGGATTCCTTTCACCGTTACTCGTAATCCTATTTTCAAAGATGCTTTGATGTCAACAACACGAAAAGGATTCACCATGCTAGATTACAATAAAATGAGTATGTAGATAAAGTGAAGAACACTGTTGAAGCTATTTTAAAATGAACAATGCTCGATTATGTACCCATGTATGGATGCACAATTATCTTTATCAGAAAATTGTCCATGGAATATCCATTCATGTGCTCACTCTCCAACTGTTTTTGGAGGTAAGCAACAGGAGCCTCATTCCTTGCCTGGTATAAACTGGTAAATGTATCCCAAGCATCATTAGCTATTCTACAAGAGAGAATGTGAGGAATAATGGCATGTTTGATAGAAAAGGCTCTCAATGCATGTGACCTGCGCATATCTACCATCCAACAAATTTTCTTTGAAGTAGATGTAGCAAGAACTGCATCACAAATAGGAACATAAAGAATATCTCCATCTTCAATGTCACCTACATCATCTTCAGCAACTTTGTTTGCATGTGTAATAGGACGTTTTTCAACACCCTACACAATATTCCACAGTCTCTTTGCAACCAATACATGATGCTTCATGTAAGACCAGAATGGGTAATTGGTACCGTCCAATTTATCCTCAACAACCAACATACGGAATACATCACTACTTTCAACGATGGCCATTGACTAAAATACCTCGATGCAAAAAAAATGACTGTATCTCAACATTGAAAAGAACTACCCTATCTAGTTCCACTAAACCTGTAGCAGACTTTTAGATGCCTATAATAGTAAAACCTATAAATATTTTTGGCACAAAAAGATGAAGTTGCCTACACAAGCACCACGATACTGCATTCAGAGGCCCCAACAAGCTCAAATCATGATTTTGACACTAGAAAGCAAAGAATTTTTTATCTCCTTATCACCCTAAGTATGCTCACTAACTTTTGTGCAATTTTGCAACTATGACTGAAGGGGTGTTGAGGATGCCCTAGATGAAGCGGCCACCTATTGAGGATGCCCTAGATAAAGTGAAAGCATGCAAACATCACAAGCAAGAAGAAGAAACTTGGAGCACAACACATAATACTGAATGTATTACCACTAGAATGTACAAAAATAAGTAACCCATTAGAGCTATAGACATATATACAAGTCGGGGGAAAGAACCTCCTAAAGACGGAAAGAAGTGTCTCCACAGTCCTAGTGTGATCACACACATCACTACCTAAATATATCAACAACAACCATGCCCATGATCATCTATAATGCCACAGAAACATCTATCACAAACAATAGAGAGCAGGGAAGGGAAGTGTTGGAAAAAGCTCAAACGTCGGCCTAAAAATTACGAAGTCAAAGTTATCAAAGCTCATTCAAAGGATGAAGAATGTGGTAGATGGGAAGCATGAGCATGGAAGTAAATGAAAAAGGGATGCACTAATTTGTTCCATCTCAAATCCTTCCTCAGATTAGGTTTTTCCCACTTTTTACCCAAAATACCTATAAAACTTCCTACTTTGGCATATTTTCTTACTTTAATAGTAATCTGGTCTAGAATTTAAAATGCAAGTAGTAATTAAGCTTCAAAAGTAGGCATGACTAGAGTATCCACATAGAATTTCATTTTTCTATGACAACTTTTTTTCCTCCAAATGGCTTTCAAACATTATTTTTAAAGTCAGATGGACACTACAATGTGGAAAGAACTCTTAAGAATTCTATATAAGTGAAACAACTCTCATTTTTTAGGATTATGCAAGTAAATTTGACAACTCTTTTGAGCATTGTATATAGGATTTTGCAAGATAGTGAGCTTCTTGGAGCATCCTATCTCTTGCCTAATTGTGAGTGTGTGTGCATGCATGTATTTGTGTGCCCATGTGCATGCTTGCCTTGCTCTTGTTGTAGGTGTGTGTACTTCTATATCATCACATGCAAGTCTTGCTACCTACCAACTGATCATTCCATGGATATGAAATTCTTCTTTATCATGTGTGCTCTTGGTCTATGATGATGTGGCCTTACAAACCACAACCCAACTCAGAAGCACAACCTTTGCGATAAGTTGATATGCATGCCATCACTATAATAACCACTTTGGGTGCAAAGCAATCAAATGACCTTGATGTAGAGTTATGAAGACTTCGAGCTATAATTTAGCAAGGCATTTATCTACACATTATAGTGAACTTGAGAAGATCTTTGAAAAGATCGTTACCTTCTAGTTGTATACAAACATTCAAGTAATATAATATGCTAGGAGGCTTACTAAGTGTTGGTAATCAAGGTCAAGGACAAAGCATGGGAGTGCATCAAAGAGGTGGACACACAAGGAGAGGGAGCATGTACCAAGAAGTACATGTCGAATTTTTAGAAGAAAACCCCATAGAAATAGTGATTTTCATCACTAAAAACCATTGTAAATATCATTTCATATTTTTGCAACTCCATTTTGTTCAAGATGAGGAGTCCTCAAGCTTGAGGAGTATTAGCTACCTACAAATTTTCATATTTTTTAGACTCTTTTTGAGACCTTAAATAAGCTGTTAAACCTAATTTTTAACTACGTTAGACACTTTCTAAACAGGACTACTCAAAAAACTATAAAAAGAGCTAGAGAGCTCATTTTTGGGGTTGGCTTGTTAGAGATTGAAGTATGTAAGAGACTTCTTTTGTAATAGAAAGCCTTCCATTGTTCCTCTCTTTATTCTTACCTTTTGCGCGTGTGTGTATGTGTGTGCATGCTTGTGTGCTTATCACTCATGCACTTGTGCCTTCGATTGCTCATGGTCTTCATACGAGTCCTCACCTCTCCATGGATTGACATTTATGAGGTGGATCTCCTCACATTGGTACTCAGCATTGTGCTAGAGTGACAATGGTCCTATGCAGACACCTTCTTTTGGGATCTATCTTTACTTCATGACTTTCATAGATGATTTTTCTAGGCATGCATGCATATATCCGTTGAAAGTAAAGTCCGAAGTTTTTGTGTGCTTCAAATAGTTTTTGGTTTTGATTGAAAATCTGTGAGCATGTAAAATGGGCACCCTCTATTCTGATCGAGGGGGGGAATATATGTCTTTTGATTTTAATGCATTTCTAGTTGAATGTGGGATAAAACATCAATGTACAGTGCCATATACACCTCAACATCACCATACCACCATTTACCATTAGATTGCAATGAAGTAATACATTAGAAGAAGAGCCGTTGCATGAAGAATGATGGAGTTGCTGAAAGGAAGAACAAGTCACTCATGGAGATGGCAAGGTGTATGGTCAAGAGTCAGGCTCTACCAAATGGTTTTTGGATTGAGGGTGTTATGTGTGCAATATATGTACTTAATAGGTGTCCCACTAGAGCATTGCAGTCTATCACTCCATATGAGGCTTCACATGGTCGCAAGCCATCTATTGCTCACTTGCGTGTTTTTGGTTGTCTGGCATATGCATTAGTGCCTGAACACCAACACAGGAAATTGGATGATAAAGTAGTGAAATGTATTTTTGTTGGGTAGAGTTATGAAAGCAAAGGCTATCGTTTGTATCATCCATAGACTAAATGCATTCTGGTTAGCCATGATGTTGTTTTTGTGGAAGTTGTTGTTCAAGCATTACTTTCATGTACTAAAGTGTCATTTGTTAGCTCCAAAGATATATATGATACTTTGTTGCCTCTTTTTATAGGTGGACAGTCTAATGCTTGCCCGAATGAGGCAATTTCTCAACCTTTACGAGTTTCATTTGATGATGTAGATTTTTCCATTTCTGATGCAAATTTACATGATGCACTTGTTGATGAGAGAGCTCATATTGAGGAGGAAAAAACTATGCCTAAATGGCTAGTGAAGACTTTGCAAGATAGCAAATTAGATGCACGTCTATCATATCATACTCAATCAAGCTCTCAGAGTATTTCTTTTGCATCAGATTGCTACGTTATGGCTACCTCTAATCTCTATGATGAGAATGAGCCTATTTCATTTGATGAAGTAAAAAATTCTCAAAATTGGATGATGTTATGCAATGAGAATATGATGTTGTTATAAAAAATGATACATGGTCCTTATGTGACTTGCCTCCTAGCAAGAAGGCCATTGTCACTCTTATATGCCTATAGCCCTAACCCGGGTTTCTTATCTTTGTACATTCTAGTGGTAATACATTCAGTATTGTGTGTTGTGCTCCAAGCTTTTTCTTCTTCCTTGTGTTGTTCAGGTGCTTCCATAGACCTCAAACTCCAATAGTTGCACAAATATCAGGTGTTGAATATTAACATTGTAGCATAGTATTTGGCACCTGCAAAACCTCATAAATATGTAGATTGTAATTTTTTGAAGACTTTTTGGATTTTTTTTATATATCTTTTATGTGTAACCTTGAAACGAAAAATAAATTGTGTGCTAAAAGAAAATAAAAGGTTGTGGGAATGAGGGTTTTAAATTGAAAATTTCTCAAAATCTATTGAACCAAATTCTCTTAAAATTTGTACACATAAACCAAAAAGTTATACCTTTCCAATAAGTTATCCAATTTGGATCTCTAAAGAGAGAGAACTAGCTCTTGGAAGATAATTGTTGTTAGAGAAGATGATGCAAAAATTGAAGGAGAGCAAAGTATATGATCAAATCATATATATATTGAATCAACTTAATATACAGTTATTTATGAGTCTTTATATAGACTCTCATGAAGCTTTCCATGCCTCTTCTTCCATAAATTTGAATTTCAATCTAGGTGGGTAGATTTTGTTGTGATGAACAAAATCGATTTAGGTTCTTCAGGTTATGTGACATCTTCCAATGATGAACTTTGGAATAGAGCAAGTTCTTCCAAGCATGATGCAAGATTTTTGACCTAACAAGTCATGGCTTGAATCTGCACTTGCAAAGCTTTACACAAAAAGGTTTCTTGAAAAGCTACACCCCATATTCCCCCTCCCTATTTTTTGTCCTCCACAAGAGAAGTTGTGGAGACATGGGTACATGTTAATAGTGAAGTAAAGCATTGGGCACTGATACTTGGTTATATTCATTACATGAGGCACTAATAGTTTTAGGTAACCAAATCTTTTTGGTTACAAATTGTGGCTTGTTTTGTTGGGAATTTCTTCTTTGAAGTGGATTTTTTATGTTGAGTTTCCAAATAGCCAATCTTGTCTTAGGATGACCTATTGAATCATATCATCATCTTCGTACAGTAAACATTTTATATATAATTTAGCCTTGCCCTAATCTATGGGAAGTGTAACTTTACCAACAAATGGGTTTTGAATACCTCATAAGCCTATCAAGTAGGCTTCCACATGTTTTATTTTAACTATCAAAGAATGTACAAGAGATACTGCGATCACATTAGCTGTGGCACCCATATCAATGAGAAATTTGACCCTTTGCTTAGGAGAATTCCCTAATTGAGCACCTATTTGGGGTCTTATCTCTTTGATCTGCTTTGCAATTGAGTGCACTTGACACATAGACATGGCAAAGACTTTTGGTTTCATGAATGACTCCATTGGTATTTCTCTATGCACATTAGAGTGCATGTTTTGATCTAAATTCTTTAAAAGAAATCTTTTCTTATGGATACAGAAGAAACTAGTTTTTATGTGCAAGTCCTTTGTATTCATTACTTCTTCTTTCTTGAATTGCGTGGGGATGGATCAACAAAAGATAGGATAGATACTTCTAGTTGAACACATTTAGTTATGGACTCTACATTGAACAAGTAGGTACATGGAAATTCATCATTAATTGCCTCTCGATGATCAACACTTTTAATCCTTGGAAAATGATTAGCTAGAACATGTGGATTTCCCTTTTTGACTACCGCATCAACATCATACTGCATTAGTAAGAGGAAGAATCTTACTAACCTTCCCATCGTGCATGGCTTGTCTACAACATAGAGTAAAGCTTGGTGGTCTACAAAGATCTTAAACTTATGTGTAAATAAATAGTGTATAAAATTCTTTACTACATAGACAATTCCAAGGCCCTCTCTCTCAATAGTAGTGTAGTTCCATTCAATAGCGATGAGCTATCAACTTGCATATACAATGGGGAAGTTTAGATTTCCCTCATCTATGGCTTGCACTAGGATACATTCAATCACATAATTAGAAGCATCCACATGGATATGGAATGGTCCATTCCAATCTAGGGTCTTTAGTATTGATTTTGAAATGAGAATCTTTTTGAGTTCTTGGAAGGAGTTTTGACACTCTTCCATCCACTCAAAATTCTTTAATAGCCCATACATTGACTGAGCTATGGCTGCATATATGTGTATGAACCTTCTATAATATCCATAATGTCCCATAAAGGCCTAGAAATCTTTCACATTTTGTGGTTTGCCATTCAAATAGCTCTTAGTTTTTCTTTGTCAGTAGATATGTCATTCTTGGAGATGATGTACCCAAGGATTTTGCCTTGGCGAACCATGAAGACACACTTTTTGGGGTTCGAGCAAACTTTTTATAAGCAACATTTATCAAAGTTTTTTCTTAACTCTACTACATTGTTCTTTTCTTTTATCTGAATATTCTCTAAGAATCATTAAGATAAACTCCAAGGCATTTCCTAAGAAATTCCTTGAAAATATGGCACATGAGCCTTTGGAATATGGCAAGGGAATTGCTCAATCTGAACAACATTATTTTAAAAGAAAATATATCCTATTCCATAGCAAAGGCTATATTATGTTGATCCTCTTTAGCTATGAGTACTTAATTATAACCAAAAATCCCATCTAGAAAATTGTATACTTCATGTCCAACTACCCTTTCTAACAAATGGTCTTCCCTTTCTAACAAATGGTCTATGATGGGCAAGGGATAACTTCCTTGAATAGTGGCTACATTGAAATTTTTGAGGTTGATCAAAACTTGTAGTTTTCCATTCTTTTTGGCAACAACCACAATGGGCAAGATCCACTCTCTATGTGCCATTTCATAAATGAAACTAGTAGCTATCAATTTATAGATTTCTCCCTTAATCTTGGTAGATTAAGTTTCATCATACATGTACAACCTTTGTTTGGATGGTCAATCATCCAACCCCATCAGTACTTTGTGGTCATAGATGTCCAAATTAACCCCTTGCACATCCTTATATCTCCAAGTAAAGACATCTTGATACTCTTGTAAGAGATGTATGAGATCTTCTTAATCGGAGCTTGAGAGTTTTTTTGCAGTATACAAGTATTTCTCTGCATTCACCTTGATTGTTATGAACAATTTCTTTATGCCTTGTTTATTTTCATAGCTCTCTCCCATGGTCTTCTCTCGCTTACAAATATCAACAATGATTTTTCAATTCCTCTACTTGATATTTTTTGAAGTGTTTAGGACCTGTAAAATTGTCAACCTTCATTAACTTATTGCTAGGGATACTAGAACATTGTATGATAGTCTCATTTTCATGGATTTTATAGATGGCATGTGTAGGCTCATCCATGTTTGAAGGATCAATAAGGGTCTCAAACCGTTCAAATACTATGTTTCATTATCAGAGGGCCTATCCATATAGAGACTTGATAGTCACTGATTTTTTATCTTGTGTCATCCTTTGAATGTGTTTTCACTTCACAAGGTAGTAGCATCTCACATGGTGGATCTTCTTCCATGAGATCCACTAAAAAAATTCCAAGTCATAACGATTATCATCACAATGATGTGTCAATGTTTGCTTGTTTAGATCTACTTCAATGGCTCCCATAATATTTCCCCACCCAAAAGGATCAAATTCTTCCTCTGTTAGGTTAGAGGTAGGAATGTATTTTGGATCCTCAACTAAGATTTCTAGTGGTTGACTTGGATCATGGTTTCCCACTTGTCACAACCAAAGACTTGTGTCTTTGTGTATCTAGGATGGATTACTCAAACCCATGCTCTTTGTAGAGCTTTTATCCTCAAGCATCATGTATCACATTCCACTAGAGAGGTGGCACATCTCTATAGGCATCAGTGTACACGTTGACTTTGGTAGTTGTGCCATTATGATGAATGTAAATTTCATTTCATCTCTAGTCTCAGACCATCTTTATTTTTCTTAAGAATAGGCATTCTAAGAATAATTCATAGTTGCTCGCTTTGGCAAATTCACATATGGAAGTCTTGAGCTCAAATTCCACACCACAAGTGATCAAGGCAACATTTTCTAGGATATCTAAGGGTCTTTCCATGTGTTTGTGAGCTAATTGTAGGTGCATTCTAGGGTTTCATAGGCTGGCTTACCCTACCTCTTGCATAATCTCTGGGTAGCAATGGTTACTCTAATCCTTGAATCCACAATATCTTTGGTAGGCACACCATTATATGTGATGGGAAATAATGTATTATCCTCATCTCCTTCACTATAATAACCTATCTAATCAATAGGTATTTCATGTATGTGTGGCTCTATGTCTCTAATTTTTCCTTTGGGCTTCACATTTAGCATTAGAGACCTAGCTTTCTTGCACCATGAGGTTACTCTATCATCTCAAATGTATGATGTAAGAGATTCAAAGTGTGTGGCTATGTCAGCCAATGATTAGGACTTATAGACTCATTAAGAGGTAAGTTACTATGTACTATACCATTATAGTTTTGAAACTCTAAAAATGGAGCTTTGTTTTGTCTAAGTGCCTCCTCATTCCATTTTGGTTCTAACACTTGATCCTAGAGTTCACCTTGCCAAGAACTTTCCGTGTTTGAATAACAATATCTTCTTGAGATAGTGGAACATTATATTAGATGGAATCTAGTTCTATTGTAATTGACTAGCATTTAGGGACTGTTTCCTTGCGTTATTGTTGAGCAATGATCATCTCTTTATATCTATTCACAACCTTTTGAAATTGTTCTTCCTTTTTCTAGACTTGTTCTTGCCTTTCCCAAAATTTCTTTTCCTTCTCATGATTTTCATCTTCCTTTTGATGGGCTTTAACTACTATTTGAAAATTCTCTTTGGGCATGTGTGTTGGAACAATAGTGTTAGGAAGTTTTTTTTGCATCTCTTGAGCATCTTCTATCATCTATTGACACATGTCTAGCCAATCCTTTTCTTAGTTCCCTCTTGGGTAGCATTTTTCACGATGCTCAATTGAATGTCCTTCTCTTAATTTATCATGATAAGCTCTTAATAAACTTCTAACTCATTTGTTAGAGGATGATCTAGGATTGATCATGGATGTGGCCATTGATTTGGGTATGCATATGCATTTGATAGTGTTGGAGCACTATACTACTCTGTTACTCCACGTTGAGTTCTTTCTTGTTCCCTACCAACCTCCACTTCCCTTAGCTTGAGCTTCTTGCTTCTTAATAAGCTCATGTTGCTTGGACTTGAGAGAATCTTGAAGTCTAGCAATATTTTCTTCCATTTATTGACTTGTTTTCCAGCTTTTCTTCTAGTTCCCTTGGTAGATGGAGAACCATTTGGAAGCTCTTTTTTCTCTCTAACCTTGATGGATTAAGCATCTTTTTGCCCTTATCGTGTTGCTTAGCCTTTGCTTCGGCCCTCATTATTACTTGTATAGGAGTTTTCACCTTTTTCTCCCCTTCACTACTAGAGATAAAAGGAATAGTTGTTACCATATCAAAAGTTGCAAGCTTGCTCTTATTTTGGTTGTTAAGAGAGTCCTTATATAGGTAAGTTTCTTCACAATCACTACATAAAGATTTCTTTGTAGGTATGGGTGATAATAGGGAAGTTTGTGCATGTGGGCATTCTCTAACAAAGTGATTTCCAATTACACCTAAAGCAAGGACCTCTGAGCATAGTAGGTCTAGACTCAATTCTAGCCATGTTTCTATAGTCAGGCTTGCTATACCCATAAGTTTGACCCTATTAGTGATCATATCCACTTGAATAATCTAGATACCATGAATAATTGGTGGATGGTTCATACTACTAAGAGTATGCCTCCTATTGACTACTTCATATGTCACTTTTTTTCCCCATGACTTTCATAGAAATAGAAGTGGAGGGCATTATAGCCTACTTAATTGACTCGTGGGCTTTTCCATACTTCACGAGAATTATGTGTTGAGGAGAAGGTCACTTCTGAATCAACACAAGTCTAGATCCATATGTGGGATACTCAAGCATTTATCGAGGAAAATATGATATCTATGGTTGTATTGGGTAGGATTATCAATGTGGACACTAGTATTGTTGTTGTACAGTGGGCCTTAGGACTTTATGATTTACCACAATTGTTGAATTTTCATACTGGAATTGCTACAAGGGTATTTCTTGATGTAGTTTTTATTGTAAAAACAACTAGAAGTTGAGTGATTGGTCCACTTTTTCTCAAGCTCATAATATTGTATTTGTGATTGTGCTAGAGGAGGTGGCCTTCTATTGCACAAATATGATGGATGATCTCTTCCTCAATGCAAACACTTCTTAGGGTGGCTTGTAGGTTCAACTTCTTGAACACAACCTTTTGCATTTCATCAACCACTCAGAAACTTGACTTCATACTTGGAGTAGATTGCATGGTTAGTGAGAATACCTAAATATAATTACCCAAATCAACTTTCACCTGGATGAACTTTGATTATTTTCACTCTATGACAATGATGAGTATCAAAGTGAGGAGATCTACCTCATAATTGTCAATCCAAGGAGACATGAGGGTGGTAGGATGACCATGAGCAAGTGAGAGTATGTGTGTGAGTGAGAAACATGCCAAAATGCACACACATTTTTTGATATATTTAGGTAGTGATGTGTGTGAACACTCTAGGACCATTGGGGCACCTTTTTCCCCTCTTTAGGAGGTTTTTTCCCCCAGCTTGTATATACACCCATTACCCTAATGGGCTACTTATCTTTGTAAATTCTCTTGGTAACACATTCAATATTTTATGTTGTGCTCCAAGCTTCTTCACCTTCCTTGTGCTCTTTGCATGCTTTCATAGAACTCAAAGTACAACAATTGGTATCAGAGCAAGTTGCCATTTCATCTAGGGCATCATCAACACCCCTCCGGTCATAGTCTCAGAATCACACGAAATGTGGTGAGTGAAGCTTTCTGCAAAGCTTTGGCTTACTTCCCTTTATGGATTGATTCCACATAGCTTGGCACTTCCTTAAACATGAGTGCCATCTCCTTGTTCACTACATCACTTCCAAGGGAGATTTGTTGATATATTTCGGTGGTGATGTGTGTGAACACTCTAGGACTGTCGAGGCACTTTTTTCCCTCTCTAGGAATTTTTTTCCCCCGGCTTGCATATACGCCTATTACCCTAATGGGCTACTTATCTTTGTACATTCTCTTGGTAATACATTCAATATTGTGTGTTATGCTCCAAGCTTCTTCTTCTTCTTCTTTGTGATGTTCGCGTGCTTTTGTAGACCTCAAATTCCAACAACATGCACACAGATACACACAATAAGACAAAGAGATGGAACAATGGAGTCTTTGATTAATGAAAAACAAGTTTATAATGTGCTTGATTCACTTCAATTCCCAGAAATTCATCGCCAAAAATGAGTTCTCTAGCTCCTTTTATAGTTTTTGCCTAGTTTCGGGCTTATTCAAACCTAGTGTCCAACCTAGTTAAAAATTAGGTTGCTAAACCATTTTGGAGGCTCAAACCAGCTCTAAAAATTATGAAAATTTGTATATACATTGATCTAACACTCCTCAAGGTTGAGCACTCTTCAACTTGAACAAAATGGAGTTGGAGTTATCAAAAACGGGATTTGCATTATGGTGGAGTGATGAAAATCATTTTTTAATAATTGGTTGATTTGGAAAAATATTTACTTGGCCTACTTGTTGGATCTATGTTGAATTGCTTGTTGATTGGGTCTTGCTTGTCCTTTCCTCTGCCTTGACTCTCTTTGACTTGACTACATCATGCTTCCTTGTCATGACAAACCTCCTAGCCCACACTGGCTACTGCCAACACCTACCCCTCTCTCGCATCTATCATACCTGGCTGAACTTTGTGGTAAAGGGCGTGATATGTAATATTGCATCACATCAGTAGCTAGTTCATGCTCTTTGAGTCAGAGGCCTCATGATAAATCGATCATTAAACCATCCAATCTATAGGATGTAGAACATCTAGATGTGGCATGCATAATTGATTGGCACGAAGGGCCTGTTCTACTACAAAAAGATGCAGAAGATGTGTTGGTCTAGGAATGAATATTTTAGAGTGGTATTCCCATAACCCAATTGAGAACATTTCCTCAAATTTTTGCTTATGAAAAGCAAGCATATAGTGTGCCATGCATAGATGGTGTTGACAGAAGGAGTTCTACTCGTATCATAAACCAAGTTGAGGTTTCCTTCATTGAAGCTCACAACTGAGATGTAGAGAGCCTTCACATGTGTGAATGTTTTGAACACCATCACCATGAGTTTGAATATCTTCATACACATCTTCGTGACAAATGCCAAGTAAATTCTTGAATTGTGGTGTCAAATGGCATATCATTGAGATCATGTATGCAATAGTGGTTTCCCTTTTGGAGGAGTGAATTAGGTGTAATTTATCCAATCAGAGCAACCTTTAGTATTGTTTATCTTGATTGCAAACTCTGGCCATGGCCGTCGGTGTTGTATCATGCAATATCATGGATTCTATTTTATATATAAAGGTGCATTGGAACATGTGTGCATCATTTCTAGGTATGTCTCTAGTAATCTTGTGCACCTATTTGGTTGAAAGATTTTTCCTTTACTTGATCTTTTTGGGAGGTCCTTTGGCTCAAACTGAGTTGCAAAAGTGGGTTCCTCTCCAATCACCAATTTGGTCTCTACGTTGTAGTCAGCAAGAAGTACAAAGTAGGGCATATTTTTCACCTCAGATGGAGCGATGTGTCATGAATGGGACAAGTTGTGGAAATACTCTGACTTTAGTACAATTCTTCAAGATTTGACAATGATTGAATTTGTATGGCCACCGGATTATCATGTATTCTACCTATTTCCTCTATGCACTTGAGTCATTGAGCTACTTCAGTCACGAACGTGTCTTGACCTTCTTTTGTCACACAACGTCCTAGCACTAGTTGTGCCTCATAGGTATCTTTATATGTCTCTTCTACTAGAATCTCAACTAGCTCTTTAGATTCAAGTTCTACTAGTGGTGAGGGGTATCATTCATAATGCACTAACTTTGCTTGCAACTCCTAAATTTTTTTTGTAGATTCTTCACTTCTTTAGTGTCTTGTGGTAGGGGAAGAGCTTCAGGTACCTGGGTACTTATGGTGGCTAATTGCTTCTTGAGTTTCTCACATTCTTCCCACTTTTGCATATGACTCTAGGAAGTTTGCATGATCTTCTAGTAAGATTTGGATGTTTTTAGAAAGCACAACTTGAAACTTGGTAGGACCAATGGTTGCATGAGGGGTCCCTTCCATGGCCGCTTCTAAGTTGTCTTGGTTCTGCTATTGGAGTTGTTTGTTTTCCTCCATAGCTATTGACATGTGTTGTCTTAAAATGCCTATATTCCATTGTAACTTGGCATTCTTTTCCATCTGCTAATGTAGCATGTTCACCAAATTCTTGGCTCCTTTTGCATCCACGTCTTGCAATCAAGAGTTGAGCTGGTTGTGTTCTTGCTAAAGTGTATCATACTATGCATGCATCGTATAATTTTCTTCCTCTAATGTCATCATGCGGGCTTGTTATCCTTGATATTCTTCTTGGAGAGTGGCATTTTGACCTTCTAACTACTGATAATCTTGTTGTAATTGATTAGCACAATGAATCATAGTATTAATTGTGGTATTTACAGATGTAGATACAATAGTTATAGGTGAAAATGATGGAGGAATGGTAATGGGAAAGTGCAATGTGAATATTGTGCATGAAGGTGTGATGGGTCTTGGTGATGTTTGTGGAGGGGGGAATGGGAGATTGTAGAAGTGTGGGGGGAGGGGGTGGTGAGATATCCATGGGGTCCAACATCATGGTGCATGTGTGTTCTACCATAAAAATGGGAATCGTGGGTGAGGTGTGTGTGGTGTTAGTGTAGAGTGATGTTGTGTTGGGGGTTGGAGAATGGAATAATAGGGATCTGTGGTGAATGGGAATTAGTTATGAGGGTTGACAAGGAAATCGATCCTTCCTTCTATGGGATAGGGATTTCCTACTGCACTAGCTATGATAGGGTGACCTATGACTCATGCAATGAATTCCATGGAGGTATTGTACAATGGGTTGGTGATGGTGAAAAAGAGTATTTCTTGAGAAGTGGGTGCTCAAAAACTAAAGGACATTATGGATGTGATGGTTTTGGTATGGAGCGGGGAATTGGGAGGTGTGTGGAAAATGGGTTCGATGGTTTGAGTGGTTGCACTAGTCTCCATGGTTGTCTATACATCAGCAGTGATGGGAGGGTTTTGAGGGGAGATGGCGAAGTTTCAAAAAAAGTATCATCCCATCACATAAATAGTAGTTGTTGAGGTGGCCTCTTGAACCATAGTCGCTTCATGTTCAGATACAAAGATCCCTATGTTCTTGTTAGGGTGTGGTCATGTCTCGACTCATCATCGTTCATAGTGAGGTAGTGGTTTTTGCAACATGGTATAAAAAACCTCTATAACTCCTAAGGTCTCTCTCATATGTCGGAGGGTCTCAATAAAGTTAGGGTCCACTCCTTCACTGAGAACCTGATCAATTAAGGCTTTTCTTGTGCTAAATCACAGTTTAGTGGCATCTCATCCTTATGTATCAAATACTGAGTTCGTTGGAAAATATCACACCATTTTATATAGGTATGAGCATCCATGTGAAGGGTTGGCCACCAAAGTCCTATGAATAGTAAGCTTTGATCATCCTATCTAGTCCAAAGTGTCCTCCTCCCACACCTAGGTCAATAGTTTCTAAGATCTTAATATATTCACTTTCATGGACACACAACCTAAGATATCCATCTCTTCCATGTTTGTATAGGTTATCACCAATGAGAGTGTATTCTAAGGCTTCTTGTTCTAAGCTTTGTTGCCTAGCTAACATCATCTTGTGAGGTAAAGTTTTCATCTTCAAAAAGTCAACCAAAGGACTTCTCCAATCTGGCATTTGGGATACTTGATATAGAGTAGCATGCTCTATCGCTGGTCCACTATAAGAGGTTGAACAATCCTTACACATCCTATGGACATCTGCTTCCATGGTTGGCAAATATATGCCTAATCTTTGTAGATTCTAGAGGGTTTGATGTTTAGAATGATATTGCTTCAGTGCACCTACATGTGCTAATTGCAACCATTTTCACGTACTCATCATCTTCTACACAACAAGACAATATGCCTTGATCTGTGTGTTTGTACACATTATCTACCATTATTTGATATTTTTGTCATTTCACCATGTCTTTTCGTTTTGATTTTAGTACAAGATGCTTAGGTCCAAAGTTTAGAATAGGCGTGATAGCTTTGGACCAATTACGTACTACTTTGAGTTTGAATAAGTAAGCATCATGAAATTCATATGACACTCCTTGTGAGGACTCTCTTGAAGTTAGTCTAGAAAGGTAATCCAACGTAAGGTGGGTTTTGCCTTTCTGGACAACAACTTCGAAGACATATTCCATTAGTAAGAGAAACCATCTTACTAATCAACCAATATTGCAAGGTTTATTCACTAGGTAGAAAATAATTTGCAAGAAAATAATGTCTAAAATTTTTAACTACGTAGACCATGCATAATCCTTCTCATTCTATAGTGGTATAATTTTGCACGATTGCATTCAATTACCCACTTGCATAAGAAATTGGAAGGTCAATGTTACCTTCACCCATAGGTTATGCTAGCATGCACCCTATAACATAATTGGACACATCCGAGATCAAAACAGCTTTGCTGTGTGGTGCCGAAATCACGATCTGAGCTCGTTTCTGCCTCTAAACGCACTATCACAGCGCTTGTGTAGGCTATTTCGTCTTTTTGTGCCAAAGGTATATACCTGTTTTTGTTCACCAGTATAAGCATCTCGAAGTCTGGTATAGGTTTAGCAGAACGTGTCTGGGCAGTTCCATTCAACTTTTTGAGATATAGTCAATTTTCTGCATCAAGGTATTTTAGTCACTAGCCATGGCTGAAAGCAGTGATGTATTCCGTATGTTGGCTGTTAAGGATAAGTTGGATGGTACCAACTACCCATTATGGGCTTATATGATGCGACATGTATTGGTTGCAAAAGGATTGTGGAACATTGTGCAGGGTGTTGAAAGATGTCCTGTTACAACTCTGACTACAGGTACTGCAAATACAGGTGTTGGAGCTGATGAAGATGGTGTCGAAGATGATATTCCACAAATTCTTGTTTGTGCTCCTGTTTCAGCTGCACCTACTGCAGAGCAGATTCGGTGGGATGGCAGAGATGCCTAGGCACATGCATTGATAGCTTTGTCTATCAAACGTGCCATTATTCCTCACATTCGCTCTTGCAGAACAGCTAAGGATGCTTGGGATACACTTACCACATTGTACCAAGCTAGGAATGAGGCTCGTGTTGCTTACCTTCGAAAACAATTGGAGAGTGAGCACATGAATGAAGGTGATTCTATGGATAGTTTCGTAACAAGATCAAAGACTTGAAGGAACAATTGATTTCTGCTGATGAGGTTATACCAGATAGCTCATTTGTGCAGACTGTTCTAAATGGTCTTCCTGATTCATATCAGAGTTTTGCTTCTACTCTTTGTTTGATGATGAAAGGCAATCTGAATGCCTTATCATTTGAGGAGTTAGTCTCTATTCTGTTGGAGGAAGATTAGTCCAAGCAGAACAGATCCATTATGCAAGTTGCAGATCAAGCTTTCCTGGCTAGTCAAAAGGGCAAAGGAAAATGGAGCTCTTCAACTAGTAGCAGAAATCTACTAATTTTGCATATTCGAAGAAGGAAGATAAAGATGAGAAGAAATCAGAAAAGCAGAAATTGTTTTGTAAGTACTGTAAAGGGAATGATCATATCATAAAGAACTGTCCAAAACTGGCTGCTAAAGAGGCAAAGAAGAAAGAGGCTAGAATGGTTGTTGCAGAAGCCTCTACACCAAAAACAGAGTCTGCTAATCTTGTGCAGGAAGAAGAATGGGCATTCACTACTGTTTGCATTTTTGACCCATCTTCTCATGAGCAGTGCATGTCTGCAGTAGACTCAGATGTTTGGTACTTTGACAGTGGGGCGACCAAACATATTACCTCGCAGCGTAGTTTCTTCTCTTCACTCGAGCTTGCCCCTACAGGGAATACTGTTACATGTGCCAATAACTCCTCTTATCCTGTTATGGGAGTTGGTAAGATCGTTTTGACTACTGCTGATGGTAGTTCTTTCACTTTGTCAGATGCTTTATTTCTACCAGGGATCAAGAAGAATCTGTTATCAGTTTCTGCATTAGCCAAGATTTGGCTTGGTTGTGAAATTTGTTGATGACAGATGTACAGTTCATGATCTGTCAAATGGCAATGTTATTATTGCTTCTGGCATTTTATGTCGTGGGTTGTATAAGCTCATAGACTATGAAAGATTTGTGAATGATTCGGCATGTGCAGTTCATGATTCTCAAGCTATGTCAGATGCAAAGCTTTGGCATGCACGCTTTGGTCATCAAAATTTTGCTAGTTTGCTACACCTACAGAAATTTGATATGGTGTCTTCTTTGCCCAAGCTTGAGGCACTTGGAAAACATGTATGTGAAGTCTATATTTTGGGCAAAATGCAGCGTTCCTCCTTTCCAAAAGATGGTTCAGTTCGGGCTACGCAGAAATTGCAGCTTGTACATAGTGATGTTTGTGGTTTGGAGCTTTCAGCTTGACTCTTTATGTTGTTCCCATGCTTTAGTGGTGAGTGAAGAGGAAGCCCTTTCTTTTTATCTTCAGACTGTTTTTTATCAAGTGGAGGGGGTGGAGGTGAGTCTGGATCATATGGGCAGATTGCATGTTTCATGATACTATTTATTGCTCTCTCTTTGATCAAGATGATCCATGCATCCGGGTAGTCTGATAAATTCAATTCAGGACTGTGGAACCTTCTTTCCAAGAATCTTACAGCATTTGCAATCACTCTCCAGCCACATGATGTTGAGTCTCTCTGCAATGGCACATGAATTTGGCTGTATCCAAATTGCTTTTGTTCATTCATTTTAGCTATTCCTGGAAAATTCTGATCAATATGCATCTTGAGAAGCTTTGCAGCACTGCATTGTAAAGTGAAAATCAAAACGGGGCATGGCTTTAAAATAGAGAACAACAAAATGTATAGTAACTTACACTTTGCAATTCCCATGCTGTGATGGAAGAGAATTGAGGAAAAGAGCTTGATATGCATTGAAGTCCACAATAACCAAACTCCAATGGCCCCTGTCAATGAGTTGCATGTAAATATACTTTCTTAAATGAAACAAATATGTTTCCAAAATGAAGATGAATACTTACTTTTCAATATATGGGTAAATAACACATTCTACTTCTTCTGTAAAATCCTGTAGAAAGGACTTGGCATCTCCATGTTTATGCAAAAAACACTGTGTCACCAGAGGATCTAAAATAAATACTTTTCTTTGAACCGCTTCCTCACATTGTTGAAGAAGAACCCTACAAATCAAGAAATAAAAATGCAGTTAAGGAACTGGAAATTATGCAAAACAAAAGCATTTTAAGGCCTCTAGATATACCTGAGTGAAATGTTGACCACACTATCTGATATTTCAACATGAAGCTCCCTCAACATTTTGTTATCTTCAGGTCTAATGTCAAGAAACAATTCACTTTGCCATGGCATTGCAACATTAACTATTACCTGCCCATCTCCTTTCTTGAGGAGCTCTTTATTTGCTTTCTGTAACTTTTGAATCTGGGTTAAGATGGCACTTTCCTCTGTAAATAATCCCTGCTTTTTCCTCTCCTCCTCACTATTTGCTGCAGTTCTAGTCTCATGATCATGAGTGACTTGAGCGTTGATCTCTTCAATGACAACTGTTGTTTTAGGTGCTCGAGCTGGAGGTATATTTAAAATATCGAAGAATTTTTTATCGTGGTGATCAATAGGAACCAGAGCTTTATCAAACTTATATCTTATTCTTGAAACAATAACATAATCCTTCGCCATTAGTGTTACCCTATGAGAATGAGCAACACATAAGTAGGCATCATTCATGAAATCAATAGCAAAGTCCTCTGCAGCTTCTTGCAGGCATAGCAGTGCTTGAGTTTGCCACCTCACATTGACAAAGGATGAGGTCTTCATCAAAGAACAGAGGTTGGCTGAGATCTGCTTGACAACTCTCATAAATGGAAGTCTTGGGATCAACAATCCCACAGACTTTTGAGCTCTTCTAATTTCCCTCAAGGACTTTACATGGTAGTTGACCCTTTTTTTTGAAGGCTTGTCTGGCACATTGGCTTGAACCTTTTGGGAATTTTGCTCCTGGACATTTTCCCCTTGGGCATTTTTGTCCTGACCCTCAGGGTACAACTTCCTTGCTGTCTTTTTGGTTCTAGCCATACTCTGCAAAAAATCAGTCTTTAGGCAAGGAATTAGGAAAAGTGGAATATTCCACTGTCAAAACTTACTCTCAAAAAGCTATGATCAATGACTCTTTCCACTATCAGAGGCACGACCGATGCAAGCGATAACAGTCATCCGGAAATGCCCGGATGTCCCTGATCGCTTGCATCGGTCGTCTTTAAATTAATCATCAAATATCAATAAATAATATCTTACAATGCAAAATACTCAATTATCACGAAGATAAAGATAATTGGAAAACTATTATAATCAATGACTCTTTCCACTATCAGAGGCACGACCGATGCAAGCGATAGCAGTCATCCGGAAATGCCCGGATGTCCCTGATCGCTTGCATCGGTCGTCTTCAAATTTATCATCAAATATCAATGAAATATATCTTACAATTCAAAATACTCAATTATCACTAAGAAAACGATAATTGGAAAACTATAATGAATGACTCTTTCCACTATCAAAGGCACGACCGATGCAAGCGATAGCAGTCATCCGAAAATGCTCGTATGTCCCTGATCGCTTGCATCGGTCGTCTTTAAATTTATCATGAAATATCAATAAAATATATCTTACAATGCAAAATACTCAATTACCACTAAGAAAAAGATAATTGGAAAACTATAATCAATGACTCGTTCCACTGTAAGAGACACGACCGATCCAAGCGATAAGAGTTATCCGTAAATGCCCGGACGTCCCTCATCGCTTGCATTGGTCGTCCCTGAATTCATCATCATATTTCAATAAATAGTAGTTAAAATAAAGGTAACAATGCGTTATACTCAAGCATAGCAAAGGAAACCAAAATTTGCAAGCTATGATCAAGGACTCGATGATATTAAAAAACATGACCGATCCAAGCGATTAGGGTTATCCAAAAATCTCGGATGTCCCTAATCGCTTGCATCGGTCGTGTCCACATTACCTTACGTAGAGAGCGCTCTCTATAGAAATTGTGAAGTAGCCTAAAAACGTGGTGGCAATGGAACCTCGACGCTTGGCAAGTGTTGACAGAAAAAAATGAAGGAAATGAATAGGGAAGCTTAAATAGGTCCCAAAACTGAGTTGATCATTGTGCCACGTGGCATGCCCCGATTGGTCCACGTCAAATACCCGTTGCAAATTCCAACGTCTTTTGCCACGTGGCATGATTTGATTGATCCACATCATCTATCCGTTGCATCGGGGAACGTACACTTTACCACGTGGCACTCTATGATTCGTCCACCTCATTCGACCGTTTCTTCCCTCCTCGCCTATAGAAAGCTACTTCCTTCACAAACTCAAACTTTCAACCTTCAGAGAACTTGTCTCACTAGAGACACGACCGATCCAAGCGATAAGAGTCATCCGTAAATGCCCGGATGTCACTCATCGCTTGCATCGGTCGTCCCTAAATTCATCATCATATTTCAATAAATAGAAGTTAAAATAAAGGTAACAATGCGTTATACTCAAGCAACACAAAAGAAACCAAAATTTGCAAGGTATGATCAAGGACTCGATGCTATTTAAAAAACATGACCGATCCAAGCGATTAGGGTTATCCAAAAATCTCGGATGTCCCTAATCGCTTGCATCGGTCGTGTCCACATTACCTTACGGAGAGAGCGCTCTCTATAGAAATTGTGAAGTAGCCAAAAAACTTGGTGGCAATGGAACCTCCACGCTTGGCAAGTGTTGACAAAAAAAAAAGAAGGAAATGAATAGGGAAGCTTAAATAGGTCCCAAAACTGAGTTGACCATTGTGCCACGTGGCATGCCCCGATTGGTCCACGTCAGATAGCCGTTGCGAATTCCAATGTATTTTGCCACGTGGCATGATTTGATTGATCCACATCATCTATCCGTTGCATCGGGCAACGTACACTTTGCCACGTGGCACTCTGTGATTGGTCCACCTCATTCGACCGTTTCTTCCCTCCTCGCCTATAAATACCTATTTCTTCACAAACTCAAACTTTCAACCTTCAGAGAATTTCTCACCTACATGTGTATTTTTCTTTCGTCACCGACACGACCGATACAAGCGATTTTCGCCGTTTGACCTACGTTGACTCGCTCTAGTCGCTTGCATCGGTTGTGTTCTCCTAATAGACATACAAGAGAAGCTGCAGCTTAGATGGAGGTAATGAATGAGATCCTTAGTGTCTCTCCATCAGAGAAACTTCTTGATTTCATGGTTCAAGAGGGTTTAAGTGTAGATTATTTTCCTGATGCAATGACCATATTCAACCCCGAAATTGATTTTGAAAAACTCTTAGAGAACTCGAAAAGTTTTCTTAAGGATGAGTGGGAGATTTTCTTGGGGTTGGTCAATGGGAGGATCCTTTCTATTTCTCAGAAAACCTATGTCCATCCTCACATCTTTGGGAAGGATCCAATAGATAGGGCTAAAATCACAAGAAAATGCAGAAGGATATCCCCTTTGCCAGGGAAGCTTGATTTATGCCCAGAGCATGAAAAGGACTGCTGCTTGCTCCCTTTAAACATTGCTTTCTTGATATGGCTTGATCATATCTCAGTTGAAAGGGAGGAAAATGTTCATGATGAAGACGAGCCTTGCTTAGAGCTGGCACTTGAGGCTAGCTCAAAAACTATGAAAGGTGTCATGGAGATTGTTGAGGAGATCAATCTCCAAGCAGAAGAAGAGCAGGTCAAAGATTTTGATGTGGCCACTTTTAAAGCAGAGACTGCAATAAGGGAGCCAACTGAAGAAGTTCAAGTGTCTGAGAAGTCCCTACTTCTCCCAAATCTACCTTTTTACTTTATCTCTGGGAAAGAGTTCATACCTCTATTTTACATTCAGGAACTTTTCAATCTAAGGGAGGACTACTGTCTTGCAGCTATAGCTGAGGCAGAAGAAGTTGCAAGGAGATTCATCAATAAGAAAGGAGAAAGAAGAGAGGAATTTTTGCGTCTTGATTTGGATTTGTCTAATGAAGAATTCAAAGATTCATCACAAGCTCTTTCAAAATGCTTTGAGAAAGCTATCTCAGAGAAGCCAAAACTTGCTGATGAAGAGTTTGATGAGCATCAGAAGCAACTTGGAATATACTCGTTTGGACGTGGCTATTCATTCTTGGATGTCGCTGAGGACAAAGGAACAATTTGTATTGACTCAAAAGAGCTCATTGAGGAGGAAGATGAGGTCAAGGTATGTTGTTTGATATATTCTATCAATTAAAGTTTTTGTCCGAGATCTCTATTTTTAAGTGAGAAAATGACCACGACCGATGCAAGCGATACAACCTAACGGATAATCTCCGTTGGGCCTTATTGCTTGTATCGGTCGTGTTCGGACTTGAAGAGGAAGATGAGGTCAAGTATGTAGTAAAATATATTCTCATGATTTAAAGGCAAAGGAGATGAGATGGGCTTGATGCAAAATCTCTATCTTGTGTCAGTTTGTCCAAGTTCTCCATTAGAAGTGTCAGAAGTCGATCACGACCGATGCAAGCGACAAGGCCCATCAGATATTTTTTGTTGGGCCTCATCGCTTGCATCGGTCGTGTTTGGACTTTAGGAAGATGACGTCAAGGTATGCAGTTAACTATATTCTCAAGAAATTTAGGTTAAGGATATGAGATGGGACCAATGCAAAATCTCTTTCTTGTATCAGATTTGTCCAAGTTCTCCATTCGAAGTGTCAGAAATGGATCACGACCGATGCAAGCGATTAGGCCCATCGGATATTTTCCGCTGGGCCTCATCGCTTGCATCGGTCGTGTTTGGACTTGAGGAAGATGACGTCAAGGTATACAGTTAACTATGTTCTCAAGAACTTTAGGTTAAGGATATGAGATGGGACCAATGCAAAATCTCTTTCTTGTATCAGATTTGTCCAAGTTCTCCATTCGAAGTGTCAGAAATGGATCACGACCGATGCAAGCGATTAGGCCCATCGGATATTTTCCGCTGGGCCTCATCGCTTGCATCGGTCGTGTTTGGACTTGAGGAAGATGACGTCAAGGTATACAGTTAACTATGTTCTCAAGATCTTTAGGTTAAGGATATGAGATGGGACCAATGCAAAATCTCTTTCTTGTATCAGATTTGTCCAAGTTCTCCATTCTAAGTGTTAGAAATGGATCACGACCGATGCAAGCGATTAGGCCCATCGGATATTTTCTGCTCGGCCTTATCGCTTGTATCGGTCGTGTCTAGGAGTTGCATGCAGCAATGATAATACATGTCTTGCTTGTGGGAATTCCCCTCATTTATCAAACATTGGATGTTTCTAGGCAGTTTGCAAATAGATATTGATGACGACCGATGCAAGCGATAACGACAATCTGAATTTCTCTGAAGACCCTTATCGCTTGCATCAGTCGTGTCTCTTGCTTTTCTTTCTGATAGTTTCAAGTTACTTCACATGTTTCCTTAAGTGTGCTTGCACTTCATCTAACCATGTTTTTCATTTTTATCACAGTTAACTTTATTGGATGAAGACAATTACCTTGGCAGGGGCAAGGGAACAAGAAAAGCCTTAGAAGAGAAAGGAAAAGCAAAGGTGGATATTCATTCTATTATCCACTATCTTCCAAAGTTGAACCCAGACACTTTTTGTGTTATTCACAAGCACTATAGTGAGGAGCCAGACTTTGCATTGTTCTGCTTGAGGACTCTATCAAAATACATGGGTTTTACTCCAATACCCTTTAATGCTTTCAGAGTTTTACTGCTGGAAAGAGCAACTGCATTCAGAATTTTTGGATATGCCCCTCGACTCAATGCTTCAAGGGCAGGGTACTTTCTTTGTTATTCAAGCTATGCAATGGCTGCAGGGGTGTCAGATTTAAAAAGCATTGCTGGATACAGGAGAAAAGAGTTCCTGAGATATAGAGGTGATTTGCCAGAGCCAAGCTCTTTCAAAAGGCTCAAGGAATGACTTGATTTTTTCAAATTCTATATCTCAACAAATGTACATATACAGAAATTGCCCAATGTGATATAAGACATTGCAAATTTTTTTGGTGTAATTGTTATTGATTCTTTGGTCAAAGTCATCTGATGGTAGTAGACATATTTCTTTTCAAAGCATAATACATCATGAAATGTACATACATGACATCTTTTATTTCTCAAAGAAATAAAAGACATTGCAAATATTAAAGCTCTGTTTGAAATGTGGTCTTTTTCAGTTTGTGATATTGATACATGATTTGTCTGGAAGATAGCCATATCCTTCTGATTATATTTGGCATGAGGTCCTTTGTAATTGTCTTCTAAAGAACCAATCAAAAAGCTCTCTGAAGGCATTGCTCTTTGTTAATCCTCCTCCTTTCCTTGTACACCTAAAGAAGCTTGTCCTTGCTTGATAATGAGATTTTTCCATGCCTTGGGTGTTCCACATGGCAAGTGGTTCTTTTTCTGCAAAGAATGCACCATGCACAAGAAGAATATGCTGGAAAGCAGAAGAATTTCATTAGATCTTTATTTCAATTAAAAATAAATAAATTGAATAAAATATCTTTGGAGCTCACCAAGTAGTATGTTATGTCTTTGGCACCCCATGCCTCTATGATGGTTTCTATAAGCTCTGTGGTCGCCTTTCTGAAATCTGTCACATAACTTTTTGATGTTACCTGTTGCCTCATGATCTTTAAAAGATTATCTAGTTTGACCCACACCTCCATTCTCTTTTTTGCTATTTCTGGTTTGCTTTTTACATTAGTCGTGACCTAACAAAATGTTTTCCATGAATTCCACATGGCATTAAGTTGTTTGCCATCATGGTTGCTGAAGAATCTCCTTGCTTTTGCACCTCCCATTGAGACATCCTGTAAAACATCACATGTATTTTGTGAAAGCTTTGGATCTTTTCTTAGATGAACATCACCACCATGAAACCCCATTTCTGAAAGAAGACATTCACATTTTTTTATGCATTCATCTGCAAGAGTTGTAGGCTTGATAGAATATGCATAATCCAAGTGAAGACGGACCAACTTGTCAATGATTCTTAACTCTGCATGTAGTGTACATATGTGTACATTTGTCAATGCTATTGGAAGTATGGGATCCCAAATCATTGAAGAAGATGAGTAGTTACGAAGAATAACATTTTCTCTAGAAGGAGCCTCTTCACCCTCAGCTCTAGTAATCCATCCATTTGTGCCTGGGCTTTGCATGCAGTACAAGCAAGGGTATTTAGAATTTGCTCCCCCACTTATACCAAACATGCATTTGAGTGTCTTTAGGTCTCCACTCAAATGCCACTCAACTTGAAAGTTTCCGTAGTCTTTGACATTCAACAATTCTCTTGCATGATGCCCTTGGATAACATTTGGAATGTTTGTCTGTGAGAATAACCATTTAAGTGTTTTATGGCTCTCAGATGGAACTTGAGCACAGCCAACCCACCATAACTCCATTTCTGATTGTACTTTGAGAGATGGAGTATCCAATTTCCCAAGGCTATAGTCCAAAGCTTTGTTCATCAGTGCAATGCTTATTCTCTCCATCTTTTGATGTTTTTTAAGCTCAGCTTCATCAAGTTTGATTACAAATTTCAATAGACCAGAACATTCATGCTCTTTTATATTATAGAACTGAACCATGTATGTTTGAAGTTTTATAACATCTATCCATATGTTGTTAAATGCATTGTAAGTGAAATGTAACTTTTGTTTTCCTACTTCGTAAGGCATGTTACCGTGAATATGTTTATATTCACCAAATACTGATGTGATCTTCTTATTCAAGCAGAGCCGAAACTTTCCTACATGATGGGGTCTAGGCAATCCAAAACTTCTAACTTTGTTAAATTTTAAAAATTCACACCAAACTTTTGAAATTGCTCTATAACCTTTCCTACTCACTCCGACACTATCACAAATATTTTGAATTTGAGATGGTTCCAATAGTCTTAAAACATCATTTTGACTCAAAATTTCATTACAGAAATGTATGCGCTCAAAACTGCTCGACATATTGAAACCTAGCACATTTGTCACATGATCTCTAACAATTTTCATTCTTTTCTTTTTCTGGCCAGATTTTTCAGTCAAATCTAAAAAGGTTTTACTCGTTTTGACCGCATTCTCAAACCTATAGGAGTTTCTTTCATTTTTTTAAAAGACTCTAACTGAGAAGATAAAGTGGATAATTTGTTTTCTAGCTCCCTCATATGTAAATTCTTATGGTGTAGTGTGTTTTGTAAATAGTTTATGTATTGTACATAATTCCTTGAAATATCCTAGAGCCTTGAACAATAGCCTCGTAAACCATCCTCACCATCTCCCACAAATCTAATCAGATCATGAAGATTATGAAAAGGGGGGTACCTTCCAGTTTGTGGATCAATTGGATAAACAGATCCATCTGTCCATATGTCGATATGTTTCTTGCCTTCCTTTCGCAATCCATCCACTTCAAGAGGATGAAGAGCCCTTCGAAATACGTTTCTTGTCGTTGCATACTCCTGACTAACTGCAATGTTGATATGGAACTTTTTACAATGATTTCGATTGTTTGAAAGCTCAGGGAGAGTATTTGGGTTAACGTTCTCCATGGTCTGCTATGAAAAATGACCAGCAAGTGTCTAAAATGACGTGAAAGGGAGAAACAGGCTTGCTATGAAAAGTAGAGAAAAAAAGCACAAAACGTCATCAGCACACATTATATAGGTCCGTGAACAAGAGGAAAATTCAACTTTTGAGGCGTAAGATATCACACAAACTTTGAGGCGTAAGATATCACACAAACTTTTCATGATTATATGATACGAGTTTCTCTCTCTTCAAAATTTGCATAAGATACGTTTTAAATGAACTTACACGGAATTTCTTAAAGGATTTGACAACTTTAATCCCGATTAAGCACAACTAATTGAAATCCTTACACGGCCCTTTTTGGGCCGTTTTTCGCCCTAATGGAAATATCACGGGAATGTACCGAAATTTCGCCAAAATAAGGTGTTTTTTCGCTTTCGTTGATTTCTTTGGCTAATGTGTTTCTAATCATAGACAAATTCGAATCTTTATCCAAGATTGTTAAACTAACTTCAGACTGCATTCTGGTAGATTCTGGAGTTACTATATCTCTGATAGACTGTGCCGAAATAGTACCAGAATGTACCAGAGGCGTAACAAGTTCCACCGAAATATGACCGGAATTAGTTCTAACGTTCTTAACTTTCTTGACAACTAGGTCAGACCTAGTTGTACTTCTACTTCCCTGAGTTGTCTTTAGTACATTAAGTACTCCAGACTGATGGTTCTTGGGGTACGTTTCACCGGATCGAGTAACCGGCATGTATCATCTTTTGTACTAATCGCGTAGTATTACTATCAAAACAGTTTGCAACAATCTGGTTCTGTTGCTACTTCCAATCGAACGATAATCTGGATGTTCGATTCTGACAGACGACTGGCAATCTTGATGCTACCTTCCCACAGACGGCGCCAAGTGTTAAATGTTAAATGTTTAATGTATTAAACGTATCTCTTAGATTGGAACGTCTTTGACTATCCGAAAGTCGTTACCAGACCAACGTGGGTTCTTGGGAGTGGTAGGGGTCTGTTAGACAGAGGCCCTATACTTATTTCCCAAATCTCTGTCACAACAACAAAAGCACTAATACGCGTCTTAGCTCAGTTACTAACATCAATTGGACAATACTCGATTTCTGTGTCCTGGGTGCCGAACTTCTTCAGACTGACCTGCTATTGGAACAGAGCAGTAGTCCGATCTATAGACTCAACAATATGTAGTAAATCAACCAGAGATAACACTATAGCCGACAGATTCATTCGTCACAACACTTTACAGTGATCTTCAGATAAAAGGTTCACGTTACCCGAAGGTACTAGTTCTTCCTTGTATTCGGAGTTAACAGATAATAACACCGAATGCAATGAATCAGGTAGAACAAATAGGATACATTACAACAATGCTTCAAGTCGCCTATTCAAACTCACACCGTAATATCACTACTCAGATTGACTCAGAGTACTTAAACAACTGAAGAACACACAACAACGCAACACGACGATAGTAATCAGACACACAATCCGTTACTCAAACACTCGTTACGATGAACTACAGTATGAGGAGACGATGCAGAACGTACTCAACACCAACAGTACTCAAGACTTCACAACAGTGTTAAATAACGCTCTCACACATATTCAGACGACCAGTCTGGCAATTCCAGAAAAAACGTCTCTCTTGACCATTCTCTTTACATTGCTTTATATAGATTTTACAAGATGCGCGTACCAACTTTTCGCGCATATTTCAAAAAACTCCGTTACATCTGGCATCCGTTACATCTGTCCCTACTCCGGTGGCTACTAACAGTAGGTTGTAGCAATGGAAACTCTTTCACATGAGTCCAAGATTGCTTTGGTTGTATAACACTTATAGGTAATAGGGAGGTAGGTATTTCCTTCTTCTCCTTCACTCATATCTCCTATCTTGTCCAAGGTTATCTTTGGGACTCTCTTATATGTCCCTACCTGAGAGGGTGGCTTAGTTATTTCAGGCACTTGATTGGCTATATGCTTCCACATTTCTAATTCACTTTCAATAGCTCCTTTAAGGTAACATGACATTGTACCTTATTATTCTTTACCATGTCTATGTTCCGAGGTATGATTGACTCCTTGTTTCTTACCATGATAGTAGGGGCTCTCATTTCAATAGACTTAGAATCCCATGGGCCTATGAATTGAGGAAATTCCTATAGGGAATTGGATTCCAATTCCAATCATTCACTCCTTTGAGCATCTTCTTGTTCTTTGTAAATAGAGGGAATGTCCCGTGGGAATCGATCATAAACTCTTGTGACTATTGATTCATAGAAGAAGATATTTTTGGATTAGTGGAATTTGGGACATAGGCTTCTTTTGGAGGCAAGATTATCCGTTCACTTCTATCATTAGTTTCCTTTGATGTAGCTTACTTCCCAAATTTGTCTATTATCTTCTCTAGTCTCTCTAGCAATCCATGAAAGTGCAATTGCTCCTTTGCTTAATTAGTGCAATTGAAAACACCACTAGCCTCAAACATGGTTTGAGCCAATTCCACCATTTTCACACAAAGTCTGGTTCCTTCAATTTCTAAGTGAGCTCTGGGATAGCACTTATCTAACTCTACCCCATTTGGCCCTTTTTGGATTCTGGCTTGATATGCCTTGAACATCATGTCTAGGTCTTCTAGGCTAGGATCTACTTGGACCGATTTTGCTTTGGATGGTGGTTCAATGAGATTGTTTTGATGTAATGAGGTTGGTGGGTTGTGATGGTGCATGTGAGATGTGATCTCTATCAGTTTAGCTTTAGCTTCCCTTAAGCTCTCTTTGAGTTCAGTCATCTTCTTTGTCCATTGTCTCTTCATCCTTTAATGACTATCTTTCTAAGCTCTTGTTCTCTTCTTAGCTAGGCTATAAGTCTACTTGTTGTCTATGATCTTCCTTTGCCTATGTCTTGGTGTTGTTGTAGGGCCTCCAATCTAGTTACTACTTGCATTGGGGTTGTCATGATCATGCTCCCATTAGAATTTACAACCAAGCCAATGACATTGATAGGTATGATTTTATTTGCATTGGCTAGATTCTTTGTGCAATCCCATAGGAGGTGTTCCTTACCACAATCTTGACAAAAGCCTTGAATAGTCACCGATTGGGGTTGTCCTAGTACAAGGATTGGATGATCTTGAATGAAATAATCACCTTGGAACCTATTGCATGGAGATGTGGGTGCTTGGGGTCTCATCTATCTAGGGTGAGGATTTGTGTACATCACATTCAAATACTTTGGCTCCCAACTAGGTTCACTTTGGGTTTCATAAGGGTAAATCTCAATGTGCTCTAGTAAATCCATGTAGTAAGCCGGTTGGCTATCTACATGCATTGAATCAAAGCTTTGAGGATTCGGATCACTTTATGAAATCAACAAGGGTGTGGGCACTATGGATCTAATCAAGTTGTCCTTATCTGATGTATACTTGACTGGGATCACATTGGCTAGGGGTGAAGGTTTTTGGCCTAGCCAAGTTGAAGTCTTTGTTAAGCTTGGCGTGGAGGTTGATATGGTTGTTGGGGCCTAAAGTATTGTTGTGGTTGGTTTAGATTTTGGTATCTCACTTATTGTTGAAATGGTTATGGCTACTTTTGCCTAACCACTTGCTTGTGGTAAGGGCAATCTTGTGCAGTGTGGTTAGTGTATCTCCTGTCAATGGTGCAATAATGGGTATTAGGGTTTTCTTTGGGGTTGAGTCATGATTGGAAAAACGTTGGCCATGTGTTCTCCTCCCCACTTGTAACATCATTTCACTCTAGGGGTATGCTTGATTGAGACTCCTAATTTCTAAGCTACTTTCTTTGCCAACTCATCTATTGAAGTAGATGGTTTAGAAGTGAAACTCATAACACTATCTGAGTTCTTATAGATCTTGGTAAGCTCAAATTTTTCACCCAAGTTATCCTCTATGTCTATACACATGCACACACACTGCTCTATGTTCCTAGTGTCCTTCAAGTAGACATATGACCATAGCTCGGCACTTAACAAGCCATCCCAAAACAATGCCACTTGTTTGGTTGGTGTGGGTGGTTTTGCAATAGGACACCTTTAAA
The DNA here is from genome assembly GCA_020310875.1 of Ceratopteris richardii. Lineage (NCBI taxonomy): Eukaryota > Viridiplantae > Streptophyta > Polypodiopsida > Polypodiales > Pteridaceae > Ceratopteris > Ceratopteris richardii. The sequence continues at coordinate 83,422,269 of CM035414.1, read as the reverse complement.
AGTATTGTTTGAATCTTCTTCCAGCTAGTTGGAGGGTTCCCTGGGGTGTTTGTTTAAAATTATGTATCAAGGATGAAGTATTGTGCCTAATACCACTCTTGGAGAATTCAGTGATGAATGCCTCTAGCAACTTATCAATGTTCTTGAATTGACCCTTATGTAGTGGTTGAAACAACATCAAGGCTATGTTTTTGAGAGTTAGACCAAAGGTATTATAGACTGAAGAAATCATCAATTTTTTTAGCTCTTAATACTTGTCTAACTCTACTACATGATCGTACGAGTCTCTAGTGCCATTGAAATAGCTCTTCATGGACTTAACCAATTGAGTAGGCCTCAATATCCTAGGGTGTTCTCTAGGTCTTGGCAAGGGAAACTCATTGATGCCTCTTTGATGTATTGGACCTCTACGCCTTTGTTGATTTGTTCTACCTATCTCTAATCCTGATCGATCTCTTTCAAAGAGGTTTGAAAAACTTAGTTCAGGCCTTTCCCTAGTTCTTTCCTTGTGGGTACCATGAATCTGAGTTCATCTCACTCCTTGTTGGCCATTGTATACATTAGAACTTGGTGGAGGAAAAATCAATTCTTCTTTCTAAGTGTATGCATGCCTACCATGTTTCATTACTACCAACATTTTCTCTGAGGTGTTATTTAGATAGAAAACCTTGCTTGGTGTTTGAGGGTCTTTCAACTCGTATATTGTGACTCTGCCTACTTCATGTGGTTGATCTGGTTTAAATCTCCAAAAGGCTTCATCCATATCCCTATTCAAGAATAATTGAATGCTTTTTTTATCTTGACGGATCCACTTTGGGTTGATGGTTCTATCTAGGATGGATTTACCACAAGGTGTTCTAGGTTTTGTTCCTATTTTTCCTTATTCTAATTCTCCTATCTCATTCTCTAGAATGATAATTCCAAACTCATCTATCCTGCCTAGTAAGCTAGTAACCACATACATGGTTCCTTGCTTATCAATATATGAGCCCCCCTCAAATTTGACCATTGGGTGTTCAAGTATGAAGGATTGATCATGGTTTTTGAGATGGACAATCGATCTTTGCAAACCATCCTCATAGATGTGAGCGCCTAATTGTTTGGTTTTAACATACTCCAATTGTGTCTTATAGGTACCTTTTGGTGTTTGAAAATAGGTTGTGCTTGAACTACCTACTAGTGGTTCCATGCTAAATGACATTTTTGGATCACTAGTCTTAGAACTTAGCACATATGGATAGTCACTAAGGTGTTGAGCCCATGACATAGCTGTGTGATTGACACTAGCTTCAGAGGATCTGATGTTTTTCTTGTTGGAGCAAGTCTATGACAAGCCTAAGTATTGGCTTGAGTCCCACAAAGTCATAGAAAAAGCCTTAAAATGAAGACTATGTAAAGTTCACTTGTGAACTACCTCTTGTAACTTTTGAAGAGTTTACTTGATGTAAAAGTGAAAGAATCCTAAGTGGTTGAGTCCACTTGATCAAGAATGGAAAGAGGAGCCACGAATTTGTGATTTGTGGTAGGTAGAGAATCAAATCAATCATTGATTGATTGGAGAGTGATTGAGGGAAGTTAGCCTCCCAAACTCAACTATAAATAGATGGCAATTTTAGTGTTTTAGTCGTGGTTAGAGAGACCTATGTGAAGACCTCCAAGAGCTGAGCTTTATGCCATATCAAGGTGTGATTACAAGGCACACATATGTATCAGTAAGTCATTGTATTGTACAAGCAATATACTTTCATTTTCATGATTATTTGAGTTCATCTTTCCATGTTCTTGTGAAGTGTACTACTCACTGCCATTACTCTCAGTTTTCTTAGTCAGCTTGCAGAGATGTTTTCTCTGAGCTTGGTGCATCATTTTCAGTGATTTAACTTGGTAAAGTTAGCTCTATAAGTCTACTATATGCTCACAGATTTTCATGTCATTTGGATGTTGCAATCTTCAGTTATGTTCATTTGAAATCAACAGGGTCTGTTCATCTTCACTTCTCTGTCAGGTACCAACTTTTTCACTCATCTTTTTAGAGCCATTTCTCAGTGGTTACTTATCCAAATTTAGTGATTTAAAGCTTGTTGGATTCAACTTACTGTCTAGTATAACCATAAAAATTTCATAATCATTGGATTTCTATATTTTGAGTTATGTTGCTTTTTCTGCTCACTGGTCCATTTCTGTAGCAGCCCGTGAAAATCGGGATGATGTCATCACTTGTTAAAACTCATTCTCAGTGTGTGGTTTATTATTTTTGATGAGATTACTCTTGAAAGTTAGCTCTTTAAGTTACCTAGACTTCCCCAAGAGAAATTAAGCTAATTGCTGCTGTGCTCAGAGAATTATGTAAAACACTAGATAGGTGTATGAACCAAGAATAGCAAGTTTTCTTCTCTGAGCTAACTGCAACTTATCTGTTTTGATCTATCTTTTTGAGAGTGATCTTCCAAGGTACATAGGGTGTCTAATACATCCATTGGAAAGCTAAAAGGGCCCACCATCTACTCCTGGAGTTCATTTGGCTGGTGTAGATCAAGGATTTTGCAACACCTCTTCATCTTCAAACACATACTTATCCATCTCTTCACAGTGGTATCAGAGAAAGGTTGGACAACATGGCAGATGGATTTCCTTCATCAATTGACAAATTGGACAGAGGTAACTACTCAGCTTGGTCATTAAGAATGGAAGCTTATCTCCAAGGTAGAATTTTATATGGTTATGTGGCTGGAGATGAAGTTATGCCAAGTTTCAGGAACAAAAGTCAACCAACAGAAGAAGAGCAAGAAAGATTGAGCACATGGTGCTCCAAGGATGCACTTGCAAGGTCTTATCTCCTCAACTCTATCTCAGATTTTTTGTTGCCTCACATTAGAAGTTGTAAGACATCTCAGGAAGTGTGGGATGCACTTGAAGCTTTCTTTTCTTCAAGTACTAAAGCTAGGAAGCATCAACTATGGCTGGATTTCACAACTCTCAAGAAGGCTCCCAAACAAAATGTGACTGATTTTGTCACAAAGCTCAAGGACATAGCGGATCAGTTGGGAAGCATTGGAGAGGTAATAGATGAAGAGCAAATTGTAAGGCAGGTCATCAATGGCTTGAAGGCAGATGATAAGTGGGAAGCATTCACCACAGCTATGGATTTGTACATGGACATGCATGTACCTGATTTCAACACACTCATTGGACAACTACTTACTCAAGATGCAAAGCTTATTAAAAATGCAGAAAGCTCTAAAGGTAATCAATCTTCAGCTTTATACTCAATAACTGGTTGAGCATGTGGAGGTAAAGAGACTTGTGGTTTGTTTACCAACTGCTCTAATCTTTCTAGTAATCCTTGGAAATGCAAATCTGGTTTGACAGAGTTTGTCTGATTGAACTTTTGACTAGTCTCAAGTATAGCTTGAGCTTGTTCTACCATTTTCATGCACATTTTCATTCGTTCAATCTCTAAATCCGCTCTAGGGTAACTCTTGTCTAGATTTGCAGCTGTAGGCCCTTCTTGAAGTCGAGCCTCGTAGGCTTTGAACATCATGTCCAAGCCTTCTGGGGTTGGATCTGCAAGAACAGACCCTGGTTGTGGTCTATTTACAATGGGTGGTGGGGTGGGATGAGGTGGAGTGGATGGAGTTTCGGCATGCGAGGGGCTTTGAGATGCAATGTCTTCTATTTTTGTTTTCGCTTCTTTTAAGCTTTCTTCTAGTTCCGATAACTTTTTATTCCACTTGCGATTGGCCTTCTCTCTGGTATCCTTCCATGTTCTTGTTTTCCTCTTACTAGGCTCTCCCGATTCACTCGACTCTGATTGTTCTACTGGCTTATCCTGTTTTAAGGCTTGTGCTCTAGTGACAGCTTGTATAGGAGCCACATTGCTACTACTTGAACTTGAATCTGCCACTAAGCCTACCACATTAATGGGTGTAATCTTGGGTGCACTGGAGGGGTTTCTTGGACAATCTCTGGGGAGATGGTTTTTGCCGCAATCAGGACAAAAAGCCTGTATTGTGATAGCCTGTCCTTGACTCGGAGATGGTGGGTGGGGACAGTCACGAATGAAATGGTCACCTTGACATCTGAAACAAGATCCTCTAGGGGCTTGTGGTCTCAATTGTCTCAACTGGGGCCTAGGGTTAGGATTTGTGTACATGACATTGGAGTATTCTGGCTCCCAATTTTGCTCCATAGGTGGTACCTCATATTGATACGAGTAAATCTCACTATGTTCAGGTGACTCTGTGTAATAAGCATGTGGAGTACCTTCATGGGAGTAGTCTGAACAATGAGCATGAGAGTCATTATCTGGTATCAATGGGGTTAGTGGCACCAATGCTCTATTTGGATTTTCTTCTCCCACAGCATATTTGACTGGAATCACGTTGGCTGGAGCTGGTGGTTGGTTTCCCAAGACAGGTTGTGGCCTATATGGTACCTGATATTGCTGTTGTGGTCTATAATATGGCTGTTGGTATTGGTTTTGATACCTACCTTGTGGGTAAGGTTGCTGATAATTCTGTCTAACAGCCTGCCTATTGTAGGGACAATCTTGAGCCGTGTGGTTTGTGTATTTTCTCTCAATAGTGCAATATGGAGCATTCCTTTCTCTAATGTTTTGGTTTTGCATTGGGCATACATTAGCCATGTGGTCGCCCCCACAAGTATAACACCGATTCACTGGAGTGACTCTCTGTGTTTGTTTATTTTAAACTCCCAGCTTCTTGGCAACTTGCTCAGCTATCTCTTCTATTTCTGTGGAGATCTTTGAAGTATGACTAGTAGAACTATCCGAATCTTTGTAGAGTTTGGACAATCCTAACTCATCACCCAAGTTATCTTCTATGTCGATGCACGTCCGCACGCACTCTTCTATGCATCTAGGCTCTTTCAAGTACACATATGATCTTAGTTTTGTGCTCAGTAAGCCATCTAAGAACAAAGCCACTTGTTTAGCTGGTGTGGGTAACTCTGGAGTAGGGCATCTTTCTAGGTACTGTCTGAACCTTCTACCTGCTAGTTGCACTGTTTCTTGGGGAGTCTGCTTGAAACTGTGGATCAGGGACGATGTGTTATGCCTGATACCACTCTTGGAAAATTCTACGATGAATTCGTCTAGCAGTTGACCTATATCGCGATAGTTGCGACTACTTAGTGGTTGAAACCAAGCCAAGGCAGTGCCCTAGAGTCAAACCAAATGCCTCGTACTGGGTGAATAAATCCTCAACCTGTTCAGCTCTTAACACTTGTTTGAACTTGGCCACATGATCATAAGGATCTCCTGACCCGTCAAAATAATTATTCATTGCCTTGATCACTTGAGTGGGTCTAAGGGTTCTTGGGTGCTCTCGGGGTCTAGGCAATGGAAAATCATGTTCATCTCTTTTTTGCCTATGTGCTTGATGTCTCTCTCTTTCAGGTCTTTCATTTTCAAATCCTGATCTATTCCTGCCCACGGTGTGTGCAAAACTTACCTCAGGTCTCTCTCTAGTTCTTTCTCTCTGGGCTTCATGAGCGTGGGATGATCCTACTCCTTGGAGGCCATGGGAAACATTGGATCTTGGTGGGGGGAAAATCAATTCATTCTTCCAAGTATATGCATGTCTATCATGTTCTGTCACCAAGAAGATTTTCTCTGATGTGTTATCCAGGTAAACAACTCTGCCTGGCATCTCTGGATCCTTGAACTTGTAGATGATGACTATGCCCAATTGGCTAGGTTGATCTGGCTTGAATCTCCAAAAGGCTTCCTCTGTTTCTCTATTCAAAAATAGTTCTATGCTTTTGTTATCTTGAGGGATCCACTCTGGAGTGATCACTCAGGTCAAAACTGACTTACCTCTAGGAGTCTGGGGTCCTTGTCCTACATTTCCTTGTTCTAGGTCTCCTATTTCATTCTCAGGAATGACATTTCCAAACTCATCAGTCCTATCTGGTAGGTTGGTGACCACATACATGGTTCCTTCCTTATCAATGTATAAACCCTCTTCGAACTTGACCACCGGGTGTTCAAGTCCAAAGGATTGATCTGGATTTTTGAGTTGGACCACTGATCGCCTCAGACCATCCTCATAGATGCGAGCACCTAATTGGTTGGTCCGAATATATTCCAACTGTGTCTTATAGGGACCTTCTGGTGTTTGTAGATGGGCAGTCCTTGAGCCACCTGCAGGTTTTCCCATACTAAAAGACATTTCTGAATCACTTGTGTCTGAACTTAGTAAAAGATGACCACTTAGTTGTTGTGCCCAAGACTTGGATGTATGGTTGACACTAGCCTCAGAAGATCTAATGCTTTGTTTATCCTTGCCTAAGTGTCTACCAGATCTCAGGTTCATAAGCTTTAGTCAAGAGTCCAAATTTTCCCCTTGGTATGGTTCAAAATTCTTTGGAGTCCCCTTGGTTCCCCAGTCCCACTTGAGGGTCAACTTCAAATTATCCTATCTCAAAATCAACACGTTATTCTTGAAAACAACAGTTGAGGTCGTGTAGGATTTGAAACGAGCTTTCCAACGAGCTATAGAGCCCAAAAAATGGACTTTGGATGAAAAAGTTATGCCAATTCAGGCTCCTGGGGGTCAAAACAGGCAAACAGGACCTTTGGAGAAAATCGCGATTTTGTGAACTTTCAGAGAATCGCGATTTTGTGAACTCAAAAAATCGCGATGTTGAGCACAAAATCGTGTTTCTGAAAATCGCGATGTTGAGCACAAAATCGTGTTTTTGAAAATTGCGATGTTGAGCACAAAATCGTGTTTTTGAAAATCGCGATGTTGAGCACAAAATCGTGTTTTTGAAAATCGCGATTTTGACTCAGAGAATCGTGATTCACAAAATCGTGTTTTTTTCACAAAATCGTGTTTTCTCATAATCGTGTTTTTGGCATGAAAATCGCGATGTTGAGCACAAAATCGTGTTTTTTAAAAATCGCGATGTTGAGCACAAAATCGTGTTTTTGAAAATCGCGATTTTGACTCAGAGAATCGTGATTCACAAAATCGTGTTTTTTTTTTCACAAAATCATGTTTTCTCAGAATCGTGTTTTTGGCATGAAAATCGCGATGTTGAGCACAAAATCGTGTTTCTGAAAATCGTGTTTTTTGACATGAAAATCGCGATTTTGAGCACAGAATCGTGTTTTTGAAAATCGCGATGTTGATCACAAAATCGTGTTTTTAGAAAATCGTGATTTTTTGAGAATAGCGATTTTGAGTAGAGAATCGTGTTTTCTCAAAATCGTGTTTTTTTGGCTGAAAATCGTGATTTGTGAGAATCGCGATTTTGAGCACAATCACAGAATCGTGATTCTGAGAATGACCACAGAATCGTGATTTTTTCAGCCAACTTTTAGGCGGGAAAACAGAAAATCGTGATTTTTCAAAAAATTTTGAATTTTCACAGAATCGCGATTTTCATCACAGAATCGTGTTTTTTGGCGGGAAATTCAAATTTCTGAGAGCCGGCTATGGCGAGCTCCGTATGAGTAGAAAATCATAAAAAAAACACAGCGCTTGCTCTCCCTTGCACCTCCTAACTCCTTCCCACACAATAATGCATGAAAAATGGTATGAAAATGGTGAGAATGCACTAAAAAACAAGAAATTTCTATGAAGAAGAAGATGGAAGAAGGTGGAGATGATGATGATGAAGAAGATGAAGAGGAAAAAACAGAAAATGAACTGAAATGACAGTTTTTTTACCTTCCAACGTCGCAAATCTACGATCTTACCATCACAACGCTCGTCCTCGAAGCTCTCTCCCCGGCAACAGCGCCAAAATTTGGTGTAGCTCAAGTGTAAGCACCACCTCCTTTACTTGTCAATCCGCGGAGACGTGAGGACCGGTATGAAGACCACGAGCAAGTGAAGGCACAAGTGCGTGAGTGAAAGCACACAAACATGCACACACATACATACACACACGCGCACAAAGTAAGATCAAAGAGAGGAACAATGGAAAGCTTAGATTGCAAAAGAGTTCTCTTAAAAAAGTTCTATTCTCTAACAAGCCAACCCCAAAAATGAGCTCTCTAGCTCTTTTTATAGTTTTTTGACTAGTTTTGGCCCTGTCCAGACCTAGTGTCCGGCCTAGTTAAAAATTAGGTTCCAGGGCTTATTTGAGGGCTCAAACGAAGTCTAAAAATTATGAAAATTGGTACGATGGTACTTCTAATACTCCTCAAGCTCGAGGACTCCTCGGCTTGAACAAAATGGAGTTACTAAAAATAGATAATGGTATTTACAATGGTTTTTAGTGATGAAAACCACTATTTTTGTAGGGGATTCTTCTGAAAATTTGACATACACTTCTTGGAGCTCCCTACTTGCTCCCTTTCCTTGTGTGTCCACCTTTTGATGTGTTTCCATGCTTTGTCCTTGACTTTGAGCTTCAACAATCTTCTTCATACCATCTACATCATTTCCTGTCAATATAATATCATCTACATATACACATAGGTAGATGACCTCGGAATTACTCTTTTTAATAAAGAGTGAAGGATCTGCCTTGCTTGGTTGAAAGCCTTTGTCCTGCAAGAATGACACAAGCCTGAAATTCCAAGCTCTTGGAGCTTGCTTGAGACCATACAATGCTTTGTTAAGTTTACACACATAATCAGGATAAACTTGGTTCTCAAAACCAGGTGGTTGTGCCATATATACCTCTTCTGTTATCCAACCATTCAAAAATGCATTCTTTACATCTAGTTGAAGTATCTTCCAATTCTTGGAAGAGGCAATACTAAGCAAAACCCTAATAGTAGGCATCTTTGCCACAGGAGAGAAGGTCTCCTCATAATCAATTCCCTGAGTTTGTGCAAAGCCTTTTGCTACAAGCCTTGCCTTATACCTGTTAATGGAACCATCAGAATTCTTCTTGAGTTTATAGACCCATCTTGAGCCTATTACCTTCATGGATGAAGTCTTGGGCACCAAATCCCAAGTGTTGTTTTCGTCAAGTGCTTTGATCTCTTCCTTCATTGCATGCTTCCATTCTGTTTTTGCTTTGGCCTCTTCAAATGATGATGGCTCCTCTTGGTTTATATCCTGTGCTATGTAGATAGAGTGTTTAGTTACTAATGAGGTGTCAAACCCATACCTTTCTGGTTTTTTATTTTCCCTCATAGATCTTCTTAGGCCATGATGTGATGATTCTGCCTCATGTCCAAGTTCTTGCAATTTTGCTTTACCTTTAGACTTCCATACTTTGATCTTTTCCATGTGAGATTCTTCATCATCCTCTGAGGTGTCTTGTTCTTCAATCTTTGATTGTTCTCTACCAAGCTTTGGAAAATCTTCTTCAAGATCATATGGTAAATTGATCTTCCTGCATGAATCTTCATACCATGAATTGTTCTCATCAAAAACTACATCTCTGCTTACCAAGAATCCTTTGTTGGTAGGGTTGTATAACCTGTAGCCCTTTTGATTGTTGTCATATCCAATAAATACACACCTTTCTGCCTTTGGATCCATCTTGCCTCTAACCTGTGAACGAACATGAGAAAAAGCAATACATCCAAAAATTTTACAATGATCTAAGCTTGGTCTTCTTCCATTCCAAGCCTCATATGGAGTCATCCCATCAAGGGATTTTGAAGGCAACCTGTTAATCAAGTAAGTGGCTGTAGATACAGCCTCAGCCCATAAGTAATTAGGTAAATGCTTTTCATTTAATATAGACCTTGCAGCTTCAACAATTGTCCTATTCCTCCTTTCTGCCACTCCATTTTGCTCAGGAGTGTACCTTGTAGTTACCTCTCTTTTGATTCCTCTTTCTTGAAGAAAAGAATCAAAATCATGGGAGAAGTATTCTCCCCCTCCATTTGACCTTAGCCTTTTTAGTGATTTACCTGTTTGATTCTCCACAAGAGCCAAATATCTTTTGAAACATGAAAAAACTTCATCTTTGTGTTTCATAAAGAATAGGATAGTCCATCTGCTGCAATCATCAATAAAGGAAACATAATACCTTGATCCAGATATTGAAGCTTCCTTGCTAGGTCCCCATACATCTGTATGAACCAACTCCAAGAGATCTCCATGCATATAACCTTTCTTCATGAATGGTAACCTGTGAGACTTTCCAAATTGACATGCACTACACTTATAAATCATATGTTGTTTTGACAAATTAGGAAGTCCAAGTACACTTTGGTCCCTGCAGATTTGCTTTAATGACCTTTCACCAATATGTGCTAACCTTTTGTGCCATACTTCCAATTCTGTGAGTGTCTGACTACCATAATTAAAGAGAGCAATGTTTCTAGTGTCCTGTAATTCAAATGTGAACAATCTACCTGTCTTTTCACCTTTTGCAATTCTTCTGAATCCTTGACTTGGATCTTCAAACAAATGCTCCTGCTTTTGTGAACCTGACTTGCAACCCTTTCTCTACTATCTGCCCAACACTTATCAAATTCTTTGTAATGGTAGGGACATAGAGTACCTTACTGAGTAGGTTGATGTTTCCATCGGGTGCTTTGACATTGCCTATTTTCTCCACATGATGTTTTGTATCATCTCCTTTTTGTACCTCATGCTTATTCCTTGGATCTTCTAAATCTGATAGGAGTGCCACATTTCCTGCCACATGATTTGAACAACCTGAATCTATGTAGAAAACATGCTCATCAGATTTACCTTGTGGCATAGCCATGTTCATGATCAATAATGAATCCTCTTTGTTTGAGTCTTCTGTGTAGTTATTGTAGTCTCTCCTTCCTTTGTAGCCTCCTTGATAGTTTGAATGATTGTAGTTGTTGTAGTTGCCATGGTAGTTGTTGAACCTTCCTCTTGAGTAGCCATAACTTCCTTTATTGTATCCTCTGCTTTGATTCCTGGAATTCCTAAAGCAATTTTCAGTTGTATGATTAGTTAATCCACAAATAGAACATGAGTTGGAGTCTTGGGATCTCCCCCTGCTTTGTCTACCTCCTCTTCCTCTACCTCTGCCATGTCTTCCTCTACCTGCATAGTTAGCTTGATATGTACCTGCTTCATCATCCACTTTCTTTGCCTTTCTCCTGTTTTCTCCTGTTGAGTGTATTTTCTTTGATGTGAGAGCTTGTTTCTTGCTTAATCATGGAGATTTGTGAGTTACATTTGTGTATTACTGAGTGAGTTGTATGAAGAGAGAGGCCTATTGCTGTAATGAGTGGAAAAGGACTGAAGAAAGTTCCAAAATTGTGAAAATCGTCTGATGGTACAGAATCGCGATTGTCTTGTCTCTGTGATACAGGTGATATTTTTCAATTTTGAGTTCATATTTGTATTCTGCTAATGAAATGGCATGGTTTTGACATAAAGATCATAGAAAATGATGGAGATTTGCCTTAGTTATGGTAAACCCTAGATTTTCTCTTCATCTTCAATTTCTCTCAGCAATCCAGCCATTAATCTCTTATTTCCTTGAATCTATCATCTTGAAGGGGCTGTGGTCTTATGGATATTCCTAGGATTGACAAAATAAAGATGATTTGTTGATTCTTTGTTACTTCATGATTGGAGAGGACAACTTGGAGTCCAAAACAAAACATTTTTTGGCGCCGTTGCCGGGGAACATTCCAAGAACTTCTTTGAAGTTGGACCTTTGCTGGATCTTCAGTTGATGATGGTAACCAACACAAGAACAAGGTAAAGCTCATCAATTAGGAAAAGTGCACATGAATAGGTAGATATCATTGTTTGTCTTTAGGAAAGAAGAAAGCAATGGATGTCTTGTAGAAGTGGAAGTGCTGAAATCTTTGTAAATTGATAGTTGCTCATCATATTGGTGAAGTAAAAGTGTAGGTGTGTGGAGGATTTGAGCCAAGAAGCTGAAGATGGAGGTAACTTGAATCTATTCTTGCATTTCTAGATTTCTTTTTGCCCAAGTACTAGACACCATGGGTGATCTTGGGAAGGTAACATGGTGATATTAAGGAAAGGACAGTTAAAGTAGCTAGATGTAAGAATGAGGGATTCAGTTGTTGACCAAATCTGAGCATTAATCTTGAGTTGTTCTGCATTTTGAAAAAAATATATGACTGAGTTTATCTTTACAAAAATTGATTGCCTTTCATAACACTTTTTCATTTGAGAAACTTTCTTTGATACTTTAGTGATAGCTAAGGACATAGAAACTCATAACCAATCAAGAACCAAGGGATCAACAGATCTCCAAAACCAGAAACCCTAAGTAAAGTGTTCTCCTTTATTTTTAGGGCAAAAATACCAAACAAATTCACAAAACCTATCAAAAATTATTAAACAAATTTCTTTTCTTGTTAGAAAGTTGGAGTAAGGTGTTGTGGATAAGAGTGATTGTGGAGAAGTGAAAAAAGAAACAAAAAAATGGTCAAAAAACCAGAAAATTAGAAAACACGATTCTCTGCACAGAATCGCGACTTTCTGAAAAAAGTAATTGATTTTGAAATAACATTTTAAGTGAAAGTTGAATTGAAGTTGTTGAAGGGCCTTGAAGGTAATCAGGAAGAAAAAACTACTCAAATTGGCATAAAATCAAAAATAGAGAAAAACACGATTTTCTGCACAAAGTCGCGATGTTCTGAAGAAGATTGTGATTTTGGTGCAAAAGTTCAGGAGAGGAGTGAATTACAAAGCAAAGAAGGAATTGAAGCAAAACAAAGAGAAAGAAAGTTTTAAAAAAATAATAGAGACCAAAAAAATTCCAAGAACCCAGAAAATTAGAAAACACGATTCTCTAAACAGAATCGTGATTTTCTGTAAAAAGTGTTGTTTCAGGAATAACAATTCAAGTCACTATTGAATTGAAGTTGTTGAAGGGTACTAAGAGGAAATAGAAGAGAAGACCACTCAATTTGAAAAAAATCAATCAGAAGTTTAGAGAAAACACGATTTACTGCACAAAATCGCGATTTTCAGGGAAAGATTTTGATTTTGGTGCAAAAGTAATAGAGTCTGGTAAATCACAAAGGAAAGAGGATCTTGATTGGAAAGAAGAAGAAATAACACTCAAATTTGCACAAGATCAGATTTACAGAAAAAACACGATTTGCTGCAGAAAATCGTGATTTTCTGTAAAGGGAAATATTGGAAATTGTGGCTTAATTGGGCAATTTGAGGAAGTTAGTTGCAACAATATCATCAAATTGAGCAAGAAATATTGAACAAATCAAAAAGTGAGAAAAAAGGGAAATTGTTCAGAATCACAACTTTCTGAGTACAAAATCGCGATTCTTTGGGCACTATATAAACTGGGAATTGAGGGGGAAAATCATTTGTGAGTGAGAGTGAGAGAGAGAGAGAGAGTGAGCAGGGCTATCAAAATCGCGACTTTCAGCAGACATTGGCCATTGGAGACATTTTCATCCAAGCAAGAAAGGTAAGAATCCTAACATCATTCTTGAGTACATATTTTTGGCTCTGAGTGAAAAAATAACACAAGAAATAGAAAATAACAGAATCGCGAATTTCTGATTTTTTGAGTTTTCACTAAAAAAATCATTAACTTTTTGCTTAGTTGCTTTATTGAATGTTAAAATTTTGACAAGGCGATTCTATAGGTGAAAAGAAAAATTGAAAAATCAATAAGTTGAAATTCTGCCAAAATTTGGACAAAATCGCGATTCTGAGTTTTAACTCAAAATCGCAATTCTGTGAAAAGTGCCATCAACATCGCGATTCCCAGAACGCGATTTTCATAAGAAAATCGTGTTTTTACAATCTGTGAGCAATCACGATTGTCTGGGAACAAAATCGTGAAAAACACGATTTTGACACAAAATCGTGAAAAACACGATTTTGATCACAACATCGTGAAAAACACGATTTTGATCACAACATCGTGAAAAACACGATTTTGATCACAACATCGTGAAAAACACGATTTTGACACAACATCGTGTTTTTTTGACACAAAATTGTGGAAAACACGATTTTCACTCAAAATCGTGAAAAACACGATTTTGATCACAACATCGTGAAAAACACGATTTTTGACACAACATCGTGTTTTTCTGACACAAAATCGTGAAAAACACGATTTTGATCACAACATCGTGAAAAACACGATTTTGATCACAACATCGTGAAAAACACGATTTTGACACAACATCGTGTTTTTTTGACACAAAATCGTGGAAAACACGATTTTCACTCAAAATCGTGAAAAACACGATTTTGATCACAACATCGTGAAAAACACGATTTTGATCACAACATCGTGAAAAACACGATTTTGACACAACATCGTGTTTTTTTGACACAAAATCGTGGAAAACACGATTTTCACTCAAAATCGTGAAAAACACGATTTTGATCACAACATCGTGAAAAACACGATTTTGATCACAACATCGTGAAAAACACGATTTTGACACAACATCGTGTTTTTCTGACACAAAATCGTGGAAAACACGATTTTCACTCAAAATCGTGAAAAACACGATTTTCATCACAACATCGTGAAAAACACGATTTTGATCACAACATCGTGAAAAACACGATTTTGACACAAAATCGTGGAAAACACGACTTTGAACAGAAAATCGTGAAAAACCCCAAATTCATCAGAAAATCGTGGAAAAACAAAACCTAAACAGAAAATCGTGGGAAAGTCTAATTGCATCATAAAATCGTGAAAAACACGATTTTCATCTAAAAATCGTGAAAAAACACTACTGACAGTAGAAAATCGTGAAAACCCCTAATTTCATTAGAAAGTCGTGAAAAGCACAAAACCTAGGAAGAAAATTAAAACACACACAATTTTGGACAGAAAATTGTGGAAAAACCAATACATTGGTTAAGAAACTGTGACAAACACTCTTTTGAGTATTAGAAATTTGTCAAAAATAGTTGAATGATACTAAGGTCTGGAAATAAAATAAATTCACTTTCTAAACAAGACCTAATAAGGAAGGAAAAAGAGCCAGGAAGTAGTAAAAGATCAGAAAGAAGTTTAGGCCAAGAAAATAACATGGAAAACCTAAATGAAACAAATGAGTCAATAGAAACTGGGGATTTTAGAAACATCCTCAAATACATGTATACAAATAGGTTTGGAACCTATGTATACCAGGATGGAATGCATAAATTCCTCATTAGATTGAGAAATTTAGAAGTTCCCCTGAATATAACTCCAGTAGCCCAATTCAAAGATGGAAGATATGAAGACAGGCAAGGATGTGTATACATCTTCTCTCAAGACCCAGAAAATTCAAATGATCTAGGGCAATGTGCTGACAAGGGACCTTGGGAACATAACATGGGACAACCAGATATACCTAGACCAAATGAAAACTACACTAATAATGAGCAACATCATGGAAGAAGAACACATGCTTCACCAAATCCCTTTGACAAAGAACCAGAAGGATACAATGACTTCCCACTCAGAAGAAGACCTCATTGGCAACCTCAGGGTAGAATGCTTAGACCATACCAAGTAGCCAAATGCATGAAGAACCAATATGAGGGGTATTCAGATCCTCATGCTCATGCTGCAAAATTTAGACAACTGATTAGAGCAGAGGAAGTAGAAGATTACAAGGTGCAATTTGAGGCATTTGGTCTAACCCTAACAGGACCAGCCTTATCATGGTTCATCCCTTTAAGAAAAGAAATGTACCTAGACATTGAATCTTTCTTAGAAGCCTTCATTGGTGAATTCTCTAAGACTGGAATCAAACATAGTACAGCCACATTGATACACAGCTTCAAACAACAAAAGGAGGAAAATGTTAGAGAAGCAGCCAGACGATTTAAACAGTACATTGATAGATGCCCAAGAGAAGAAGTACCTTCCATGGCAAAACAAGTATCCTTATTCATTGAGGGTTTGAGAAGTGCCCAATTAAGGACCCTAGTGTACTATAGGAGATGTCCTGATTTAGCAGCCTGTGTTAAGGAAGCAATAGATTTGGAGGACAACAGAGGTCAAGATTTGTTAGCATTTGATCAACCCAGATCTTATGAAGACAAAATTCCTCCAGCACAAGAATTGGCTCAGGCTATTGCTAAAGCCCTAGAGGTAAGCACTAAAACTAATCTGATAAACTCTAGGATAAATACAAACAAGAAATGTTATATTTGTGGAGAAAATCATCTGGCACAACAATGCCCTTATCAGAAGCCACAACACTTACAAGATAGGAAGACACTCAAGTATTGTACACTAGAGAGAAAATGGACAAACCATACCAGGGAGGAATGCTTCTATAACAAACAACCCGTCAAGGAAAGAGACTACATGGCTCAGAGGGAATCAGGATACACTGAGCAACCAAGACCAGTGTTGGGACAACAGCCTCCTATTCCAACTAATGTGGTACCAGTCAAATATACACCCATAGACGAAGGAAATTCAAGATTCAGATCACCTTATAAGGAAGAGTATCAATGGAGTGAGGGACATCAGGAAGAATGGGAAGATTATGAAATAAGAGAACCTGAGCTTAAAGCCCTAGATTTGGGAAATGGAAAAATTGAAATGGACACAGCAACATTCATGTACATTACCAACAACTACATGTCCAATCAAAAACCTCAATTCAAAGGGGGACTGCAGGGAGGGTGTTAAGTGCAGAGGGAAAGGGAAAGGGGAAGGGAAGTGTGAATGCGGTGCTGGACAGTGGTGAAGTGGGTGGTGGGGGTGTGGGAGATTGTGGCCGTATGGGAGGAGGGAGAGGTGCAGTGGAGGGTGATATGTCCATAAAATCCATGGTGGAAGCAGTAGTGGGAGTGATTGTGAATAGTGGAATGGTGGGTGCAGTGATTGTGGTGAATGTGTATAGTGGTGTGTGCAGTTGTGAATGTGAACTGCCCGAAAGTGTGAGTGGGGGAATGGGATGTCAGTAGCTGCCGTTAGGATTACAGTGTTAGTGGAGGTGTATACACGGGAGGTGTTGAGAGGGTGTGTGGGTTGATTGGCGGTTTGTGCTTCAGTCATGACGGTGGACTCAGAGGCGGTAACGGTGGTTGTTACATTGGTAAGGGGAGGTGAATGTGGTGGAGTGGGAGGCGGGGGTGGCAAGGGGGTGATGGGGGTGGACTGGACACAAGGGCTGCCTCGGTGTCGTGAGCGGTGTGTGCAGTGCCCGTGGTTGTGGGGGTGCCTTGTGGTCCTGATCCTAATACATTCATTTGTTTCCCTGTTCGTGGGGGACGTCTTCCGTATCTTCTTTCCATTCTGCGTGATTGTGCCAGGGCCGTTTGCACTGCCTCAGGTACTCCTAAGGCATCAGAGATCATATCCAGTGTGGCACGATACTGTTCGTCAACTCCTTCCTCCTCAAGGATTTGGTGCATGATGGCCTTTCCTGCTGCAAGGGATAACTTATGTTGTTGTTGGACCCTGTTGATGGTATCGTAGAGCTTTTTCAACTCCTTTGTATATGCTGGGGCACCCTCTAGCTCCTGTATAACTTCTTGCTCATAGTCATGCGCCTCCTCATCAGAAAATCCTTCCTGTTCATCCTCTTGGCCTTCTTCTTCTTCATCCTCCAATTCCACCACTTCTGGTTGTCTTGGCTGGGGTTGTTCTGTAGTCGTTTGTTGTCCACTACCCTGCTCTGCTTCGACTTCCGCATTAACAGCTTCAATGATTCTGGCAACTTCTTCATCCGTTAGATCTTCCAAAGTGTGGGGGAGAGCATTTCATCAGAGACTGTCCACAACCTCCAACATTCAGGATAGAGGGAGCATACTGCAAGGATTGTGGCAGAGAACACCTGATCAAAGACTGTCCAAAAAATCCTCAAAAACAATAGAACACACCCAATAGCATACCACTAAAAACAGTCAATATTATGGAACAAGAGGAATTGAGTGACAATGATCAAGTTGGAATCAATGTTATAACAAGGGCACAAGCTAAGCAACAAGAAACAAATAAGGAACAAAGTGAAGGTTCAGCTTCAAAGGTGAAAAGGAATAAACAAAAAGGGAAGTGGGAAAAGAAAAAAAGAATGAGCAAAAACTTGGAAGAAGACAATAAGGAACAATCAAAAAGTACTCCTCCCCAAAACACTCAAAATCAGTCTGAAATAGGACACTCTCAGAGTCTAGAAACCCTAATCAAAGCATATAAGGGAAAAATCCAAGAAGGACCAAGTCCTGCAGATCATGCAGTGGCTTATCCTATACCAGAGTTAGAGCAAGAAAGAATGCTAAAGTGCAAACAAATTATCCAAGAAACACAACTCAGATTAGGGGAAGAAGACAGTTCTCAGAGAACAATTGAACAAATTGAGAAAACAAGAACATGGAAAAGCATTAACAAAGAGGAAAATCCACAATTAACATTCCAAATGATCATAGATGAACAATGTAGCATTACATGTCATACAACATGGGAAAACTTGTTGAAACAAAATCCTCATCTACAAAACAAAATAAATAAAGAGGAAACAATACCTGGAAACCTTCATTCACCAACACAAGAATTAGAGGAATTATGGTATATTCCTATTGATAAAATAGGAGGATATTGTGAAGGAGAAGAAGGAAATTCAACTCTAAAATTACATTATGGAAAAAATTCAGCTAAAGCTATTTTGGATAGTGGATCAGGAGTGGCCATAATGACTAAACAAACCTGGGAGAAATGGGGAAGAAAGGAACTACTACCCACTAAAATGAGATTACAACTTGCAGATGGACATATAGAAAAACCCCTAGGTATTTGGGAAAAAGTAATTGTGGACATATGTGGAATAGAAATAGAGCATACCTTTGCCATAGTAGAATTTCCACAGTCCACATCTTATGAAATTATCCTAGGAAGACCTTTCATGAGACAAATGCAAATTGTACAAGATTGGGGTAATGATTGTTTGTATCTTCAGAGGCAGGGGAGAATAACAAGAGTAAACTTAAGGAATGGCCACTATTGTGATATATCTCCTAGAGAATGGTATAAAATAAATCAAAATCAACAAGAAAGTGAAGAATCAGAGAGGGAGGATCAGGAAGAGGGTGAAGCAGTAGTTTGGAAGTGTAACATAATAAGAAATCTCACAAATAGGAAAAGAAAGTTAAGAAGAGAAGATTGTGTGGAAGAAAGAAAAATACAAGATGAAAGTTATGTGCCTCAACAATTCAAAGACGAAGAGTTTGAGCCTTATGGATGGAATCAAATCTTAGCTACCATGGATTTGGCCAGTGAAGAATATGTGGGAGTGGAATTCCAAAATGAGGAAGGATTTGATATTTTCCACATTAGCATACACATGATAGGAGTATCAAAAACAGAAGAGGATCAAAATCAAGAAATGATATTAAAAGAAGGAAAATCACAGTATTTGGAAACAGTAAAAGCCGAGGATGCAATCAAAGACAAAATCTCAGGCAAATACAAGGAACATAAACACAAAGAAATAGAAAGAGACAAGGAAAAAGAAAAGAAAGAGAAAGAGATAAACAGAGATCAATACTTTGATGTACCAGCAAATTTTAAAACCTATGAAGTAGAAGACAGACTACTTCTGAAAATGAAACCAAAAAGAGAGAAGAAAAAAGGGGAAGCATATGATAATGAAGAACAAACAAAGAAAATTGTAATTACACAGGAAGAAGGAGAAGAGAGACAAATAGTAATAGCTGATGACATGACATCACAAGAAGAAGAAGCATTAAGGAACCTGGCAAAGAACTATAGGGATGTATTTGCTTATAGTTATAAAGATTTGAAAGGAATTGATCCAAAAATTTGTGAGCATAAGATTCCTATGACACCTGATGCAAAACCAAGCAAACAGAGACATTATACATTTAATGATAAATACTCTGCCAAAATAAAGGAAGAAATTGACAAGTTGTTGGCTGCTAATTTCATTTATGAAATAGAGTATACTGAATGGATATCACCTATAGTTGTGGTGCCAAAAAAGAACGGAAAACTTAGGGTATGCATTAACTTGAAGAAAGTGAATGCAGCATTTATAAGGGATAGTTATCCATTGCCAATAACAGATCATCTTCTTGAGAGAGTTGCAGGAAAGGAAGTCTATAGTTTTCTAGATGGTTTCTCAGGATACAATCAAGTACCTATAGCCTTAGAGGACCAACATAAGACTGCCTTTTCTACAGAATGGGGGGTTTATGCTTTTAGGGTTATGCCCTTTGGATTGACCAATGCCCCAGCAACCTTTCAAAGGTTGATGTGTCATATTTTCAAAGAATTCCTGAGAAATGTGATGGAAATTTATGTAGATGATCTGTGCACTTTTTCTTTAAAAAGACAAGATCATTTACAAGATTTGGAAAGAATATTCAGGAAGTGCAGGACATATAGAGTATGCTTAAATCCTGAAAAGTGTGTATTCTATGTCAGACAAGGAAGAATGTTGGGTCACATAGTGTCAGAAAATGGAATTTCTACTAATGAGAAGAAAATAAAAGCCATAATAGAGCTTCCTAGACCTACAAATGTGAAGGAACTCCAAACTTTTATGGGACATTGTGGGTACTACAGAAAATTTGTACACAAATTTGTTGATATAGCCAAGCCCTTATATGCCCTCATCACAAAGTTTGAGTGGACTACAGAATGTGATCAAGCTTTTGAAACATTAAAAACTTGTTTGGTGACAGCCCCAATTCTGAAAACACCCCAGTGGGACAAAATATTTCATGTACATGTGGATGCCTCGAACTATGCTCTGGGATGTGTGTTGGCACAACCTATAGAAGGAAGTAAATTGGATTTCCCAGTAGCATACGCTAGTCGACAATTGAACATTGCAGAAAAAAACTATACAACCACTGAACGAGAAGGGTTGGGAATGATATTTGCTGTTAAAAAATACAGACATTACCTATTGGCCAACAAGTTTAAATTCTTTGTGGATCATCAAGCTCTACTCTATTTAGTAAATAAACCATGTCATACAGGAAGAATAGTAAGATGGTTTCTTTTACTAATGGAATTTGAATTTGAGGTGGTGGTTAGACAAGGAAAAACACACTTGAGAGCAGATCATTTGTCAAGAATCCAGTCAAGAGAACCTAGTTCACCTATAGATGATGATTTGCCAGATACATACTTATTCAAGGTGGAAAGTGTTCCTGAATGGTCTATGTCATTAATTCCTTTGTTAACCATGGGACCTTGTAGGCCATTTGCAATTAACACACATTTGGTGTTACAAAGCAGGAATTTCATGTTGTTAGCTGGACATTTGTATCACCTCAATCAGTCAGGTATACTGGAATATTGTACTCCAGAAGAAGAGCAACATGAATATGTAAGGAAAGCTCATTGCTGGAATCCATGTACTCATGCTTCCACGATTGTCACTCTAAGTAACCTTAATAGAATGGGAGTACATTGGCCAAATAAGATTCAAGATGTGGAGAGATATATTGATAACTGTCAAAAATGTCAAACATTGCAGAAATCAGAATTAATAACTTTATATTGGTTTCAGAAAAACCCTGAATGGAGTGAAAACACTGTTGAGAAGTTGAAGAGAAAGGAGAAAGGAAAACAGGTAATAGCTGGTGCTGATTCAAGAAATCTACGAGTGATCTCAGAGGAATATCAACTCATAGGAGAACAATTATACAAGAGAGGAATGGATGGATATCTGAGAATTTGTGTTCCAGAAGAAAAGTATTTAGAGATGTTGGAAATGGCACACTCTGGAGTAGCTGGAGGACATTTCTCAAGTGATAGAACAGCCAAACTCATCTTATATTTTGGCTTTTGGTGGCCAACCCTATTTCCCGATGCTAGAACTTATGTAAAAAGATGTGATGTCTGTCAAAGGGTGAGTCAACCAAACAAAAGAGATAACATGCCATTAATTCCTTTAATTTCAGCCAGAGCTTTTAGTAAATGGGGATTGGATTTTATTGGACCAATACATCCTCCAGCCAGACAATCTCATGCAGAATACATACTAGTAGCTACAGATTATTTGACAAAATGGGCTGAGGCCAAAGCTACTAGAAGAAATGATGCTCACACCACTGCTAGATTTTTGTATGAAAACATTATCACTAGATTTGGACTACCAATTGAATTGGTAAGTGATAGGGGGACTCATTTTTTGAATCAGATCATAGAAAACATGACCAATTATTTCATGATTAGTCATAATAAGTCAGCCCCATATCACCCACAAGCCAATGGGTTAGCAGAAAGTACTAATAAAGTACTTTGCAATGTATTGTCCAAATTAGTCAACACAAACAGAAATGACTGGGATTCTCAACTTAATCATGTTCTTTGGGCTTATAGAGTGGCATACAAAACGGCTTTAGGGACTACACCATTTAATTTGGTATATGGCCAGAATGCAGTTTTACCCATGGAATTTCTTATTCCAACATTGAAGGTGGGTAGCCAATACAATTGGACAGGACATGAATTATCTGAGAGAGTCATAGAATTGGAAAAACTGGGAGCATCGAGACTCCAAGCAGTGATGAGTATATACACAGACAAGAAAAGACAAAAAGCTTATCATGATGTTCACATAAAAGACAAAGATCTACAAGAAGGAGACCTGGTCTTAGCTTACACAATCAGGGAACATCAGAAAAAGTTTCAGAAAAAAGGTCATGGGCCATATATCATACATCAGATAAGCAAGAGTGGAGCTATTCAATTAGCTAACATTGATGGGGAAATCATGCCAAATTTCATAAGTGGATGCAGAGTTAAGAGGTATGATTGTCCATTAACTTCCGATGAATGGAGAAGACTGCAAAAGGCCCAAAATAGAAAAAAAGAAGAGAAGAACATCAGAAAAGAGGCTCAACAAGAAGCCAAGGAGAGAATAAGGAAATTGAAAGAAGTGTGTTTATGTGAAAACACTCTAAAGCAAAGAGAACATTTGCCTATGATATTGATGAATTATCAGAATAAAAATATTAGGGTTTTAGTAGATTCAGGAGCTCAAGTGAATCTAATTAGCTCAGCCTTGGTCAATAAGTTTAACTTTAAGAGGGCTGAAAGCAGAATTCTGATCAAAACCCTGGGAGGGAAAATGATTCAGAGCATATCTTCACTTTCTATTAAAGTTAAATTTAATGATGAATATATGGATATAGATTGTGAAGAGTGGCCAGACCAATTCATGACTGAAAAGTTGATTTTGGGACAACCTTGGCTCAAACAAGGTAAAGTTGTTTTGAACTTTGAGAAAATGAAGCTTAATTTGACCATAAATGACAAAAAGTTTTTAATGTTTTTTCTGAGTAATGAAGGACAGGAGGTTTATCTAGATGTTCTTGACCCAGATATGGAAGGATTTACTTTCTCAATGAAGGACAGGAACATATTACCAATACCAAGTGCTCAAGCTTCATACAAGCAAACCACACAAGAGATCTCGGGAGTAAGGACAACTGGTGAGACAAAAATAAGAAGACAGTTATGGACACATCAACAAAACACATGGAGAAAGGGCATGCACAGATGGTATCTACCAAAACAGGAAGAGGGAATAAAATGGGTATGGAAACCAAAAGAGGCTACAAGAAGTTTGTCTATGAAACATGGATACTTGTATGATACAAAGACATTGAGAGTGAAGCATTGTTGGGTAAAAAAATCAGAATTGAGTCAATGGAAGAGAGATCATCCACACTTAACCTATTTTCACATCGGTGGAACAAAATACTATTAAAAAAAAAAAAAAAAAAAAAAGAGAGAGAAAGACAAAAGAAAAGGAGGGAGAATGAATAACAAAAGCAACATGTTCTTCTAAATTCTTTTTCCTTGAATGGGAATTAGGAGGGGAAGGAAAGCAGAAAAAATGTCATTATTATTAAATTTAAAAAAAAAAAAAAAGAATAAATTGAAAAAAAAGAAGGAGGAAAATGTGTTTTAATTTCTATCTAAAATTAAAAGCACAAAAGCAAGATATAGGGAGGGAGAAAATAACTTATCAGGGAAAATCTGTATTATTTTGTTCAAAATTTTGTGACCATCTTTTTTATTTTCTATTTTTTTGAAGTCTTTACATTAATCATCTTTTCCATCATCTTCCTTCTATTTAAGAATTATTTTCTTTTTTGAGTAAGGAATTGACAATTGAAGAGAGCACATTAGATATCTTGCTACACCTGTATTGCTCACTTAAAATTGAGTTTCTTGGAAAAAGCAAAAATTGCTTGGAACTTGTCTTTCTTATTTTTTATATATCAGTAATATTCCAGAATAAGATAGTATTTTCTTGTGAATTCTTGTGACTCATGTGGGTGGAGTGTTTTCTTTTCTTTTATATATAAATACAAGATGGTAAATGCAAAGGAGTTGACAATTCATGACTTCAAAGCTGACTCAGTAACCTTGTCGAGAGGACATTGGTTCTTGGACAGTGAGAGCACAATGGAGCAGGTGGACTTGGAATCAGATGAAGATACAGAAATTCCAGAAGCAGGAAAAGTAGTAAAAGAATTGAAGGAAATTCTGGGAATAATAGGACAGCACATCTTCACAGTAGCAGTGGGAGGTTATAAATACACCATGTTGTGTCAGGAATTTTATAGATTTCAAAGAACTACTGTCAACTTGAAAAGATGGAAAGCTGTGGGATTGCATAAACTATTGGAAGAACCAATCTTCTTCATTGACTTTGAAAGGGTAGCACAGGTAATGAACAGTTTGGAAGAAGTTGGAACAAAGAATGATGCTTATTTCAGGTGCAAAGTGAAGAACAAAGATGATCAGGAGGTGCGTATCACCATTAAGGCAGAACATATTAGAGCTGCTTTACAATTTTTTCCAATGGGCACCAAACTGGATCAAAGCTTTGTAAAAAAGAATAAGGATACTTATACAGGATATGGAAAGTTCACGGATTTTAAAGGAAAAGAGAATGAAGAATATGCAATCAGAATGTTTTTGCAATATTTTTGTTTTCCCAAGCTGCCTAGATACACCATGCCTCACAAATCAGTAACTCTGTTGATGTTCAACAATAAAGACAGAACCAAACCATTTGGAGTTATGGATGTCTCACCATACATTTATGAACAGTTAAAGGAAGCAGCCAAACATTGGGAGCATAAGAGATTTATGAATGGAGCCCAGTTTTTGACAGGAATTATTTATCATATCTTGGGTATGGAAGAACAATTGAAATTAGCTCCAGAAGCACAATACTTCAGAAATCTGATGTCAGGAATCAAAAGTCCTCCAAGAAAAATGCTCTATTGTTTGATCTAAGTGAGACACCAGACAGGATTTGTTTGATGGCCTACTACAGTAGAATAATATTTTTGGGCAGTCATTTTTTGCAAATATTTGAAGATGCTTTTGATTATGGATTCTTTGAAAGGGAGTCAGAAATTTTTGGAAACTTATCTGTTCTTACAAAAGCAAGACTTACTGCTTATGAAGCCGCTTACACAGAATACTTGAAGAAGGATGTCATAGATAAGCCTGAAGCTGCAGTACAATGGAGGAAAGCCTTGTTTGAAATGGTCAATAACTTGAATGTCACAGAAAGGAAGAGCCATGATTTGGTGTCACAAGTGTACCAAAGGAAGAAGAAATAAAGCTGAGCTCACATAAGGAAGTCTTTTGTCAGGAGCCAAAAGCTCTAGGAGGGGAAGAATGTTGGAAGGTGTATTTTTGGAAAGTATTTTTGATGTAGAAAATTAGTAAAAAGCCAAAAAACTTGTAAAATATTTATGCAATGGTTGTAAAAATAAGGAAGAGTCTTCCTTATGTAGTCAAGGACCTCATGTAATTTTTGTAGAATTTTTAGAAACTCTTAGATAGCATATTTTTAGAAAATTAGAGAAAAAGACCTAATTTCAAGTGTGAAAAGGGACACTTGAAAATGTATATAAGTCAATTTTCTCTAATTTGGAGAGGTTGGTTAGTCATTTGCTCAAGCTATCAATAGAGAAGAAAGAGTTTCTTCAAAAATCGTGTTTTCTCCTGTTGAGTGTATTTTCTTTGATGTGAGAGCTTGTTTCTTGCTTAATCATGGAGATTTGTGAGTTACATTTGTGTATTACTGAGTGAGTTGTATGAAGAGAGAGGCCTATTGCTGTAATGAGTGGAAAAGGACTGAAGAAAGTTCCAAAATTGTGAAAATCGTCTGATGGTACAGAATCGCGATTGTCTCGTCTCTGTGATACAGGTGATATTTTTCAATTTTGAGTTCATATTTGTATTCTGCTAATGAAATGGCATGGTTTTGACATAAAGATCATAGAAAATGATGGAGATTTGCCTTAGTTATGGTAAACCCTAGATTTTCTCTTCATCTTCAATTTCTCTCAGCAATCCAGCCATTAATCTCTTATTTCCTTGAATCTATCATCTTGAAGGGGCTGTGGTCTTATGGATATTCCTAGGATTGACAAAATAAAGATGATTTGTTGATTCTTTGTTACTTCATGATTGGAGAGGACAACTTGGAGTCCAAAACAAAACAGCCCACCAAACAGAAGCCCTACACATATAATGATACCTATGCAGCCAAAATAAAAGAAGAAATTGATAGATTGATTGAAGCTGGATTCATCTATGAGATTGAGCATACCGAATGGGTGTCCCCCATTGTTGTGGTACCCAAGAAGAACGGGAAGTTGCAAGTGTGTATTAACCTTAAAAAAGTTAATGCCACTACGATTAGAGATAGTTATCCACTTCCAATCACGGAACACCTATTGGAGCGTGTTGCAGGCAAGGAAGTTTATAACTTCCTTGATGGATTTTCAGGTTACAATCAAGTAGCCATTGCCCCAGAAAATCAACACAAAATAGCTTTTGCTACACAGTGGGGAATCTTTGCATTTCGTGTGATGCCATTTGGGCTCACCAATGCACCTGCAACATTCCAAAGGCTCATGTGTCATGTCTTCAAAGAGTTCTTGCGAAAGAGCTTAGAAGTGTATGTGGATGATTTATGTGCTCATTCGCAAGAAAGAAGGTTTCACATCCCTGAGCTCAGACAAATCTTCAACAAGTGTAGAGAATATCGAGTGTGTCTGAACCCAGAAAAGTGTGTGTTTATGGTGCGTCAAGGTAAAATCTTAGGTCATATTGTTTCTAAGAATGGAATCTCAACAGATGAAGATAAGGTACGAGCCATAGCGGAGCTACCAAGGCCAAGGAATATTAAAGAGGTACAAGCCTTTATGGGCCATTGTGGATACTACCGTAGGTTTATCCACATGTACGCGATCATAGCTAGACCCCTTTATGCCTTGTTGTCTAATTTTGAGTGGAACGACGAATGCGAGAATTCTTTCAACGAACTGAAGAAACGTTTGTGCACGGCACCAATACTCACCACTCCTGATTGGAATAAACCATTCCATGTCCATGTGGATGCATCCAATCATGCCATAGGATGTGTGCTAGCACAACCCACAAGTGAAGGAAACTTAGATTTGCCCATAGCATATGCTAGTAGAAAGCTCACTGCAGCTGAACGGAACTATACCACAACTGAGCGAGAGGGCTTAGGCATGGTATATGTTGAGCTTCGACGAGCTGTTGGTGTTGAAGAGCTTCGACCAGTTGTCTCAGTTACAACCAGATCTACATGGAGCATCAAGGCGCCATACCTGGTGCTTCTGTGCAATCAAACAGGGAAGGCAAGAGGCGCGAAAACAAGAATGAGGGAGAGAGAGAGTCACGCACGGAATGCAAGAAACAAGATTCTCTATTAGGTGTGTTCAAAAAAGGAAGTACACTGATATCTTATAGATGTAGGGTAAAGTTTAAGTCTAAGTGAGAATGTACTGTAAAGAAAGGCAGTCGAAAGGTTTTTCCTAAGGTTCAAAACTAATGGAGTAAAGAAATGCTTGGTTTATCTCAACAATCCCCCTCTTAAACCAAGTGGTAGGGCTTGAGATATTTTATGGATACATCATAAGGTTCATGTGATACAACAAGTTCTTCTCAAGGATACATCCCTTTGGATACATCTAGGTTCTCAAAGGATACATCTAGGGTCTCATAAAGGTTCACAAGGAAGCTTCTTGGTTCAAAGATACATCTTATGGGTCACATGTTGATCTTAGCCCATGTGTTTTAGAGAAGAAGAGTGAATGTTGGTTTATTTTGGTGAGTGCAAACTACAAAAGAAATCTAAGCCTAGAATAGAGTCCTACAATACATCAACGTAGTCAAAAAGATGATTGGTGGAGGTTGGAGTTTTATTGTAGCTTGCTTTGGAAGGACCATCAAAAACATGATAAGCTGCATCTTCTTGTTGATCTTGGTCTTCATTTGTCTCACTTTCGCTTCCACTTTCGACAACGTAGCTCTTCCCTTTGGTTCTTGAGTTCTTCCTTTGACACCTTTGGGAAGTGTGTCCATTTCTTCCACACTTTGAGCACTTCATGAGCTTGAAGCAATCTTTTGCTTCATGATTCTTCAATCCACAATGTGTGCATGACCGAAAGGTTGGTTTTGTGACCATGAATGCCTCATGTGTTGGTGTCTCCAAAACCTTCTTGTCTTCTTCCTGCAAAGAATGAATCACATTTTCTAGAGATGGAGACGGCTCCTTCTCTTTTAGTACCAAAACAAGATGATTATATTTTGAGGGCAACGCTTTTAAGAGGATAGCTACTTTGTCTTCTTCTTCAACATTGCATCCAATAGATGCGAGTTGGGTGCAAATACTTTTTAATTTGTTGATGATGCTAGGAAGAGTATCTTCCTTTTGCCATGAGAGCCCATATAGTTTCATCTTTAAAGACACTTTAGAATGTTTTGCTTTAGCTCCAAAAGTTGACTCCAACATTTCCCAAGCTTGCCTTGCGGTAATGGCTTCGTCAATATGATGTATGAAGTCATTATCTAAACTTGATATCAATACTCCAAGAGCTTTCTCATCTCTTTGAGAAAAGTTGTGATCTTTTCCTCTGCTACTAGAAGTAGAAGCTTCGGTCTCTCCATTTTGCTTCACCACACTCCAAAGCCCTTTCTTCATTAAGTAACCCTTTACTTTGACTTGCCAAGTATGGAATCCATCGCCATTGAACTTGGCTAGACTGTCGTTTCCCATAGAATATTTTAGCATACACACTATGAAGGTTTTGAGTAAGAGAGGTCCTACCAAGAGACTCTCTTGGTGGTGTCTATCTCTTTAACAATTGTAAAGAAAATCAAGGCTTTGATGTATCATGCGATGTTGAAGTGATGTTGAACATGGTGATTAAAATCACCTCATAAATTTCTATGATGATAACAACCATCGTTGATGTAATACAGAGAAGAAAAAAAAACATATTTGCTGCATTATGATTGACAACGGAACATGACATGATTTCTCTTTAGATAATTCTTATTAATAGTAATGCTTTTCTGTGTCTTGCACTACTATAGATAGATTAAAGATCTATACCCTCCTTCGGACTAGCTTTGTTTCCTCTCCAAGAGACTTCAAAAAACTATTTTGTTGGGTGAGCTCTGCATTCTTCACAGAAGGCTACTATAACACCGAAGAAAATACAAACTTACATCGATGTGGAAAGAATCATTTCTTGAATCGAGTCTGGTATGTGAACATGGCGTAGCATTCCTTGATCAGATTAAAACACAGAATAAAGAAAATAGCTTACAGTAATATCACAGTGTATCCAAACTCATCCGAACTCTTTCGCATGCACTCAAAACACCATGGCTGCCTTATTTTTCAAAGAGTAAACATTAGCAGCACGTCTTCGAACATGTTTGCATTGAAAACCGTGTCTAGAACACAACCGTCATGGCAGTAAAGGGACGAGTGAATACTTGAACTGCATGGGCGAGCAGCGTGCTTATCTCCATCGGCATCCTTTATCATCTGTCGCTGAAGCGATCCAAAATTGGAGCATAGAGATGGCAGCATTCATCATATCGCCTGTCCATTTCGTGTGCAATCGGTCTAAGAAATCATCCTTTCGTGTGATTGAATCCCCTTTGGAGCGATCATCAGAATCTTCACGTTCAGCAGCTTCAGCGCTTTCTCAAAGGCTTTTGTGTGTTGTTGGTTTCAGCAGACGTGCGCGGAGCATGCGCGAAGCTCAGCTCTGATACCACATGTTGAGCTTCGACGAGCTGTTGGTGTTGAAGAGCTTCGACCAGTTGTCTCAGTTACAACCAGATCTACATGGAGCATCAAGGCGCCATACCTGGTGCTTCTGTGCAATCAAACAGGGAAGGCAAGAGGCGCGAAAACAAGAATGAGGGAGAGAGAGAGTCACGCACGGAATGCAAGAAACAAGATTCTCTATTAGGTGTGTTCAAAAAAGGAAGTACACTGATATCTTATAGATGTAGGGTAAAGTTTAAGTCTAAGTGAGAATGTACTGTAAAGAAAGGCAGTCGAAAGGTTTTTCCTAAGGTTCAAAACTAATGGAGTAAAGAAATGCTTGGTTTATCTCAACAGTATATGCTGTGAAGAAGTTTAGACACTATTTATTGGCCAACAAGTTCAAGTTTTTCACTGATCATCAAGCTTTGTTATATTTGGTCAATAAACCTTGCAATACGGGACGCTTAGTAAGGTGGTTCCTCTTACTAATGGAGTATGACTTTGAAGTTGTTGTCAGGAAAGGTAGAACCCACCTTCGGGCAGATCACCTTTCTCGCATCACTTCAGGAGAGTCACCGCAAGGAGTGTCTGACGAATTACCCGATGCTTATCTGTTCAATTTAGAAGTTGTTCCTAAATGGGCAAATAAGTTGGTACCAGTCCTAACCTTTGGCCCTACAAATAAGAATGTGAAAACATCACAAGAAGAAATTGTAAAATCACAAAAATATCACATATTAGCAGGAAGCATGTACAAACAAGATACTGAGGGTGTATTAGCTTGTTGTGTGGAGGATGATGAACATAGTAGTTGGTTGCAACAAGCCCATGAAGGAATGCTAGGAAATCACTATTCTAAACAACGAACATTGCAGAATCTAAAGCGTTTAGGAGTGTATTGGCCTAGCATGGACAAAGAAATACATGAGTGGATTAAGAATTGTCCAAGGTGCAGAGAGAGACCCCCAGTGGAGCATGCGACCCTTTATCAAGTGTCATTAATTCTAGGTTGGAGTGCTCCATTGGTAGAGTTTATGAGATCGGGAAGATTACCCAAAGAGGCTAGTCTAGCAAGAAGAAGAAGCATGGAGCAAGAGGCTCAAGGCTACGCCTTAGTAGGGGACAACCTATACCGAAGAGGCAAAGATGGTTACTTAAGACTATGCGTTCATGAATCAGACTATTTAAGGGTCTTAGAGACTGCACACAGCGGTGTTGCAGGTGGACATTTTGGTCCTGACCGAGTGATGAAGACCATTCTATTCTCAGGACTTTGGTGGCCCACTCTTCATATGGATGCACATACCTATGTGAAGAAATGTGACACATGCCAACGTGCACAATATCCAGTGAGAAAAGACGAGATGCCCTTGAGGCCAATGATGGGAGGACGTGCATTTTCGAAGTGGGGCATAGACTTCATAGGTCCTATTAACCCCCCAGCTAGAAACTCCCATGCAGAGTACATCATTGTAGCCACAGATTACCTTACAAAGTGGGTAGAAGTCAAAGCCACAACAAAGAATGATGCTCAGACTACGGCTAAGTTCTTATTCGAGAATGTGTTCACGAGATATGGACTACCAATAGAGTTGGTGAGCGATAGAGGCACACACTTCTTGAATGAAGTCATTGAAAATCTTCTCCAAGAATTCTTGGTGATACATAAGAAATCCGCCCCCTATCATCCACAAGCCAACGGACAAGCCGAGAGTACCAATAAGATCCTCTGTAACGTATTGACAAAACTGGTAAATAATAAACGCTCTGATTGGGACAAACAACTTCATCATGCTGTTTGGGCTTATCGAGTTGCCTACAAAACGGTACTCAACGCCACCCCATTTCAGATGGTCTTCGGACAGAACGCTGTGCTACCATTAGATTTCTTAATCCCTGCCTTAAAAGTAGCACAAGAGTATGAGTGGAATGGGCATGAATTGTCCTCTAGGATCTTTGATCTCGAACGCTTGGGTGAGACGCGGCTACGAGCGGCAGCAGGCATCTACGCTGCAAAGAAGAGGCAAAAGGCATACTTTGATGCACACATCAAGGATAAGGGATTGAAAGAGGGAGATCTAGTGTTGGTATACACACTAAAACAACATGCCCGTAAGTTGGAAAAAAGAGGATACGGACCCATGATCATTAATAGAATTTCCACTAGTGGTGCAGTTCAGTTGGGCACTCTAGAAGGAGATATCTTGCCAAACTATATTAGTGGCTGTAGAGTCAAGCTATATCAAGAACCTCTTACTGAGGATATGCTAATGAGACTCAACACTGCTAAGAAGCGAAAAGAAGAAGAGTTAAGAGTGAGAGAAGAAGCACAGGTAGAGGCCAGAGAGCGTATTAGGCGAAATAAGTTAAGGCGATTAGACCTAGAAGTCAACTCAAAAGCCCCAAAATATCACATGGATATGTGTCAAAAGTCAGGCATAACGACTTCTCAGGTCATTGACCGAAGACCCTTTGTGACCATAGAGATAGGACAAGGGAAGGGTGCAAGGACGGTGAAAGCATTGATTGACTCAGGTGCAACAAGTAGTGCAGTTAGACTTTCCTACTGCCAAGACTTGCAGTTGAACATCAATCCCATAGAAGCTTATCTCATAGGATTGGGAGGTGTGGAAACCCCTTGTTTGGGCGAGGTGGAACTTCCCATCTACCTTCAAGATGTTCCAATGAGAGTCAAAGCGCTAGTATGTCAAGATGAGAACCTTACAGAACCACTTGTCTTGGGTCAAGATTGGATCTATGACCATGCAGTTAACTTAAACCTAAGAAGTCAAATTCTTCAAGTTTGGGTACATGAACAATGCATTACAATAGAATTAGAGAACTGCATGCTCCTAAATCATGGCACCACACACTCTCTTAGTTCTTCCAAGACTAATCATATGAAAGAAGATGTTGTATGTGTCAAAAGCTCTATGATGCAGAAGGAGTCAATCGTGGAAGACCAGGTTCGAAGGCGTGTGGATCTTTCTTCTTCTCCAAAGAATCAAGTAACCACAGTTGTGAGTCCACCACACAAGCAAACACAACCGTTCACGACAACTGCTACAACAATTAGAAAGACACCATTCGATAAAAAAGCAGTTCAGAGCATGAAGCAGATATGGGTACGCAAAGGAGAGCAACCACCAACCTTGCCCCCACAAATTCCATCCAGGCAAGCCAACCAAGTCAGAAGACGAAGAAAGCAGCTCGGACAAGCTCAATCACAAGGTATCCAACAAGTTTGGGTGCCTAAGAAGTTAGCTGCAACTCAACAAGGGCAATTGCAAATGTGGGTACCTAAGAAGCTCTTACATCCACAACAACCTATGTTCTCCCACATGCGAAAGGTCTCAACCAAGAAGCCAAAAAGAGAAGAAGGTAAGAACCACGTACAGAGACCGGAAGAAGATCAAATCAGCTCTTCAAGAAAAGTAGGAAGACGTGCACAAAGGATATGGGTTTGGAAGCCAAAAGTACAAGCAGCCTCCATCGAACCAAAGCGCCAACCACACTGGATACCACAGTTCAGAACGCATCCAAAGAGGAAGACGCCTGAAGTGACCTCTACAGTGCCAAATGATGTTCTAAAATGGACTCCAATAAGGAGGATTACATCAGTTCGAGACTCAAAGGATACCTCCACCAAGGTCGGCATCAACATCCACAAATAATATCGAAAGCCTCGAACGAGCAACAACCATGTGCTCCTTGCACAACCCTGTCTTTTGCACCATTCAGGTCATGCATTTCCAAAGTATGCATTAATATAGGGCCACATTACACGGCCGTGCATAGACACACTTGAGAATCCCATGCACAAGAGCACAGTGACATATGTCAAACATTTCTATTGATACTAACTTTTGTGTCTTTTTTGTGATATCCTTTTCCTCAAAAAAAAAAAAAAAAAAAAGGGGTAGAAAGAAAAGTGGGAGAGAGCTTGTTCCCAGGTTTGGCTTATGAAACATGAATGAGTCATGCTTAGTTGAAGGTGGAACTGTTGATTACTAGGCATTTATCAATTTGGATAGAAGTGTGTCTCGGCCAGCAGTGAGATTATTGCTGCCTTATCTGGTAGAGGACAAGCATTTGGCATGAACATGGCATCTACAACTATGATTTTCTCTTACCATGGTAGGAATGAAGAGCTTGAAGGTCCGCAACTTGGGTGATGCTTAACTACTTCATGTACCAGAGCATCCAAGGAGATATCTGCACAAGGTAGTTCTGGAGGAGAAGACTTCTGCATATGGTGAGCTAAAGAGAATATGTGAAACTCAGCTTGGTGTAGTTACCCGATGTTGCTTGCCAAGGAATATAAAGCAATTCAATTCTCAGTATTTCCTGAACCAGTATGGAACAGTAGCACTGGTGAATGGTCTATGTCAATCAGCATGGTAATCTCTTAGAAACCGGCACGTGTCCAATATTCCTCTGAGTGTCAATATAGGGAAGTGAACGTGCATGAGCCCAAGCTCATAAATGCACATTGTTAGTGACAAATGTTGCTTTGAAAAGAGGAGAGGGGATCCACCACTCAAAAGATCTCATCAGTGGACAATCAACATGGACATTCATCAACAAGGTTCCATCCCAAAGGCCGAGTGTACAACACGAAGAGACAAACATCCATCAACCTTCTCCATGGTAAGTATCTTTACTCTGGAAACACCATAACCATGATAGTTTAGGAAACCTCTTCGTCAGCATACCCGTGAGCACTTAGCTCAAGACCCGCAATTTTTGCACCATACTTCTTTCAATGCATTTTCCAAGTAAGCATGCGTAGGGCTACATTACCAGGCCATGCACAAGGCACATACTTTTTTTCAACCCAGGCACGAACACACTTACCCATCATTCATTATGGGTTATGAGTAGTTGGCATGACTGCTCTCAACATCATCTTTGGAAGAGCTAGCGGACGTTATGGGAACAACATCCATATCTCGGAAGCAAATTGAAGCCAGTAGTTGCTCCAAATCACTCTTGACAACCTCTTTTGAGCAACTTGTAGTTTTGAAAGCTCACAACGACACATTCTTGCTGGAATCCAAGGAACCAGCTCATACAACAGATGGACACCACCTCTCAAAGCACTACATGGAACAGCCCTTCCAACAAGGGTCTGTCAGGGACGACAGACTCGAGGGGGGGGGGAGTGTTGAAGCTCAAAGTCAAGGACAAAGCATGGAAGCACATCAAAAGGTGGACACACAAGGAAAGGGAGCAAGTAGGGAGCTCCAAGAAGTGTATGTCAAATTTTCAGAAGAATTCCCTACAAAAATAGTGATTTTCATCACTAAAAACCATTGTAAATACCATTATCTATTTTTAGTAACTCCATTTTGTTCAAGCCGAGGAGTCCTCGAGCTTGAGGAGTATTAGAAGTACCATCATACCAATTTTCATAATTTTTAGACTTCGTTTGAGCCCTCAAATAAGCCCTAGAACCTAATTTTTAACTAGGCCGGACACTAGGTCTGGACAGGGCCAAAACTAGTCAAAAAACTATAAAAAGAGCTAGAGAGCTCATTTTTGGGGGTTAGCTTGTTAGAGAATAGAACTTTTGTAAGAGAACTCTTTTGCAATCTAAGCTTTCCATTGTTCCTCTCTTTGATCTTACTTTGTGCGCGTGTGTGTGTATGTGTGTGCATGTTTGTGTGCTTTCACTCACGCACTTGTGCCTTCACTTGCTCGTGGTCTTCATACCGGTCCTCACGTCTCCGCGGATTGACAAGTAAAGGAGGTGGTGCTTACGCTTGAGCTACAGGGTCCTTCGGATCTTTCCAAATATCCTATGTTTAACCCTCCTTCTGGTCTTTTCTTGCTAAATGCCATTTTTGATTCACTCGTATCTGAGCCCAACTCGTAAGGGTAACTATTCAATTGTTGAGCCCAAGAACGTATAGTAGTTCCTACACTTGCTTCTGATGATCTAAGGCTTCTTCGATCTGACTTACCTATATGCTTGCCCGATCTAAGGTTCATGAATTTACTTCTTGGCACTCTCTAATCGTCAATGTTTCTTTGTTCTTTATTGCTTGTTTCTTTTTAAATCCCTTTAAATTCTTTTCTTGTCTCGATGTTTACGTCAAGAATTGACTTTTTGTTGTACTTTCGAGTTCTTGTTCCGTCAGACTTAAGTTCTTTCCTTTAGGTTTTTGTATCGCACACTTTTGTTTTAGTCTTGGACTTGAAAAATAAATTCTCTTGAACTTGATGCATTTCTATCGTCGTTCTAATTTAATCCACAATGCTAGATATTTTAGCCTAAGCTAACAATGGACTGAGGGGGTTGAGTATTCTTCCAACCTCGAGTCAGATTCTTCGGTTGCTCTGATGCCTAAGAAGTAGCACTTCCCAAGCCTTGCGTTCTTCGATGCCTTGCTTTGATTGCCCTTGATAGCCCTTGCTAGACCTATAAAAATTCAACGTTTAGACCACTTCTTAAATGGATGCTCAAGCACATTAATATATACACCTTTTAAGTCCTTTCTCTTTTGGCCAAATTTTAATGCCCCCCTTTCTTTTCTAATCCCACAAATGGTCAACCTCAAATTATCTTATCTAAAAGAACATCGGCTTCTTTTTTAAAAAACAGTTGAGGTCATGTAGTACTCGTAAAGAGCTTTCTAATGAGCTGTAAAGCTCAAAAAAGAGACTTCGAATGAAATTAGAGATATGAACGTTCAGGTCCTCGGGGGTAAAAACTGACCATTAAGTTTTTCTTCAAATATGAGCTATGGGGTCTCCAATGAGTGTAGTCACCCAAAAATTCTCTCAAATTAGCCTCAAATTTGCCCAAAAGTGAAACCCTAATTTTTCCATTTTGGGTGAACAATCGTGATGGTTTGGGACAATCGCAATGGTTTAGGACCGTCGCGATGGCTTAGGTGAACCATCACGATGGCATGGAACAATCGCGATGGTCCAATGGCGCGACGTGTCGCGATGGTCTGAGTGAAGCGTCACGATGGTCTATCAATCAAGCAATGGCGATGGCGTGAGCCCATTGTGATGGTCAACGGTCAACGCAGCCCATCGCGATGGTCATGAGCACGATGGCTTGAGCCAATCGTGATGGCTTGAGCCAATCGCGATGGCTTGAGCCAATCGTGATGGCGTACCTGGTATCATCGCGATGGTCTATCTTGACACGTGGTAGGGGAGTCGTCACGATGGCGTGAGCCAATCGCGATGGTGTGGGGTCGACGGGATCATCACCATGGTCAGGGACCGTCGTGATGGCTCAAATGAACCGTCGCAATGGTGTGAGACTGTCACGATGATCCAACCGAGCCGTTGTGATGGTGCGACACAATCGCGATGGTGTGAGCCCGTCGTGATGATCCACCAAAATGCAAATTTTACAAATGCAAATGTGGATTTGTGTATGCGCTAGGATCACCTACACCGTGATGTGGTCGCCTACCTCAAATTCCGAGTTTGGCAGACCATCACGATGGTCTGATACACATGGTAGATTCTGACAGAAAGTGGATGTTTTACCTTTTGGAAGCTTTCCTGCTGCTCTAGAGCTCTGTACATGCAAGAAAACTCAAAAACACACAAGCAAATGCAAGCACAAAATCTCTCTCTCTCTCTCGCATGCACAAATGAGGGGAAATGAGGAGAATGGGTGGATATGGTGAATTTTTTGATTTTTTCGGAGTGGAAGAAGATGATGTGCTGGTGAAGAAGGAGTGTAGGGGAGATGAAAAACACAAAAAACTAACTAAAAACAACAACAAAAACTGAAACTTTTACCTTCCAATGCTACTTCTTGCTATACTCTTACCATCACACATTCGTCCTAGAATCGATCCCTGGCAACGACACCAAATTTGGTGTTGCTCTAGCACAATGGTAAGTACCACGTTAAGAAGCTCCACCTTCTTAATGTCAATCCGCAGAAGAGATAGGAGTGATATGAAGATCGTGAATGTGAGATGTAGTGAGAGTGAAGGTGAGAAGCATAGAGATGCACACACACATACACACACATGTAAGAGACAAGCCAGACACAATGGAAGGTAGGAAAATAGACTCTATTGCTTAAGATCATTCTTACAACTCGAAATATCTCTAAGCTCTTCCCTCCTCACATAGGCTAACCTCAAAAATGAGCTCTCTAGCTCTTTTTATAGTTTTTAGACTAATTTTGACTGGTTTCACATCTAGTGATCGACATAGTTAAAAAATAGGTTCTAGGTGCTATTTGAAGGTCTAAACGAAGTCTCAAAATATCAAAAATTGGTAGGTTCGTTCTACCTAAGCTTCTCAAGCTTGAGGACTCCTCGGCTTGCAAAAAATGGAGCTACTAATTACAAAAGGGGTTTTTCTATGTTACGTATGGTACAAAAGTGATGAAAATCACTTTTGAAGGTTTTGAAAAAAGTAATGTAAAACATATTTCTTTGAAAAAATAATCTGTTTGGCTCGCCATCTCTGTCTTCACATACTTCCTCGATGTCTGTGCCTCTAGCTACTGCCAACATACATCCTCAAGTTGCTTCCTCAATTATGCAACATGTGTTTCATTATGCATGGCATACAAAGAAGCAAGAGTGTCCCATGCTTGTCTTGATGTAGAACGTGACCAAATGTGTGGAACTATATGATGCTTCACATAAAGTGCAATCAATGCATGAACTTGAGCATCTTTTCCATCCCATCTAAGCTACTCCTATGTAGGTGGAAAAGGAGTAACCACTGTACTTGAAGAAGAAGCTCCATCTGTGATAGTGGACTGTGAAGTAGAAGAACCTGCGAGTCTTCAATCTACATCTACCACTATGTTCCAAAGTTGTTTAGCAACAAGAACATGCTTCATCATGTAAGAACACATTGGATAGTTGGTCCCATCAAGCTTATCTTCAGCTTGAAGCATGCCAAACAAGTCATTGATGCCCACCATTTCGCTAAAGAATAAGAATGTGACAAAATCTTTACTTCAACCAAAGCTAAAATGAATGTTGAAATTTTAGCTCACAAAATGTCACTCCGATGGTGATTTTGATTGCACGAATGACTTTTAAATGGGGGTAAAATCCTAGTGTAACTACTGGAAATGGTTCTTGGCTGCTGAAATTCATTGTTCTATGCTCCGAAGTTGATTTGCACTATTAAAAGTGCACATGTGCAGTGATGCGGAAAACCAAAACTTGAGAAGGAGCTGAACCGGCTCTGATACCACTGTTGGGTGTGTGTAGAAGTACAAGAGACACACGAGAAGCACACACAAAGAGCACAAACACAACAAGACACATGGAGAAGATGGATGGCTTGAATAACTCTCTATATTGACGATGAACTGAAGTGAAGTAAGACCTGAATAATATCCCTAACTATAAAGTACCACCACATATGAGTGTAACAAGTATGTGATAACATGCGGAGAAAACTTCTAGCCAACACTAGAGTAAAGAGTGCCCATGTATAGGGAAAAGGTTCACATCAAAGCTACTCAAGGAACACATAAGTGTAACAAATACATTAGTGTAACAAATACATTTGAATATATGTTTTCATTTTAATATGTATAAGATGTGGTATAATTGCATGTATCCAATATGTTCATTGGTGTGTGTTACTATCAAAAAGAAAATATTGCATGTTGTCTAGTCTAGATGGAAGAGATAAGAATAGAAATTCGTGTGTTCAAATGGGACTCTAAATAAATTGTTGTGGTCTACGTTTTGGAGAATCTCTTTGTAGGAATCAAAAGGACATAAAAGAGCGCATAACTGAAAGTGGCATAGTTCCTTTTTTCTACTAGGGAAGGTTTCTTTTACAGATTGTCACAAAAGACAAGGCCAATGTAAGGAAGCTCTTTTGGAAGATTTGTTGATTCTCTCTCTCTTTTTTTTTTCTTTGTGTTGATGAACAACAATCAATAGCCAAATACAATTTGGCATATACCATACTTTTTTGGAGGTCCTTGGCGGGTACCAAAAGGAGAAATGTAGAGGCAGACGGCCGGCTGGTCATGAGCTCTTCAAGAGGGAGTGGAAAGAAAACCTCTTTGATATGAAGAGACATAAGGGCCTTTGAAAAAGAAAGATGGCAAATTGATTTGAGCTCAGGAACTTCCGTGTGGGTGGCATGCGAGGAGACATGGTGGGCCATTGAAGGAAAGATTCACTCTCTTTGTTTGTGGGCGGCATGCGAGGAGACATGGTGGGCAGCTGGAGGGGATTCACTCTCTTTTTTTTGGGAGAAAATCCATGAATCTATACATGGACATGCAAGTGCCTGACCTCAATAGTTTGATGGGCCAACTCTTTACAGAAACAAAGCTAAACAAAAATGGTGAATCCTCAAGAGGGATCCAATCTTCTACTTTATACTTTAATAAAGCTAAAGCTAAGGATAAATCAAAGTCCAGGAAGAATGAAGATGAAGGTAGCTTTTTCCAAGCCAACTTTACAGGTAGAGGAAAGGCTATAGGAAGAGGTAGAGGAGGAAAACAAGGTAGGTTGAGACCCCAAACATCTCAGCCTTGTAATATATGTGGTTATTCTAATCACATTACTGAAGAATGTTACAAGAATCCAAGAAATTCTAGAGGAAGAGGATTCAATAAAGGTGTCTATGGATCAAATAGAGGCAAATACAATGGAGGATACAACGACAACAACTATCACAATAACAATAACAACTATCAAAGTGGATATAGAGGAAGGAAGGACTACAACAGTTACACTAAGGATCAAAGTGAAGAAAACTCACTTCTTCTCATGAACCTATCATTGAAGTAGGGTAAGGATGATGATCATGTCTTTTATATTGACTCAGGATGCTCCAATCATGTATCAAGAAATGTAGCACTGCTCTCTGACTTAGAAGATCCCAAGAACAAACATGAAATGCAAACAGATGATGATACAAGGCATTCAGTGGGAAAGATAGGTAATGTCAAGACATTAGATGGAAATATGGATCTTGTGAGCAAGGTATTGTATGTACCTACAATAACCAAGAATTTGATAAGTTTTGGACAAATGGTGGAGAAAGGATTGTAGGTTAGATTCACAAGACATGGAAGAACCCAAGCAAGGATTCAGAAGGATAGCTAAAGGAGATAAGATAGGAAGACTCTTCACCTTTGAAGTGGAAGACACCAAGAACATAACATTGTTTAGCTATGGATCTCAAACACTCTCTGAATTAGAGGTATGGCATAAAAGGCTTGCTCATATTGGTGAAAGAACTTTGAAACAAATATGCAGGGATCAAAGTGTACTTGGATTGCCCAACATCACAAAGCAACATATAATCTACGAGTGTGGAACTTGTCGATTTGGCAAGGGACATAGACAACCCTTCAACAGGAAAGCCTATATTCATCAAGAGCTATTGGATATTGTACACATAGATGTGTGGGGTCCAACCAAAGAACCTTCCATTTCAAGTTCAAAATAA
Organism: Ceratopteris richardii; assembly: GCA_020310875.1. Taxonomy (NCBI): domain Eukaryota; kingdom Viridiplantae; phylum Streptophyta; class Polypodiopsida; order Polypodiales; family Pteridaceae; genus Ceratopteris; species Ceratopteris richardii. Next base: position 83,380,877 of record CM035414.1, on the reverse strand, counting down.
CATGTATCTTTTATTGATGATTGCAGTAGATGGACATTCCTATACTTTATGAAACATAAAGATGAAGTTTTCAATCTTTCAAAAGATATCTTGCACTTGTAGAAAACAAAACAGGTAAATGTCTCAAGAGATTCAAATCAGATGGTGGGGGAGAATACTTCTCAAAGGAATTTGTTGTTTTCCTTCAAGAAAGAGGCATCAAAAGAGAGGTATTAAGCAGGTAGACACCTGAACTCAATGGAGTAGCTGAAAGGAGGAAGAGGGAAATTGGATCCCAAGGCAGAGAAGTGTGTTTTTATTGGATATGATCAAAATCAAAAGGGTTACAGATTATATTATCCCACTAACAAAGGCCTCTTAGTTAGTAGGTATGTAGTCTTTGATGAAAATTAATCTTGGTTTGATGATGACAGGAAAGTGAAGCTACCCTATGACTTGGAAGAAGGCATTCCATCTCTTCCAACAAAGGAGCCAAAGCATCAGAAGATAGTGATTCTTAAGATGATATGACAGAGTTGGAGAAATTGAAGCTATGGAAGAACAAAGGGAAAGTGAAGGTGCAAAACATAGCTCAAGGTTTAGAAAGCTCTCTTCAACCAATCAAAAGATCAATGAGGGAAAAGAAGAAGCCAGAAAGATATGGATTTGATACATCCTTGGTCACAAAGCATTCAATCTACATGGCTAAGGATCTCAACCATAAAGGATCTACATCTTATGAAGAAGTTCAAAGCAAGAAGGAGTGGAGAAAAGCAATGGATGATGAAATGGAAGCTCTCATGGAAAATGACACATGGGAACTTGTTCTTAGCAAACCATCAATGAAGGTAATTGGATCTAGGTGGATTTATAAGGTTAAAAGAAATCTGGATGGTAGTATCAATAGACACAAGACAAGATTAGTAGCCAAGATGTTTGTTCAAACCCATGGAATAGACTTGAGGAGACCTTCTCACCTGTAGCTAAAATGCCTACCATTAGAATACTTGTTAGCATTCTTGCATCTAGGAATTGGAAGCTCTATCAATCAGATGTAAAAAATGCATTTCTCAATGGATGGATTTCAGAAGAAGTCTATATGGCACAACCATCTGGTTATGAAGATGCACATCATCCCAATTATGTGTGCAAATTAAAGAAGGATTTGTATGGCGTGAAGCAAGGTCCAAGAGCTTGGAATCATAGGTTAGTGAACTACTTGCAGGACCAAGGCTTCAAGGCTAGCAAAGTAGATACATCATTATTCATAAAAAAAGTATACATGGCTCAACCACCTAGCTTTGAAGATCAATCATATCTAGAATATGTATGCAAGTTAAGAAAAGCCTTGTATGGCTTGAAGCAAGCTCCTACAGCTTGGAATCATATACTTTTCACTTACCTATAGGACAAAGGTTTTATGGTAAGCAAGGTATATCCTTCCCTCTTCATTAACACTAGTTCTGTACTAGGACACTTGAGTGTCCTGGGACACTTAAGTGTCCTGCTTTTACACCAAATTGATTGATTTTTCTTGATGACACCCTTGAGGCTTTGGTGGCATACTCACTTGGATTTGATAGCCCACATCATGTACTTTTAGAGAAAAATATAATCTTTGACATTTTACAACTTCAAATGTGTTATTAAATGAAGAAGAAAATGGGGATTTTTGAAAACTCAACTTTTTGCATAACTGAAAAAATAACACAATTCAAACATTTTGACAAATTGGATATGTTTTAGGAAATGGAAAGCTATTCATGGACTTTGTCAGTGTAAATCAAGTGTCTAGGGATCTTTGGAGAAGGTTGAACACTTACATAAGTGATAAACATGGACTCAAACCTTGTCTTCTCTAGAGCACTACCATTTATCGCAACTTTTAAAGAATGGCTCACTATAACTTGTGTGTAAGTGAGATTGTTGAGAATTGGCAAGTTATCAATGGATAACCTTCATACTAATTGAATGCATATTTTTATTCAAAGTTAGAAGGCCTCCACTTTGAACTAATAGCCATTCCATTTGGTGCTAACTTTCATGCTGAATTGGCAAAGCATATATTTCTATGTTCACAAAAAGAACATAGCTCCAAAGGTGGTATAAAAAATTATGATGAAAAATGATAATTATTTAAATGATATTCTAAGTATTAAACCTTCCAAAATATGCTTTCATGCCATGTTTCATTCTTAATCTCGTCAAATAATATATGATCCGTAATGGTGATTGTGATAAGAATGAAAATAATTGGCATACATATTTCATTTGACAAAAAGAAGATGGCATCTATGATGGAAATGATGAAATGTTTTCAAATGATCCTTATCATTTTATGATATCAAAGATTATATCAAAGGCTTTTGAGTATGTGTCCACAAACTATTCATGATTGTATGCACAGAATTTGGTTGATGCCCACACAACAAAAGATTCTTGGTTCTCTCTAAAGACATGAAAATTTTGGTGGATTTCAATAAATTATTTAGCCTCGTATATGTAACCTTTGGTTTGTTATGTCACACATTTTTTACTTGGTAACTTGAATGTGTACACCTTGAATGATGTCCATAAATTCTTTTGAGTCATATATTGGCTTTAGTTTTCTATTTTTGGTGACTAGAGTCATATGAGTTGATTTTATATGTGTATACCTTGGTTGTTGTCTTCATAACTTGTTTGATTGTTGGCACATTTGTACAATTCTATGGATTCCCATAAGTTTGTTTGAACCATAATTAGAACTACTTGCTGATTTTGGTGTACAGAGTAAAAATAATTGATTTTATTTGAATTGAAATGATTTTTCTAAGTTATTTTGAGGCTCATACCATGTGATCTATGTTTCAAGGAATGTGTATAATTTTTTCTTTCATATGATGATTTTTTTTCTTTTGATAAAAATACATTTGATCAGGAATTTTCATCATATTCACTACCATAGCATGTTGAGAGGCTATTTACATGAACACAAAACATGATTTATTGTGTTTTATATTTTGGCATTAACCTTTGAATTATATTTAATATGTGTGTTAAAGGATTTTTTCAAATTCTCTTTGTAGAAGGTATGTGATTTTTTGGAAAATTGTCAAAAAAGGACACTTAAGTGTCCTGTTTTGGTACCAAACTAGTGTTAAGAGGAACCACTCAGAGGTCATATACCTTTGTGTATATGTGGATGAAATAATCATTATAGGTAATTATGTAGATGGAATTAAGAGGATCAAGGCTCAAATGAAAGAAGAGTTCAAGATCAATGATATTGGTATTCTCACATACTTCCTAGGTTTGGAAGTGGTATACACATAGAAAGGTATGTTCTTAACTCAGATAAAGTGCATTGGAGATATGCTTACCATGTTCAAGATGAAAAATACTAAGGTTGCAGGTACACCCATGGAGGTAAATTTGAAGCTAAGTGCACATGAAGGTGAGTTAATTGAAGATGTTACTAGCTAGCAAAGTTTAGTTGGAAGCTTAAACTATGCTACTTTAACTAGAGTAGATATTTGCTATGGAGTTAGTGTACTAAGTGAGTTCATGCACACTCCAAGGAAGCCTCACATGGAAGCAGCCAAGAGAATCCTAAAGTATTTGAAGGGTACAATCAATCAAAGATTATACTACCCATATACATCTCATAGAGATGTTAAGCTCTTCTCTGTTGCAGAATGGGCAAGTTCAAAAGATGATAGGAGAAGCACCTTAGGCTATCTTACTTTTGCGAGTACCAAATTGATATCATAGTCTTCCAAGAAGCAACCTACAATTTCTCTTTCATCAACATAAGCTAAATACAGAAGACTTGCAAATGCTACACAAGATGCTATGTGGATTAAGAGCCTATATTCAGATTTAGGGTTGAATACTTCTACTCAACATATATTTGGAGACAACATTAGTTGATTACATCTTGCTACTAACCCTATCTATCATGCCTAGACTAAACATATAGAGGTTCACTACACATTAAGCCTAATCTCCCTTGGCTTGAATATATTGAAAGAACAATTGTACAAGTGAAGGGCATAGTACCCATGGGACCCCCCATATCCCACAAAGCAAGGGTTAGACTACTGAAGCAACAGTAGGAAAGAGCTAGCCGAATGCATCAAGTTTAACCGCTCGAAGGCATTACAACTAGATGGATAAAGTGGCCAGATTGGCTCATACATGTCCTCAGCTGAGTGGGGGGTTGAATTCATAAACTCCACCTCAAGAAGTAGGAGTTCGACCAACTCGCTTACGGTGCACGGACTCCTGATTGAAGAAAAGGCATCAAGATGTAATAGCCCGAAAGCATTACAACAAGATAGATAAAGTGACCAAATTGGCTCATACATGTCTTGTAGCCTAGAGGGGGGTTGAACTCATAACCTCCACCTCAAGAAATAGGAGTTCAACCAACTCACCTACGACACACGGACTCCTTAATAAAGGATGCTTGATAAGAAAAAAAGGCATCATATTGAGGAGAGTTTACGGTCCTCATTGTCTTTTATGGTCCTTTCCCCTTTATGTGCTTCTCTTTCTTCATCACTCCATGTTTTAGCTTTTTCTTTCATCGTGTTGGGACCACGCATGCACACATGTTTATTGCTCATTGGCCGCTGGATATAGGAGCCAAAATGAACAAGAATAAAGTAGTATTCGTATGGCTCGTGACTCGTGACTGGTGCGAAGCTTTTTGCGATAAAGAAGAGGAAAAGGGAAATATTTAAAGCATCTACGTTTTAACTTCTAGCTGTTCGGAGAGGAATGCACTTTTTAGGGGTACCACGTGGAGTCTGCTACTTTGTATCCGAAATTAGCTGTCGCGCGTGGGGAGTGGGGCTCATAACTTTGGACTTTTGTTCATTTGCTTCAGTTCTATATATCTACGATGTTGTACTAAGGAAGCTTCTGTCCATTTTGTTACGAGGTGATCCATATGGGATCTTTGAAGGGTCTTTTTTTTTTAACGATCTCGTAACGTAGAAGCACTCATCTTGAGGAACTCATAGATATGTTCAGTCAGGACTTGAACTTGAGATCACCTCCCACACATTCATAGCATCAGCCAATAGGCTATGTAGGCTTGGACTAGGATCTTTGGAGTTGTCAAACACAATTGCAAGCAAATAAAAGAGATGGCAAATCTTTGTTTAAGGAACTCAAGTCTTCCACCTGCTCTCATGTGAGTGTGTAAGAGGTGTCATGCGAGGTAGATTTTGCCTAACTTGCATGCATTAGTTGTCCCTTGCCTACATTAATTATCACATGTTCACATGTCTTCATATGCTTGATGGGGTTAAACTCATGGATTGATAATTTAATGAGTGTATCAATGCCATTACTATATGCACTTGCTTGATGATAGACATTTAGTATCCTTCGTCGCGAGTCCCTAAGATATTGTGAGCTTAGGTACACACCATATCAGCAGCTAGGAATATACCCAAAGCAATACCAACAACAATCATACTTTAGGCCCCAACAACCTTACCAATCCCACTACCAAGCTCAATAGAGACCACAATCGGTGTTAGGTCAACAACCTCCATCCCCTACCAATGTTATTGTAGTCAAATATGCTATAGCATAGGATAACTAAATAAGGCCTTAGTGCCCGCACCCCCATTGATTTCAGAAAGTGATCCTAATACTGAGAGGTTTGACTTCACCCATGTGTAAAAATAGCCCACCAACTTACTACATGGATTCATCTGATCATAATGAGCTATACCCATATGAAACACCTATTGAGCCAATTTGGGAGCCTGTGCACTCCAACATGATGTATGCAAATCCTAACCTTAGGCCCCAACCAAGCCAGATGAGGCCCTGAGCACCTAGAGGAACATTTTACAAATGCCAAGGAGATCATTTCCTTCATGATTGTCCACTTTCTCCACTAGGGCAACCCCAATCGATGGTAATTCAAGGCTTTTGTTCTGATTGGGGGAAGGAACATCTCTTAATAAATTGTCTTAAAAATCTAGCCAATTCTCAAAAGATTACACCAATTAATGTTATTGGCTTGGTTGTGGATTCCAATGCAAGTGTAACCACTACAGCCCTATGTAGGTAGTGACTAGAGCCCAAGCACTACAACCAACTATAGAGGTAGATCAAGAGAAGAAATCAAAAGGTGGTGAGTCAGAGAGGGTAGCTAAAAAGGGAACTAGAGCTTGTAAGGATAGCCATGAGAGAATGAAGAGACAATGGGTGAGAAAGATGAGAGAATTAAAAGAAAGTCTCAAGGAAACCAAAACAAAACTGATAGAGATCGCATCACAAAACACACTCCTAAAGAGCACCTCTGTCATCTCATCAAAACCCCCCATCCATACCACCACCGCCTAGAGTAGGATCGGTCCTAGAAGATTCCATTCTTGAAGACTTGGAAATGATGTTCAAGGCTTATTAGGCTCGACTTCAAGTCATAAGTGCTATCCCAAAGTATACCTAGAGATTGAGAGAACCAAGCTTTGTGCGAAAATGATAGAACTAACTCAAGCTATGTTTGATGCAAGCTGTCTTTTCAATCACACTAACTAAAAACTTGTCACAATTGCACTTCGAAGGACTATTGGAGAGGTTAGAGTAGTTGATAGCTAAACCTAGGACATTGGCGACACCAAAGGCTCATAGTAGTAGAAGTGAAAGAATACACTTTCCGCCTAAGGAAGTTGATGCTCCTAATTCTATAGATGATGGAATTTCCTCTTTTGTAAATCATTACTCGTAGGAGTTGTTAAGAGAGATTCAAGAGGAGAAATGGGCCAAAGAGGTCGGGAACCTCCTCCTATTGAGATAGTGGATGATTGTCATGATCAATTCCCTCAACAAATTCCATCTATCTTTGTAGATCAAGAGGATATGCAGTCAAGTGAGCGATTAGACTTTGAATCAAATTCCTTGTAGGAATCACATCACTTCACAGGTCCCTAGGAGTCTAATTCTAGTCATATGAGAGCCCCAACATTAATGGTAAGAAATGATGAATCAACTATACCAAGGAACACGAAAGTAGTGGAGAACGCTAAAGTGAAATGTCATATCACCTTAGAGGAGCTAGTAAAAATTAAGCTTGAACTATGGAACCATATAGCTAACCACATGCCTGAAATAGCTAAGCCACAATCTCTTGCAAGATCACACAAAACAGTCCCACAGTTACCTCTAGATAAGATAGTAGATATGAGGAAAGGAGAGGAAGGAGATACCTATCTAACTGTCACTTATTAGGGCTACATAACAAAAGCTATTCTGAATTTAGGTGCAAGACTTACGATTGCTACCAATTCCTTAAGGAAAAGATGGGGCAAGCCAACACTCAAGCCATTGAGAATGAAGTTGCAAATAGAAGACATACATATTGAGAAATGCCTAGGGTTACTAGAATGGATAACTCTCACTACTTTTGGTATGGAGTTTGAACATACATTTTCCATATGTAATTTTGGTAAAAATCATGTCTATGAGATGATTTTAGGAAGACCCTTTATGCAATAGTTGTAGATAGTGTAGGATTGGGGAACCAATTCCTTGTACTTAGAGCATCTAGGGGTGACATCTAAAATCAAACTCAAAGATTATTCCCACAGAGATGCACCACCTTTCAATGGAACCCATTTCATATAACATTAGATGAAATGGATTTGGTGTACTCCATAGGATTAGGGTCTTCATGGATGCATGAATACACCCACATATGGATGTGTAAAGTCATAGTGGAAGAAGAGAAAAGCTTAACCTCTAAAAGCATAGGTTCTAATGAGAACCCTAGATCAGTTCGAGACCCAGCCTATGCACCTAAGGTGTTTCTTGATGAAGAATTTCAACCCAACAGCTGGGCAAAGATTCTTGCCATGATGGATGTAGCTATCAATGAAGAGTAGTGGAACCCCCATTGTGATGAAGATGGCTATGAAATCTTAGTTTTCACCATATAACCACTCATTTGTAACTCATTTATAGAGGAAGGTGAGCCTAGTAGGACCACACTCCAAGAAGTTAGCGATGAGGACAAGGATTCCATCATCATGGAACCATTTTGTGCTTCAGAAGAAGAGTACCTTTATTTAATAGAGGCTAGGACTCAAGAGCACAAAAAGTTTTTGATATATTTAGGTAGTGATGTATGTGAACACTCTAGGACCGCCGGAGAACTTTTTTCCCTCTTTAGGAGGTTTTTTTCCCCCAACTTGTATATATGCCTATTGCCCTAATGGGCTACTTATCTTTGTACATTCTCTAATAATACATTATGTATTGTGTGTTGTGCTCCAAGCTTCTTCTTCTTCCTTGTGTTGTTCGCATGATTTTGTAGATGTCTAACTCTAACAATTGGTATCAGAGTAGGTCGCTGCTTCATCTAGGGTGTCGTCGACACCTCTCCGGTTGTAGTCTGAGAATCGCATGAATTTTGGTGAGCATGCTTAGCGTGTTTCCACGATTTGAGCTCATTTCGGCCTCCGAATGCACTATCGTAGTGCTTGTGTAGGCTATTTCATCTTTTTTTGTGCCAAAGCTATATACCAGTTTTGGTTCGCCAGTATAAGCATCTTGAAGTCTGCTAGAGGTTTAGCAGAATTTGTCTAGGCAATTCTGTTCAACTTTTTGAGATACAACCAATTTTTTGCATCAAGGTATTTTCATCACCAACCATGGTTGAAAGCAGTGATGTATATCGTATGTTGTCTGTTGAGGATAAGTTGGATGGTACCAACTACGCGTTGGGGGCTTATATGATGCGACATGTATTGGTTGCAAAAGGACTGTGGAACATTATGCAAGGTGTTGGAAAACGTCCTATCATGTAATAAAGTGATAGGTTGGAGATGGTTGAACCACACCCTTGACAGATAGGAGATGGTTGAACTACACCCTAAGAGAGAGGATTAGGAAGTAATCCTTAACCATGGCTTTTGGGGCAAGTGGTTAGCCCATCACACTCTTAACCAAGAGGTTGTGAGTTCAATTCCTTACATTGGTATCAGAGCCTAGGAAGTAGGCTTGGGAAAGGTGGATTGACCTAATGGCCTCTAAAAAAAGGCTCTTGGGAATCTTCTAAATGAAAGGGTACAAAGTAGCACACGTCGCTTTCACAAGTTAGCCAAACGAAGATTGGGGCGTATCTCTCAATCTCTAGGTCGGATTGAGGCATGTAATATACCGTTGCAAAGCTCTCGGAACGAGCTTTCCAAATCCAATGAGATAGCTTGGAAGTGTGAAGTCGTTGGGAAACTTTGGGTGGCACTTGATTGAGGGTTCAAGATACCAAACATGGGTGAGAACAAGGTTCAAAACTAAGGTTGAGAACAAGGGCTCAAGACACCAAGGTTGCGAACAAGAAGGTTCAAGACACCAAGGTTGAGAGCAAGGGTTCAAGAGACCAAGGCTGCGAACAAGGTTCAAGAAACTATGCAAGGTTGAGGACATCAATTCAAGGGTACATAGGGAGTTCAAGGGATTGATCAATGAGGCTAGAGGGATACAAGAATAGATCATTGAGGACAATGATCGACCAAGGGGGGAAGAATGTAATAAAGTGATAGGTTGGAGATGGTTGAACCACACCCTTTGTTGGGAATTGAACTCACGACCTCCCAGTTAGGAGTATGATGGGCTAACCACTTGCCCCAAAAGCCATGGTTGAGGATTACTTCCTAATCCTCTCTCTTAAGGCATGGTTCAACCATCCCCTACTAGGATTATGTGACATTCCTTTCCCCTTAGACTGAGCATTGCCCTCAATGCTCACTTATGGACCGTTCTAACTCTTGGACCCACTTTCCATGCATGAGCGCTTCCATCAACCTCAAACTCCAGCACATGGACCAAATTTGGACCTATCCCACCCTCCGTGGATGCCCAAATGCCCATGCGCCTTCATCCAAGGCCAGTTTCACACTCACCACGGATAAGCACTTTTTCCAAGTGCCCACGAATGAGGCGCAAACCTCCGTGTCTCCCAATTTCTGAACGAGGCTTTGATACCACTATAAGATAATCCTTTGGCTGCTCTATAGTTCATCGACAACTTCCGCGAGCACACACACAGAGGCTTCTAGTTCTCCTCCCAGCCATTGCCCGAGCGGCTACTTTCAGTTCTAGAATACTCTCTCATTCACTTCTTCTACTCATACATATGAAAGATGCATCAATTTGATGCCATGTGGCAAATCAAGCCACCTCATCCAAAAGGTGTTCCCACCCAAGGACTAACTAAGAACACATATATAAGCTCTCCATACTTTTTCCTCCCAAAATAGTGGAGAATCATACTCCCATGTGAAGGAAAATGACATTGAAAAGTAGAGGAAATGAATTCCTTCTGAAATATAGACTAAGAGATGTTTCCTAAACACCTCTTCTCTCTAATGGAAAACATGCTCTATTCTTCTTGTATGAAGAAATCATGTTTTTTCTTTCCTTCTTTCTCTCTCAAAGAGCAGGAGCTAAAGTGAGACCACTGAGCTAAAGTGAGATCTCTCCTAGATCTCTAAGTTAATTCCCACTTTCACGTTAACTTAAAAGAGAAACTTATGAATTCATTTGCTCCTCTCTTCCATAACTAATACATAATCCCTCATTACATATATTCCTATGAAGATGGAGAACGAATCTCCCCTGACTAATGAAGGTGTATGTAGTGAAGAGTGGAGAAAATAAATTCCTAATAATGGTCAAAGCCCTCTGCTAAAATGGTCAGCAATGATATGACATGATACCATAAACGCATGTGTATCCATACTAAAGAGGTATCTCTGCCAACCATCCTCTATGCATGGATCTATACGATCCAATCAAATTCATGGAATTATCCTTCCTAAAAACCTGAAAAATGAGTATGTGATACCAATGTTGGTAAAATCATCTATCACATTCTATACTGGAAGAATAAATCTTCTCTAAACTATGAAGGATAACTCCGAATCCTAAGGAGATGTACTCTCCTATGATCTAGTGAGACATGATGCTATGAATGATGAGTCCTTTTCTCCCTGGCCATAGAAGAAGAGTGTTCAAAGGGAAGTCATTTCCACCATCCCATACCAGTGAAAACTTCTTCCAATTCACAGTGTCATACCTACACTAAACCGAATATATATATTCCATGTAATGGAATATGTAGGTGGACTCTAATGAATCCCATATCCTAAAATCATGTCAGTGGACTCAAATGAGTCCCATGTCCTCGAACTAGTTAGTTTGGTTCTATTCAATGAGTGACAATGGATATCCCTTTCTGTTCCAAACCAACTTGTTCCTAGGTACCAAGACTGAGCCTAGGTACCTCTCTGTAGATCCCGATATACATATATGTATTGGGTACCCCAACTATTTCTTACTAAGGGATCTATGCTCTCAGTCGTAGAGCTAGTGCCATACGTGTGGCCTTCCTAACCATCACTCGAATCATATAAGCACCCCTCGATGCTGTCTCATGAAACCCATCTGTGTGATCCCATCTAATTGGTTTCCTTAATAGTGTAGTAGAAATGCTTCACTACTTGCTCAAGTGAGGTGTATCAGTGAAACTAGTCACTCTTTGGGTATTCCTAATAATACCCCATAGTCTCCTAATCATGCTGTGAGACTCTTGTGAAGATAACTAAATCTTCACTTCTTTGGAGAGTATCATAACTCTATCTCCCGTGCCTGTATGCAACTTCCTAATACCTATAGGATTGCTTGTGCACATTACTAATGGTGAAGGTGTAGCTCCTTCCCTTAGCAATCCTATGGTCTAAATCCATAAGGATTATGTGTAGGGATCTTGTTACTACTCAAGTTGTCTTATGTATACTACCATGATGGTCTTAAGTCCATCGAATACATGCTTACAAGCATGCCTAGGTCTTATTCATGTTTGCAGAAAGGCATGTTACCATGCCATAACATTCTTACCTAAAGGCAAGTGCGTATATAATGCCATGCGGTAGGAAAAATTTCGATAGCATTTCCCCAGCAAATGGAATCCCAAAAAAAATTTAACCATAAGCTCAGTGGCACACAAGCCACCCAACAACATAGGGTTTGACAGGCCCATGGCATGCACGCCATAAACTCATATATGGACTCCATAACCTACAAAACATAAAAACAAATGCTAGCAACAATTCTCTGTGTTGCATAGCCATGTAGTTTGTGTAATCCTCTTTCCTGCAAACAATCAAAAAGTGTATTTCTCGCTTGTTGATCCATACTTTTAGAATTTAAACAATGATCAACATTTGATGTATGCAATCCAATCTATGCATGTACATACAGAACATGCTATAACATGAAGTAAAATGCCTGAAGTATAAAGCATACGTCCCTGAATGGTTTGATATTGGAATTGCATGCATCCAATCCTTCTCAACGAGCTTTGAGACCTCTGCACCTTCCTCCTTAGATCTTAATATAATCTTTGGAGTGTCCAAAAACATCGGATCACTTCCCAAAACATAAAGCATGGTTAGGTGATTACCAAAATAATGCAAATTTAGTAAAAAAATGCCTTAGTAATCCTTCTTTAGACCTGCAAAAACCACTTTAGGACCTGAAAATGTTCATAAACTAAAATATATAGCATGTGCAAAGAGATCAAAGTGAAATTACTCAAATCGCCTTCCGGGTTTGTAAGATATGGCTCCCGAAAGGTAGTTGCCAAAAACTGTTCAGACTTTGCAGAGCTGTAAAGACCTGCAAAAATTCTATTTTCCAAACTTTATTTTCATACACTGAAATTAGACTTTGTGCTCTTCGAAAGGAGCCATAGCACGTCCAATTTGGAGTTTTCTAGCCCAAGATATGGCCATTCCAAGTGGGACATGCTAAACTAGTGGACTGTTGGAGGGGCTGGAAAAAGTGAAAATGTGATTTTTGGGGTGCCCAAAAGGATTCTTTCATCATGCAAATCCTAAAATTCACTCCATAATCTCAGAGAGAAACATATGAAGATGCTTTGGCCTATTTTCAACTTTCCATATCCTCCCTTCGTGCATGCTAATTCGCTCCCCAAAAGAGGCCTAAATCAAGATTTTTGCTTTTATGCAAAAACTTAAATGGGAGCTTTTAGCAAGCTTGTAATCCACTCCTAATGTGGATTTTTCTTGAATTTTCTTGTTCCCAATGGCAATATATATACCATAATCCATGTATGTATAGATTAATCCATGTGAAACCTCTCAAATAATCTTTTTTCTTGCTCCCAAAAGTGGAGATTTGGTAAAATTAGCACCTGAATTTTTTTCCAAGAAGTGTGGGAAGGGGGTCTTTAAGGAATTACAATTCCTCCTTAACTTATCATTTTGATGAATTTAATGATTCACCTATGAATTCCATACACCATACTCTCAGTATATATACTTTTTCCCATCCATCCATAGCTACCCCACTTCTTTTTCCCTGTTCCAAAATGGAAATTTCTTAGATTGAGGTGCTGAAATTTTTTCTCAACGGTGATGGAAGGGGGTCTTGTGGAGCTTCAAAATCCCATCATACTGAGGTGTAATTTGGATTTCTTAATCCTACATGGAATTCAATACACTAAAATACAGATATGTACGGTTTTTACTACTAATCTATGAAAAATACCTCTTCTCTTCCCCTTCCCAAAATGGCTACTTATCCAAAATAGCTCCTGAAATTTATGTAAAAATCATAAAAATAGGGTACTTTGGAGGTGCCTAAAGCTTACATTTTCTTGAAATTTGAGGGAATTCTTGACTGAAGATGAGAGTTTGTACATCATACTCTCCATACATGCGATTTCCCTCCAAGATCTTGGCTCCCTAAAGCTTCGTTATCATTCTCAAAATGAAAATTCTTACAGAAATTAAAAAACAATCAAACCTGAGAATTGAGGCCATGAATCCTTTTTGCTAAAATCATATATGATGCCACAGGGGTCCTTACATTCCATCAACAAAATCATCTTCATCTATTGTTATTCGTTGCTTTAACGATCATCCTTATCAAGAGATCCTCTCGATCATTGCACATGATCTCTTTTCTTCTTCACTTCTTGAAGTAAAATTGACTTTCGAGTTCCCAAGTTCTTCATCTCTCATGCCTCTATACTCCATCCATCTAAATATGATATCACCCTTTGTCCAAGCCTTCAAAGCTCTCCCTACCAAACACGTCACTTTTTTGCTCCAGCTTCAGCTTCAATTTGGGATATCAAAGGCTGCGCACACTTTTGTGGTCATCCAAGAAGCATAGCGCCTTGGGTAAGTCATGCACCTCCCCTGATGGGGACGTGAGTTCAAGTCTTGAGGTCTGCAGTAGTCGTGCGGCTCGAATTGAGGCTCTGATACCAATATCACGTCTCACATATGATCTTTTAGCTTCAGCTTGCGTCAGCGAATGGCCGATCAACACAGAGATGCTTCCTTTTCTTTTCCACCCAACCGCCGAGCTCACTTGCGAGAGTCTCTTTTTGTCTCTTCTCGATCTTCATTGAAAGTTTCCTTCTTACTCATTTCCTTTGAATTGTGTGGCTCCAGAAACAAAAGATAATGAAAAGAACAAGCCCCTCACATGCAATCCTCTGCATATCTATAAGAACTCATATAACTCTTCCCTTGGCTATCAGACATGATCCTTAACAGGGCATATATGGAAGTCGCGTTGTTTTGTGGACATGTAGAAGAGATGGCACATTGGATAGTGCAAGTGCCTTCCTTTGAGGGGGCGAGGGTTCGATTCCTCTGCTCTGCAGCCTGCGTGCGCCAAAAATTAGCTCTGATACTAATGTTGGGAATTGAACTCACGACCTCCCAGTTCGGAGTATGATGGGCTAACCACTTGCCCCAAAATCCATGGTTGAGGATTACTTCCTAATCCTCTCTCTTAAGGCGTGGATCAACCATCTCCTACTAGGATTATGTGACACCCTTGATAGATAGGAGATGGTTGAACTACACCCTAAGAGAGAGGATTAGGAACTAATCCTCAACCATGGCTTTTGGGGCAAGTGGTTAGCCCATCACACTCCTAACCAAGAGGTTGTGAGTTCAATTCCTTACATATCACACCTGCAACTGTTACAACTGTAGGTACTAAAGCTGATGCAGAAGGTGTCGAAGATGATGATATTCTGTATATTCCTATTCGTGTTGTAGTTTCTGCTGCACCTACTACAGAGCAAATTTGTTGGGATGGCAGAGATGCCCAAGCACATGCATTGATAGCTTTGTCATTATTCCTCACATTCACTCTTGCAGAACAGGTAAGGATGCTTGGGATATGCTTACCACATTGTACCAATCTAGGAATGAGGCTCGTGTTGCTTACCTCCGAAACCAGCTGGAGAGTGAGCACATGAATGAAGGTGATTCTATGGACACTTTTCTAACAAAGATCAAAGACTTGAAGGAACAATTGATTTCTTCTCATGAGAATATACCAAATATCTCACTTGTGCAGACCGTTCTGAATGGTCTTCCTGATTCATATCAGAGTTTTGTTTCTACTCTTTGGGTGATGATGAAAGGCAATCCAAATGCCTTGTCATTTGAGGAGTTAGTCTCTGTTCTGTTGTAGGAAGATCAGTCCAAGCAGAACATGTCCATTATGTGTGTTGCAGATCCAACTTTCTTGGCTAGTCAGAAGGGCAAACCGAAATGGAGCTCTTCAAGTAGTAAGCAGAAATCTGCAAATGTTGCACATTCGAAGAAGGAAGATAAAGATGAGAAGAAATTAGAAAAGAAAATTTTCTTTTGCAAGTACTGTAAAGGAAATGATCATATCATACAGAACTATCCAAACTAGCTGCTAAAGAGGCAAAGAAAAAGGAGGCTAGAATGGTTGTTGCCTCTACACCAAAAACAAAGTTTGCTAATCTTGCGTAGGAAGAAGAATGGGAGTTTACTACTGTTTGCAGTTTTAACCCATCTTCTCATGAGCAATGCATGTCCGCAGTAGACTCAGATGTCTGGTACTTTGACAGTGGGGCGACCAAACATATTACCTTGCAGCACAATTTCTTCTCTTCACTCGAGCCTGCCCCTACAGGGAATATCGTCACATATGCCAACAACTCCTCTTATCCTGTCATGGGAGTTGATAAGATCATTCTGACTATTGCTGATGGTAGTTCTTTCACTTTGTCAGATGCTTTATTTGTGCCAAGGATCAAGAAGAATCTGTTATCAGTTTCTCCATTAGCCAAGATTGGCTTGCTTGTGAAATTTGTTGTTGACAGATGTACAATTCATGATCTCTCAAATGGCGATGTTATTATTGCTTCTGGAATTTTATGTCGTGGGCTATATAAGCTCATAGACTATGAAAGATATGTAAATGATTCGGCATGTGCAATACATGATTCTTAGGCTACGTCAGATGCAAAGCTTTTGCATGCATGCTTTGGTCATTTGAATTTTGCTATTTGCTATGCCTGCACAAATCTAAAATAGTGTCCTCTTTGCCCAAACTTGAGGCACCTGGAAAACATGTTTTTGAAGGCTGTATTTTGGGCAAAATGCAGCGTTCCTCCTTTCCAAAAGATGGTTCAGTTTGGGCTACTCAAAAATTGCAGCTTGTTCATAGGGATGACTGTGGTCCTATGCAGACACCCTCTTTTGGAAATTATCTTTACTTCATGACTTTCATTGATGATTTTTTTTGGCATGCATGGATATATCCACTCAAAGCAAAGTCTAAGTGTTTATGTGCTTCAAACAATTTCTGGTTTTGGCTGAAAATGTTGGAAGTGAGGTAGGCCCTTGGCTCATGTCACAGGTCCATGGTTCCATAGGTCCATACAACATTAATTCCAGCATTCTTCAATATTGACAAAACATGAACATACCACAACTTAATCATACAGATGATGAGACAAAGATAGAGAAAGAATAGACGACATGTGTAAGGTGTTACATAAGCCATCGCTTACACATAGTATCATATATACCAATGTTCAATGTACAATGTGGGAGCAAAACTCTCAACCACTCTATGTGATGAGAAATATATGAATGAGTGAATGTACAAATGTAACAAACATATTCAGATGTATGGGTAGGAATCTGAATATACATGAGATGTGTGACCTTATAGGTTCTAGAAGAGTGAATATGAGTGACTGAAAGAGGAAGGATCAGTGTGAAACTGATAATCAACAAACCTCATCTAACCTTAGGCTATGGAAGACCCTAAGTCAGATACGTGTGTGAAAAGATCACATACTTAAAAAGTAGCAAGGAATGCTAACAAGTTTGTTGCCGAAAATCCTCAAACTCATGTGAACACACCTTCTCAAACACCTCATCAAAATATGCATAAAGCATATACGTACTGATTCTCTTGTATCTATAGGACTCCTCCTGATATGAACGCCATGGCCTCCATAAAATTCAAGTAGTACCTGTGTGCATAAAGAGAATATGTACCCGAATACTTAACATAAGATGTGAATCTTATGTTAACCACCATCCAATGTCTTTGAAGTAGCCCGACATCTTCTTGTAGAAGACAATCTTCAACCTGATATCTTCTTGTAGAAGACGATCTTCAAATACACCATGTAGATGGCCGATCCTCAACATCAAGCTGCTAATGACCAAGTCTTCTTGCCATGAATAAGAGATAACCTCCTCTTCATGAGGTAGAGTGTGAGCACACCCTTCATCTTCTCCAAGAAGAATCATTAAGAAGAACTCCATAGTTGCTCCTCAACATGCTTCAAGTTAGTACCATGGCTGACCCATGTGCTAGAAGAAACACCACCTCTATTGAGGTCCAAGCTCCAAGCTTGTGTTGAATACTAGGTGAAGGATGCATGTAATGAGCCCAATACTCTCTTTATATAGTTGAGGTATACCTTGAAAAGCACCCAATAAAGCACATAAAGCTATGTGATCGCTGTCCGTAATCGGGAAAAACATCCGCTGCCCGTTGTCCATTCGCATTTGAGTTTAAATAAACCAAAAGCATATCAAAAGATTTCGTGCTACGCTGCGGGCTGTAGGACTCGAACTCGGGTTGCGAGGCGCGTCTTCTTGTAGAGGAACTAGAAAAGACTACTACACATGCTGTAAATTGTTGGACCATTGAACCAATAAGTCATTGTTTTTCCAACAATCCCCCCCTGCAATGTCATATTGGTTCAATCTAGACTGGATCTGCAAACTGTCACAAGCTACAACCTGTCACAAGCTTCAAGCTTGTACTCCCGCACTTCAGAACTTGTTCTTCAAAAGTCTTCTTCAAAACAGAATTTGACTTTTCTTCAAAAAATCTGAACTTGTTGAATATGAACCATAATACTTGAGAAAATATGCAAACTAGATATCCAATAGTGTTCTCATCAAGCAATCACTGCTTGACAACAAATATAGCATGAACTGTTTCTG
Organism: Ceratopteris richardii; assembly: GCA_020310875.1. Taxonomy (NCBI): domain Eukaryota; kingdom Viridiplantae; phylum Streptophyta; class Polypodiopsida; order Polypodiales; family Pteridaceae; genus Ceratopteris; species Ceratopteris richardii. The sequence continues at coordinate 83,362,554 of CM035414.1, read as the reverse complement.
AACCTGCTATCTCCTGTTTTCAAAAACTTGAAAACATACACTAGGATCCACATATTTACCTTCCAAAAAAGTTTCTCAACGTACTTTTGCTGCGTCATGTAAATACACTAAACAAAATCAGGAACTGAATCCTAGAACCTGTGACTAACAACTCACAACTTAGTGCATTATGAACACTGCTGGTTCATCTCTGACTGTACTTAAGTCAAGTCAACTCAACTCAATTGAAATCAATTGAAATCAATTGAAATCAATTGAAATCAACTGAAATATGAGTCTCATCAAAAAATCTATGATGTCATCATGTCTTCATCCTTTAAATTCTTCATACCTCTTTCCTTCAGAACCTGGTATAAACATATAGGTGTGCACTTCTCAAATATACCTTTCTGAGATATCAAGCTTCTCTTCAATAGAATTTTGGAACCTTCTCCTGAACAGGAACATCCTAACAGGAACTTTCTCCAAACATTCTTCTTCTTCCTTCTTCTTTCAAAGCTAGAACATAAAGAGAACCTAACAAAGGAAATGTAGGAATACCTAAAATAGGAATACCTGTAAGTATGAATCTGCATTCTTTTACATATGGCTGAAAATAAGTCTTCATGTTTCATCACCCCCTTGGATGATTTAACAATAGTATCCAGTATTCTTCAATTATATCAGACTTTATGAAATGTGGAACGTCTTCCTTCTTTCAATAAATTTGATGTTCAGTGATCAATACCTGTATCTAAAACAAAATTTTAGGATCCATAATCTTCTGTAACATAACAAGTATCTCCTTTTTCTCTGCAACACAAATCTGATAGAATCTGAATCTTTGACTTACTTCTTCCAATGTTAAGAACCTTACAAACAAAGGATAGACAACTGAATCATAAATACTCAAGATCTTCATGATCATTCAAGATCAATGATATCTCTTGTGTAGAATCCGCTCTCATCAAACCTTCATGATTGAATGTTTAATTTGCTACCTGAATGTCTCTAAGTGTCCATGCTTCTCAAAAAGTTGTAAAACTTTTCTTCAAACAAATCCTTCCCAAGAATCTGCAACTCCTACTTGAAACATAAGTGGACAATCTTCTCACCTTGAAAACTCCAAAAGCTGCAATTTTGATACTTCATAACTTTCATATTTTACCTGGGTGAAATGTGATAGTACCTGCTTGATTTTCTTTTGGCTAACTCCACTTCTCAGTCAAGTGTTAGGATCTGATGGAACATCTTTTTGAATACAAGCATGTATCCAAAAATCAAGACAATCACTGAAAGTAGATTCTTCATTGACTTGTACATCAACAAGATTCTGAATTTTCTGAAGTTTCTGAAAATACTGAATATGAGGTAACCTTTTCCAAACATAAAACCTCAACCCAAGTCTTCAACATCTGCTACAAAAAACTCTTTTACCTTAAGAGAGTTAGATAAAGAAGAAATATACTTCTCTACAACTTGTCATATATCAAGTAGTTCTGTATTGACACTCCAAGAATTCTTTGAGGGAACATATAAGCTGCCTGCTTAAAAGCTTCAACTAAAACATAACTCATATACATATGAGTCAAAACATATATCTGCTGCTTTTCTTTCTCTCAATGCAATTCTTTGTCAAATCTACTAAATCGTGACCAAGTGTAATGCAAAACAAGAAACTGCTTCTTCTTTAAACAAGATGTCCTCGTAGACTTGTCTTTGGGTGTAGAGGATAAAATAGGAAAAGTATATGGAAAATATATGAGAAAAGGAAGCCTTACTTTTCTTTTGGAAATGATGGACTTTCTTCTTCTGCATCTTTCTTCCACCTGATGATGTCAACATCTTCAAACTTCTCTTCCATACCTTTTGTTCTCTTCATCTTGAAGTAGCAAATACTCTTGACTTCTTCGAATGAACTTTTCTCTTCCTCTGATGCTAAGAGTAAGAGATAAAACAAACATGGTATACAAATGGAAGTGAATATAGAATCATGTTTTATCATCTCCTCATATCTCTGAATCAAAGTCCTGATTCAAATGTCTGAAATGACTAAATTCACCAATCTTTTGTCTGAATGATGAATTACCCTTCTAGAGTTACCTTCTCTAGATCACATTTGTACCTGGATATTCAACCAAATTGTAACACAAAAATGGCTGAACACAACTCATCCCATCTTCAAAATTGTCTTCTTAGATGAGCCTTCTTGCCATGAAGGAGATCTCTCAAAACTCTCTAGAAAAACCTCTAGATACCTGTTTTAATGTAGCTAATGCTTTAAATTTCAAATAATGAAAGTGTATAAAAGCACTCCTTGAAACCTTCAAATCTCTTCATAACTGCTCTTCTAAGATATGACCTGCAAATGATAATCTGATAGTAGAAAGTGATACCTGTGATTTGATGTTGATCTGATTTCTTCATCTTCTCTAAATCATTGTTCTTCCTTGAATTTGAAGTATTCTTCTCTTCATCAAGTCTGGGTCTTAAAAAATACTTTTGTAAAGTATTTGCATACTCTTCCAAAAATATTCAGCTGCTAACAGATCATCAATCTTCATACTCCACACTGATGAATACACATGTAACTGAATTGTCTAATTCTCAAATCTCTACTCATCTAGATTAAGTGTGTATGTCAAATGTCAAATGTTAGAAGATGCTTTCAAATCATATGTTGCAAATTTCGAAGTCTGGGAACCTGGGATTATGAATGAGCCTTAATGCACTGATGCCAAAGATCTAAAGTTCTAAAACCAAAACCTTAGTGCTCTGATACCAAATGTTGGAAGTGAGGTAGGCCCTTGGCTCATGTCACAGGTCCATGGTTCCATAGGTCCAGTATATACAACATTAATTTCAGCATTCTTCAATATTGACAAAACATGAACATACCACAACTTAATCATACAGATGATGAGACAAAGATAGAGAAAGAATAGACGACATGTGTAAGGTGTTACGTAAGCCATCGCTTACACATAGTATCATATATACCAATGTTCAATGTACAATGTGGGAGCAAAACTCTCAACCACTCTATGTGATGAGAAATTTATGAATGAGTGAATGTACAAATGTAACAAACATATTCAGATGTATGGATAGGAATCTGAATATACATGAGATGTGTGACCTTATAGGTTATAGAAGAGTGAATATGAGTGACTGAAAGAGGAAGGATCAGTGTGAAACTGATAATCAACAAACCCTCATCTAACCTTAGGCTATGGAAGACCCTAAGTCAGATACGTGTGTGAAAAGATCACATACTTAAAAAGTAGCAAGGAATGCTAACAAGTTTGTTGCCGAAAATCCTCAAACTCATGTGAACACACCTTCTCAAACACCTCATCAAAATATGCATAAAGCATATACGTACTGATTCTCTTGTACCTATAGGACTCCTCCTAATATGAACGCCATGGCCTCCATAAAATTCAAGTAGTACCTATGTGCATAAAGAGAATATGTACCTGAATACTTAACATAAGATGTGAATCTTATGTTAACCACCATCCAATGTCTTTGAAGTAGCCCGACATCTTCTTGTAGAAGACAATCCTCAACCTGATATCTTCTTGTAGAAGACAATCTTCAAATACACCATGTAGATGGCCGATCCTCAACATCAAGCTGCTAATGACCAAGTCTTCTTGCCATGAACAAGAGATAACCTCCTCTCCATGAGGTAGAGTGTGAGCACACCCTTCATCTTCTCCAAGAAGAATCATTAAGAAGAACTCCATAGCTACTCCTCAACATGCTTCAAGTTAGCACCATGGCTGACCCATGTGCTAGAAGAAACACCACCTCTACTGAGGTCCAAGCTCCAAGCTTGTGTTGAATACTAGGTGAAGGATGCATGTAATGAGCCCAATACTCTCTTTATATAGTTGAGATATACCTTGAAAAGCACCCAATAAAGCACATAAAACTATGCGATCACTGTCCGTAATCGGGAAAAACATCCGCTACTCGTTGTCCATTCGCGTTTGAGTTTAAATAAACCAAAAGAATATCAAAAGATTTCCTGCTACGCTGCGGGCTATAGGACTCGAACTCGCGTCAATAAGATGGGAGGAAAGCGAACTAATCATGCCGCCCACGTTCTAGTGTGTTCAAAGACTAGTAGAGGACTTTATACATGATGTTGCCAGGCGCGTCTTCTTGTAGAGGAACTAGAAAAGACTACTACACATGCTCTAAATTGTTGGACCATTGAACCAATAAGTCATTGTTTTTCCAACAGTTTATGTGCTTCAAACAATTTTTGGTTTTGGCTGAAAATATGTCAGCATGTAAAATGAGCACCCTCCATTCTGATGGAGGGGGGAATATATGTTTTCTGATTTTAATGCATTTCTAGCTAAACGTGGGATAAAACAACAGTATACAATGCCGTATACACCTCAATAGAATGGAGTTGCTGAACGGAAGAACAGGTCACTCATGGAGATGGCGAGGTGTATGGTCAAGAGTCAGGCCTTGCCACATAGTTTTTGGCTTGAGGCTGTTATGTGTGCAGCATATGTACTTAACAAGTGTCCCACTAAAGCGCTGTAGTCTATCACTCCATATGAGGCTTGGCATGGTCACAAGCCATCTGTTGCTCATCGACATGTTTTTTGTTGTTTGGCATATGCATTAGTGCCTGAACAACATCGCAGAAAATTGGATGATAGAGCAATAAAATGTATTTTTGTTGGGTATAGTTCTAAAAGTAAAGGCTATCGTCTATATCATCCATAGACTAAACGCATTCTGGTTAGCCGTGATGTTGTTTTTATGGAAGATGCTATTCAACCATTGCTTTCATGTAATAAGGAGACATCTGTTAGCTCCAAAGACATGTATGATACTTTGCTGCCTCTTTTTAGAGGTGGACAATCTAGTGCTGGTCCTAATGAGGCAACTTCTTAGCCTTTGCAAGTTTCATGTGATGATGCAAATCAACCCATTTTTTATTCAGATTTACATGACGCACTTGTTGATGAGAGAGCTGATATTCAGGAGGCAAAAACTATGCCAAAGTGGTTGGTGTAGACTTTGCGTGACAACAAATTAGATGCACCTCTATCATATCGTACTCGATCAGACTCTCATAGTGCCTCTTTTGCATGAGATTGCTATGCTATGGCTCCATCTAGTCTATGTGATGAGAATGAGCTTGTTTTGTTTGACGAGGCACAAAAATTCAGAAAATTGGATGGCTGCTATGCAATTTGAATATGATGCTATAATCAAGAATGGTACCTGGTCTTTGTGTGACTTGCTTCCTAGCAAGAAGGCCATTGGCACTAAGTGGTTTTACAAGCTAAAGCGTAAGCCTGATGGAACATTTGACAGGTATAAAGCTAGGCTTGTTGCAAGGGGTTATGCGCAAGAAAGACACATTGATTTTGATGAGACCTTTGCACCTACATGTCGTATGACTACTGTTCGGAGTATCTTTGCACTTGCAACCCATCATAGTTGGAATGCACATCAGCTGGACATTAAAACAACATTTCTGAATGGTGACGTGCATGAAGAACTGTATGTTTTTTAGCCCCATGGCTTTGTGCAGAAAGAGCATGAAAACCAGATGCGTAGGTTAAAGAAGGCATTATATGGTTTAAAGCAAACACCATGTGCTTGGTATGAGAAGATACATGCCTATCTGATTGCACATGGTTTTGAGAATATTCCAACTGAAAGCACCTTATATGTTAAGCGTGCTCATGATGTGCTTCTGATCATTGTTGTCTATGTTGATAACATGCTACTCACTGGTCCTGTTGAGAAGCATATTGCTGATTTTAAGGCAGGTTTGCATGCCTCATTTGAGATGTCTGATTTAGGTCATTTGCATCATTATTTGGGCATTTAGTTTATGCATGTTGATGGTGGAATGGCTTTGTGTCAAACAAAATATATTGACACATTATTGCAGCATTTTGGCCTTGAAGACTATAAACCTATTTCCACTCCTATGGATACAGGTTTACGATTGAGTCTTCATGATGCTGGAGATGCATTTGATGCTATTCTCTATCAGCAGGCTATTGGATGCCTTATTTACTCATGCATTACTCGGCCAAATATTTAGTTTGCTATCTCACATATGAGCAGGTTTATGCATTGCCCAGGTGTCAAGCATTGGTAGGCGGTTAAGCACATCTTTCGCTACTTGAGTGGTACTCGACCACTTGGGTTGCTTTATCGCAAGGGGGGATCACTACCGCCAGATTTGCATGCTTTTTCTGACTCAAACTAGGCTAGTTGCTATGACACTCATGTGTCCACTAGTGGCTTTTGCTTCATGCTTGGTAGCTCATGTATATCTTGGTTGAGCAAGAAGCAGCCTACTGTGGCCACTTCCAGTTGTGAGGTTGAGTATAGGACAGCTTTCATGGCGACTATTGAGTGTGTGCGGCTCAGATGCCTTATGGCTGATTTGGGTGCTGGTCAATCTTCTACCACCACCATCTTCACTGACAATCAGAGCGCATTGGCAATTGCAAGCAATCTTGTGTTCCATGCTCACACTAAGCATATTGAGGTGCATTATCATTATGTGAGGGAGAGGTTCTCTGTTGGGGAGATCATCTTTGCATACGTGCCCAGACAGGAGAACATTGCATACCTTTTCACAAAGGCTTTGGCTAGGGAGAAGTTTGATGCTTTCTGCAAAGCTTTGGGCTTACTTCCTTTGTGGAGTGGTTTCCACATAGCTTGGCACTTCCTTATACATGAGTGCCAGCTACTTGTTCACCGCATCACTCCTAGGGGGATTTGTTGATATATTTAGATAGTGATGTGTGTGAAGACTCTAGGACCGCGGGGGCACTTTTTTCCCTCTTTAGGAGGTTTCCCCCCCTTGTATATACGCCTATTTCCCTAATGGGCTACTTATCTTTGTACATTCTCTAGTAATCCATTATGTGTTGTGTGTTGTGCTCCAAGCTTCTTCTTCTTCCTTGTGCTATTTGCGTGCTTCTACAGATGTCTAACTCCAACAAAAATGTAAACAAGAAAAGAAGTTGACTACAAAAGAAGAAGATCAAAGTAAGAAAAAGAAAGGAACAAAACCATTTCCCATGCAAGAAGAAGATGAAGCATTGTTTCAAGTGCTAGAGAACTTCAAGAAATATGAGATAGAAGATAGGAAGATCATGATAGAAAATCTTAAACAATAAGCACTTGCAAGAGAATCCTAAGATAATAAAGAGAAGACCAAAAAATTATAGTAACCATAGAAGATGGCAAAGATAGATGTGCGTACAAAGTGCACGATTTAAGTGAAGAAGAAGAACATGAGTTGATAGATTTGTTGCGAGAATATAAAGATGTATTCTCTTGGATTTACAAGGACTTGAAAGGAGTGGATGTAGATATCTATTCTCACCGAATCTTGATGTGTTTGGAAGCCAACTCTACCAATCAGCAACCCTACACCTATAATGATAATTACACAACCAAAATCAAGGAGGAGATGGATCATTTGATAGAAGCAAGTTTTATCTATGAAATTGAGCGTACCGAATGGGTATCCCCCATTGTGGTTGTGCCAAAAAAGAATGGGAAGTTACATGTGTGCATTAACTTGAAAAATGTTAATGTAGCCACAATAAGAGATAGTTATTCTCTTCCTATCATTGAGCATCTCTTAGAATGTGTAACAGGCAAGGAAGTTTATAGCTTCCTTGATGGATTCTCTGGCTAAAACCAAGCAGCCATTGACCTTGAAGACCAACATAAGGCCAACATAAGACAACTTTCACCATAGAATGGGGTATCTTTGCATTTCAAGTGATGCCATTTGGGCTCACCAATGTTTCCTTCTACATTCAAGAGTCTGTGTCATGTGTTCAAGGAATTCTTGCAAAAGAATTTAGAGGTCTAGGTAGATAACCTATGCACTCACTCCAACATTAGACAAACCAACATCCCTTAACTTATACAGATCTTTGAAAAATGTAGAGAATATGAGGTCTCTTTGAATCTAGAGAAGTGCATCTTCATGGTCAATCAAGGAAATATTCTAGGACAGAGTGTCAAAGAATGGAATAACAACAAAAGAAGATAAAGTTGGAGCCATCGCAAAACTCCCTATATCAAAGAATGTCAAAGAAGTACAAGCTTTCATGGTTCACCATGGATATTACAAGTATTGAAGGACGCTAAGGAGCAATTGTTGGAGTTAGACGTCTGCGGAAGCACGCGAACAGCACAAGGAAGAAGAAGAAGCTTGGAGCACAACACACAATACTGAATGTATTACTAGAGAATGTACAAAGATAAGTAGCCCATTAGGGCAATAGGCATATGTACAAGCCAAGGGGAAAAAAACCTCCTAAAGAGGGAAAAAAGTGCCCCAACGGTCCTAGTGTGTTCACACACATCACTAAGGAAGTGCCAAGCTATGTGGAAATCACTCCACAAAAGGAAGTAAGCCCAAAGCTTTGCGGAAAGCTTCAAAGTTCTCCCTAGGTAGAGCCTTCGTGAAAAGGTCTGCAATGTTCTCCTGTGTGGGCACATATGCCAAGCTGATCTCCCCATCAGAACCTCTCCCTGACATAGTGATAATGCACCTCAATGTGCTTAGTGCCAGCATGGAACATCGGGTTCCTCGCAACTGCCAATGCGCTCTGACTGTCAGTGAAGATGGCGGTGGCAGAAGACTGGCCAACACCCAAATCAGCCATAAGGCATCTAAGCCACACACACTCAAGAGTCGCTATGAAAGCTGCCCTATACTCAGCCTCACAACTGGAAGTGGCCACAGTAGGCTGCTGTAGCTCAGTGATGAGTAGCACCTCCTTTAATGTCAATCCGAGAAGACGTGAGGATGGTATGAAGACCTCGAGCAAGTGGAGGCGCAAGTGCGTGAGTGAGAAGCACACAAGCATGCACACACATACACACACACGCGCACACATGGCAAGACAAAGAGTGAGAAGCAATGGAGTTCTTAGATTAGTTTCAAAAAGCTCTTACAAGTTTGTTTCAATTACAATCTAACCTCAAAAATGAGCTCTCTAGCTCCTTTTATAGTTTTTGACTAGCTTTGGCCCTGTTCAGACCTAGTGTCCGGCCTAGTTAAAAATTAGGTTCCAGGGCTTATTTGAGGGCTCAAACGAGATCTAAAAAATACGAAAATTGGTAAGCAACTACTTCTAAGGCTCCTCAAGCTCGAGGACTCCTCGGCTTGCACAAAATGGAGCTACAAAAAAGATGAACATGGTATTTACAGGGGTTGTTAGTGATGAGAATCACTTTTAATTTGTGTAAGGATTTGAAAAATTAAAGGGTTGCCTTAGTGCTAGATCTGCGTGAATGCTCGTACTTGCTTCTTCATGAAGAAAATTATTGGCCTACTTGCCAGATCGTTGTTGACTCCCTTGTTTGCTTGTGCCTTCTCTCCCCTCTGACTCTCTTCTCTGACTGCCATGCCTTGTCAGTCCTTCAGTTCCTTGTCTACTGCTAACACCCCCCCTCTCTCGCGTCTGTCGTCCTTGACAGACCCTTGTTGTGTGGGTTTTTGGATGTAGTACTCAACGACATCTTGCGCTAAGTGATGTTCGGCAATCCTCAATCCTTTGGCCAAGTCTCTGAGTAGAGCATCCCAATCTACCGGCCCGGGAACCTCTGGATGTGGCATACGTAACTTATCTGAATGGAGAGCTTGTTCCACTGCAAAAAATTGTAATAAATGTGAGGGCCTAGGAATGAAGATCTCTGAGTGGTATTCCCAGAACCCGGTGACAAACATCTCTTCGAATGTCTGTTTGAAGCAGGCCGGTAGGTACTTTATGCGGGCATGCCATGCATAAACAACATTAATAGAAGGCGTTGTGCTCATGTCATAAACAAGATCCTGATTGCCTTCATTAAATCCGAGCGCAGAGAGGTGAGGCTCCTTAACATTCTTGAAGGTCCGGAAGGTGACTATCATGAGTTCAAGAATTTTAAGACACATCTGTGTCATGACATCTGGTACGTTTTTGAACCTGACACCCCAATGCCGAATTGTCGATATCATATACCCTACGGTAGGTTGACCTTTAGGTGGTGCTAAGTAGACATAGTTGAGCCACTTCTCGCAGCCTTTGGTTGTCAGCACCATCTTTGTGTATTCCGGCCACGACCTTCTTCGGAAAACAGGACAGTAGCAGGGATTGTACTTGATATACAGGGGCATGTTATTCCATGTGCGATTCATTTCCGGGTAGGTTTCAAGCAGCCGAATTCTCCAAGTCGATTGGCAAATATTTCCCTGCTTGGCACTGTCTGGGATGTCGTCTGGTGCAAACTGTGTGGCAGAGGTTGGTTCCCGTGAGGTGTGGTGCTTGATTTCAGCATTATAGTCCGCCATTAAGACACAAAAAGGAACATACAAGTCGTCGGAGGTGTCGATCCACCTGTGATGAGAGAGGTTCCTAAAATAGTCCGATTTTATGACCACCTCTTCTAAGCGTGACATCGATGCTATCTGGACTGCCACCCGATCATCATGAGTTTTGGCCACTTTTTCCAATTTCTGCATCCATTCCGGAGCCTCTATTTCAAGGGTGTCCATGCCCTCATCTGTTTGCTTGCCTCCAGGTGCTAGCATCGGAACGTACGGGTCCTCAAAGGTTTCCTCTACTTCGATGGGTACTAGGTCTTCAGGTTCTGGTTCCACCAAGGGGGAGGGTTGGCGTTCATACACAAGCACTTTCTTTTGTAATTCTTCGAGCTGTGCTTTGAGCGCTGCTACTTCGTCAGTTGTGTCAGCTGTGGTTGGGACCTCTTTGGGTGGTGCTGGTTGAGCTTCCAATTGCCTTCGTAGTTCGTCTCTTTCCTTTTCTAAGGCTGCATGGGCTTCGAGGAGATCAGCATGGGTTTCCAATATGATTTGCATATTGTCCGAGGGAATGGCCTTAAACCTCTCCGGGTCAATTTCTTGTGGGGAACCGTCCATGGCTACTTCCAAGTTCTCTTTGTTTTGTGTCTGAAGCCGTCTATTTTCTTCCAGGGCTGCAGACATATGTTTCCGTAATAGAGCCATGTTGCGGCGGAGCTTGAGGTTCTCTGTGATTTGGGAGTGTAGCAGATCATCCATTTGTTGTCTTTCTTCGGCATCTGGCTGCGGTGGATTTGCCACTAATTGCTCATGTTGTTCTTGTAATGCACTAAACTGCTGTTGTAATTGTTTCTTCTCTTGCTCTAAGTCAATGAATCTTCCTTGTAATGCTTCATGACTCCTGAACAAACTTGTATAGGAAATTCCAGATCAGTAGGTACTGGTGGAAACACAAGGTTAGGGCCATCTGTGCTGTGCCTGGGTAACCTGATAGTAAATGGTTGTACTCGTCTGGGAAGCCTTGGAGTTGTTTCAGGTGTTAGGGTTGCACCACGGGCTTGTGCACAAGGCATCTGGACAGCGCCTCTCATCTTCTTTGAGGGAGGCCCTGCGGTTGACAGTTTGCGTTGAAACTCCTGTGCTCTGGTCCAAATGAGAGCCCTTTGCACCGGTACATCATATGCGAGACATCTATACACAATTCTTGTAAGCGCACAGCATCCATACAGTACAGATTTTTGTTTCTTATACCACCTTTGATGAGCCAAATGAATTTGGTCGATAATCCAGTGGGGCATATTGACTGTCAAATCAAAAGCATCTGCTAAGTAGAGGCTAAACCAGATATTTTTGGGAGGCATTGTGAACCTTTCCTGTGCGGGGAATGCGAAATGTTGCATGACCATGCGTAAATGAACGACGATCGTAGGTGTCATCGCGACCATGTTCTTTAACTTCGTCAGATTCCTGTTCTTCATATTATCGGGGACCATTGTCTCTTTCTCCGTAGGAATGTGCATACCTTTCATGTCGAGAGCTTCTCTTACCAAGTTGATAGTCAAGCGGAAACGCTTCAGCTCGTTGCCCCTTGTGAGTGATGGGAGTACAAAGGAGCTGTATCCTTTTTTGTCTTTGCTTGGAGTGAGGGTGCTAATCAAGTATGAGCACCTTAGAAAATCGGGCTTTGGTAGTTGGAACTTGAAATAATCATAGAGCCCAGCCTTCTTCCATATCGGCTTCAGTCCTTCGTTATTCTGTAGCTTTTCAAACTCCCTGGTAAAGAAGTGATATCGGCCCCAACGTCCATTGAATTCTACCTCGGACTCCCACATGTATGTGCCTTCACCCAGAGGTCCCGCAACGTCACTGAACCAGTGTGAGGTTTTGCCCACCGGCATTGTGTGACCCTGTGGAGGATTCTGAATCGGTATGGCATGTGATGCCCTTAATGCCGCTGGTCTTTCCTTTAATTCCTCCTCGACCGGAAGGCTTTCGATGTCCACCACTAGGGGGCTGGTGCCTGCCTGGGAGCTAGTTCCTACCGTATCTGCCATGTTACTTCTTGCTGCCTGTCTTTGTGAGAATATACAAACATGTGTTAACATTGTACAGGAAAAGAGAGAACCGTCGTTGTTCCCATTACAACATTAACATGAGGGTCGGGAGCGAATAATGGGTTAGTAAGTGCTCGGTGCGAGTGTGTGTGTGGTTAGGAGTTCGATAGACCTAAGAGCTAAGTGGAATGATGTAGTGTGATAGTGATGTGGTTAGTAGGTTGTCATGGATTTACAAATGGGGTCCGGGGGTTTGTTACACGTCTTAGGCTGCCAAATGTGGTGGATGGGTTTTGCTCTTGGTTTCGTAGAGACTCTCGAGAGCTTTATAGGTGTGTCGGCTTGAAAATGAGGCCTTTTAGAGACCCATTCACAAGTGATTTTGTTCGTGCTCATGGGCCTTGGTGTGTTCCTGAGTGTTGAAAACGAGTGGATGCCGACTGTGCGGGTGAATGGATCACGCTGTATGGGGTGTGATCTTGGTGTAGCTATTTGAGCCCGCAAACAAACCTTAGGCACCCAAATTTGTCTTGAATGTGGGCTAGCCTTCATCGACTTCTTGGGCACCCAAATAGACTTCACGTTAGCAGAAGAACTTCTGAAAGACTTCTTATTAGTGTCGTGTTGTTGGTTACGAATAGGAGGCTTTGCCCGTGTGGTTGGCTTGAGTGCAACCGGGTGTTCGCCTTTCCGCACCCACACTTGTTTCACTAGCTGAGACATTTTGCTGCGCAGGTACTTTTGATCTCCGACGTAGGTAGTACTCTGCTTCTTCTGCCTTTGGTCCACCTTTGGTTGCTGCCTCCCTCTGGCCTTTGGAAAAGAAGGGAGTTCCATTGTGGTTCTGACTCCTTTTTTGAGATCTTCATTCTTCTGCATCACATAGCCTTGGACAAGAACAGCATGGTCAACTTCATGTGCACCCCTGGAGGGACCAGGAGTGTGTGCCTTTCCTAGTTCCTTGAGTGCTCCATTATCTAACTCTACTGTAATTCGACTATGATTGACCCATACCTGAAGAAGTCCACTTCTTAGGTTTAAGTTGACTGCTTGGTCATAGATCAAGTCTTGACCCAGGACAAGGGTTTCAGTGAGGTCCTCATCTTGACATACTAGCACTTTAACTGTCATTGCCTCATCATGAATATAGAGGGGAAGTTCCACCTCGCCCATGCAAGGGGTTTCCACGCCTCCCAATCCTATGAGATATGCTTCCACAGGATTGACAGTTAACTGCAACTCTTGACAGTAAGACAATTTAACAGCACTAGTGGCTGCACCTGAGTCAATCAAGGCTCTTATAGTCCTTGCACTCTTTCCTTGTCCTATATCTAAGGTTATGAAAGGACGTCGATCAGTTATCCTATGTGAGCTAACACCTGAAACTTCACACATAGCCACGTCATATCCTTGATCTGCATATGCATCTTGCCTAGGGTGCTCTCCACCTTGTCTTCTTAACTTCATCCTCCGTATGCGCTCTAAGGCTTCTGCTTGAGCTTCTTCTCGAATTCGCTTTTCTTCCTCTTTGCGTTTCTTAGCAGTGTTGAGTCGACTTAGCATTTCCTCCGTGAGGGGTTCCTGATACAACTTGACTCTGCATCCGCTAATATAGTTTGGGAGAACATCACCCTCTAAAGTGGCTAGTTGTACTGCTCCACTCGTGGAGATCCTATTGATTATCATAGGTCCATAGCCTCTCTTTTCTAGCTTCCTTGCGTGTTGTTTCAGTGTGTAGACTAAAACTAGATCTCCTGCTTTCAAGCCCTTATCCTTCACATGGGCATCAAAGTATGCCTTCTGTCTCTTCTTAGCTGCATATATCCCTGCAGCTGCTCTCAGTCTTGTTTCTCCTAATCGTTCAAGGTCAAAAAGTCTAGAGGAGAGTTCATGACCCGTCCATTCGTGCTCTTGTGCTACTTTCAATGTAGGTATCAAGAAGTCCAAGGGTAGCACCGCGTTTTGGCCAAATACCATCTGAAAGGGGGTGGCTTGGAGTACCGTTTTGTAGACGACTCGGTATGCCCAAACAGCATGGTGTAGCTGTTTGTCCCAATCAGAGCGTTTAGTGTTTACTAATTTTGTCAGTACATTGCATAAGATCTTGTTGGTGCTTTCGGCTTGTCCATTAGCTTCAGGGTGATAGGGGGCAGACTTCTTATGCACTACCAAGAATTCTTGGAGCAGATTTTCAATCACTTCATTCAAGAAGTGAGTGCCTCTATCACTAACTAGCTCTATAGGTAGCCCATATCTTGTGAATACATTTTCAAACAAGAATTTAGCAGTTGTCTGAGCGTCGTTCTTTGTCGTAGCTTTTACCTCTACCCACTTTGTTAGATAGTCTGTTGCAACAATGATATATTCTGCATGGGAACCCTTAGCTGGGGGATTAATAGGACCTACGAAGTCTATTCCCCACTTAGAGAATGCACGTCCACCCATCATAGGTTTCAGTGGCATCTCATCTTTACGTATAGGATACTGAGTTCTCTGACAGACATCACATCGTTTCACATAGGTATGTGCATCCATGTGAAGGGTCGGTGTTGACAGTATACGGGAAGAAGCAAGTACGGACACACATGCAGATCTAGCACTGAGGCAACCCTTCATTTTTTTCAAAACCCTCACATCATTTTAAAGTGATTCTCATCACTACAAACCCTTGTAAATATCATTTCACCTTTTTGTAGCTCCATTTTGTACAAGCCGAGGAGTCCTCAAGCTTGGGGAGCCTTAGAAGTAGTTGCCTGTCAATTTTCATAATTTTTAGATCTCGTTTGGGCCCTCAAATAAGCCCTGGAACCTAATTTTTAACTAGGCCGGACACTAGGTCTGGACAGGGCCAAAGCTAGTCAAAAACTATAAATAGAGCTAGAGAGCTCATTTTTGGGGTAGCTTCTTGTAGTTTGAGCTTGTATGAGAACTTCCTTGCAATAGAAGTGATTCCATTGTCTTACTCTCTTTGTTCTTGCCGTGTGTGCGCGTGTGTGTGTATGTGTGTGCATGTTAGTGTGCTTCTCACTCACGCACTTGTGCTTCCACTTGCTCGTGGTCTTCATACCATCCTCACGTCTTCCCGGATTGACATTAAAGGAGATGCTACTCATCACTGAGCTACACCAAATTTTGGTGCCGTTGCCGGGGATCGAGCTTTGAGGACGAGCGTGTGATGGTAAGACATAGAGAGGACGCGTTGGAATGGTAAGTAGTAGGTAAATTTCTGATTTTTCTCCATCTTCATCTTCATCTTCACCTCCACCTCCATCTCCACCTCCTTCTCCACTACATATTCCCTCTTCCTTATCATTCCCTCATTGTTGTGTGCGAGTTTGAGAGAGAGCGAGTGTGTGTGCTTGTCTTTGTGTGTTTTTTGCATGTTTCTTGCAGGTGGCAGCTCCATCATCATCTCCAGCAAGCTCAGCAGGTACAGAAATTGTCTGCACAGTCCCCGAGGCGTTGAGCTCGAGCTATCGCGACACTCCGAAAATTTCACCCAATCACGATTCTGAGTGCACCACGACACTGCGCAGGCCTAGAGCTCCCAGGATCACTAGATAGAACAGAAAAATTCGCCATATCCCGAGCTATCGCGACACCTCGAGGTATCGCGACACCTCACGAGCTATCGCGACACCCCGACCTATCGCGACACCTCACGAGCTATCGGGACACCCCGACCTATCGCGACACTTCACGAGCTATCGCGACACCCCGACCTATCGCGACACCTCACGAGCTATCGCGACACCCCGACCTATCGCGACACTTCACGAGCTATCGCGACACCTCGACCTATCGCGACACTTCCCACCTATCGCGACACCCCGACCTATCGCGACACTTCCCACCTATCGCGACACCTCGACCTATCGCGACACTTCCCACCTATCGCGACACCTCGACCCGACCTATCACGATACACGGCCTTTAACGCATGAAAAGTTAGGGTTAATTTTGAGTGAATTGAAGGGTAGTTGGGCTTAATTTTAGGCACCTTGGTATAACTTTAGAACCTTGGAGGTGGGCAAAAGACCTAGAAACCAGAGAGGGATCTCCTGAACCCTGAGAGCCTGTTTTGACCCTATAGTGCCTGAATGGTCATAACTTGACCATACGAACTCCGATTGATGAGATTTTGGTCTCGTTGGAAAGCTTGTTGAGGATCCTACGTGGACCTCGACTGGTTTTTGTAAGAATCATACGCGGAGTTTTAGAACATGCATTTTTAAGTTGACCCTTAGGTGGAACTAAGTTGTTCTCAGATTCAAGGGGTACAGTAAACTACTCCAAGGGGACTAAAATTATTGAAGTGTGTCTTTCAATTACTTGTGGCAATAGAGCTATACTAACGGGTGAGCTTTTGCAGGAACTTTGTGTGTGCTCAAGGCAATCCAAAGCAAGCTAGCAAGGGTGAGTACCAAGCTTGGGAGAAGGCTTCCTGGGCTTGTGTAGCAGTCTGGTCAACCAGCTAATTGAGGTTGGAAGATCTCTGTACAAGCTTTCATGGGGCATTGTGGTTATTACCGACGGTTTATACACATGTATGCCATCATAGCAAAGCCTCTGTATGGACTTTTGACTAACTTTGAGTGGACTGACGAATGTGAGAATTCCTTCAATGAGCTTAAACGGTCGATTATGTTCAGCACCAATCTTAACCACACCAGATTGGAATAAGCCTTTCCATGTTCATGTGGATGCATCCAATTATGCTATTGGGTGTGTACTCGTGCAACCGACCGGTGAGGGTAATATGGATCTTCCAATTGCCTATGCTAGTAGACAGTTGAATGCAGCTGAATGAAATTATACCACTACTGAGAGAGAAGGAACAGGCATGGTATATGCGGTTAAAAAGTTTAGACATTATTTGCTTGCAATCAAGTTGTTGACAGTATACGGGAAGAAGCAAGTACGGACACACATGCAGATCTAGCACTGAGGCAACCCTTCATTTTTTTCAAAACCCTCACATCATTTTAAAGTGATTCTCATCACTACAAACCCTTGTAAATATCATTTCACCTTTTTGTAGCTCCATTTTGTACAAGCCGAGGAGTCCTTGAGCTTGGGGAGCCTTAGAAGTAGTTGCCTGTCAATTTTCATAATTTTTAGATCTCGTTTGGGCCCTCAAATAAGCCCTGGAACCTAATTTTTAACTAGGCCGGACACTAGGTCTGGACAGGGCCAAAGCTAGTCAAAAACTATAAATAGAGCTAGAGAGCTCATTTTTGGCGCTAGCTTCTTGTAGTTTGAGCTTGTATGAGAACTTCCTTGCAATAGAAGTGATTCCATTGTCTACTCTCTTTGTTCTTGTTGTGTGTGCACGTGTGTGTGTATGTGTGTGCATGCTTGTGTGCTTCTCACTCACGCACTTGTGCTTCCACTTGCTCGTGGTCTTTATACCATCCTCATGTCTTCCCGGATTGACATTAAAGGAGGTGCTACTCATCACTGAGCTACACCAAATTTTGGCGCCGTTGCCGGGGATCGAGCTTTGAGGACGAGCGTGTGATGGTAAGACGTAGAGAGGACGCGTTGGAATGGTAAGTAGTAGGTAAATTTCTGATTTTTCTCCATCTTCATCTTCATCTTCACCTCCACCTCCATCTCCACCTCCTTCTCCACTACATATTCCCTCTTCCTTATCATTCCCTCATTTGTTGTGTGCGAGTTTGAGAGAGAGCGAGTGTGTGTGCTTGTCTTTGTGTGTTTTTTGCATGTTTCTTGCAGGTGGCAGCTCCATCATCATCTCCAGCAAGCTCAGCAGGTACAGAAATTGTCTGCACAGTCCTCGAGGCGTTGAGCTCGAGCTATCGCGACACTTCGAAAATTTCACCCAATCACGATTCTGAGTGCACCACGACACTGCGCAGGCCTAGAGCTCCCAGGATCACTAGATAGAACAGAAAAATTCGCCATATCCCGAGCTATCGCGACACCTCGAGGTATCGCGACACCTCACGAGCTATCATGACACCCCGACCTATCGCGACACCTCCCGAGCTATCGCGACACCCCGACCTATCGCGACACTTCACGAGCTATCGCAACACCCCGACCTATCGCGACACTTCACGAGCTATCGCGACACCCCGACCTATCACGACACTTCACGAGCTATCGCGACACCCCGACCTATCGCGACACTTCACGAGCTATCGCGACACCCCGACCTATCGCGACACTTCACGAGCTATCGCGACACCCCGACCTATCGCGACACTTCACGAGCTATCGCGACACCCCGACCTATCGCGACACTTCACGAGCTATCGCGACACTTCACGAGCTATCGCGACACTCCGACTTATCGCGACACTTCCCACCTATCGCGACACCTCGACCTATCGCGACACTTCCCACCTATCGCGACACCTCGACCCGACCTATCGCGATACACGGCCTTTAACGCATGAAAAGTTAGGGTTAATTTTGAGTGAATTGAAGGGTAGTTGGGCTTAATTTTAGGCACCTTGGTATAACTTTAGAACCTTGGAAGTGGGCAAAAGACCTAGAAACCAGAGAGGGATCTCCTGAACCCTGAGAGCCTGTTTTGACCCTATAGTGCCTGAATGGTCATAACTTGACCATACGAACTCCGATTGATGAGATTTTGGTCTCGTTGGAAAGCTCGTTGAGGATCCTACGTGGACCTCGACTGGTTTTTGTAAGAATCATACGCGGAGTTTTAGAACATGCATTTTTAAGTTGACCCTTAGGTGGAACTAAGTTGTTCTCAGATTCAGGGGGTACAGTAAACTACTCCAAGGGGACTAAAATTATTGAAGTGTGTCTTTCAATTACTTGTGGCAATAGAGCTATACTAACGGGTGAGCCTTTGCAGGAACTTTGTGTGCGCTCAAGGCAATCCAAAGCAAGCTAGCAAGGGTGAGTACCAAGCTTGGGAGAAGGCTTCCTGGGCTTGTGTAGCAGTCTGGTCAACCAGCTAATTGAGGTTGGAAGATCTCTCAACCCTCCTTTGTCAATTCCTAGCCTAGGCTAAGTACGACTTAGGTGTGGTAATTAATTAGGGCAACGTTAGGCACGAATCAAGTCCAAGAGTATTAACCAACCAAGTGCAAGGAGTAAATAGGTCTTAAGTGCGAAAACCCTAAGGGACAAAAGGTAAACAGGAATCGATCACTTATCAAGTGCGGAAATTCACTTAAGTACTCCTGACGACGAAATTTCAGACAAGACTATAAACATAATATTCAACTAAAAAGAACAAAGTGATTGGTGCAAAATCAACCTGCAACGAGAGTGTGCTTGGGTTCCAGGGGGTAAATAAATCAGGCATATGAACCTTAGATCAGGCAGACACTTAGGCCGAGACAGACAAAGCCTCAGATCTTCTGAAGCTAGTGTCAATCACACTGCCAGGTCTTGGGCCCAACAGTTGAGTGATTACCCATACACTCCCAGATCAGAAACAAGTGATTCTGAGATGTCCTATCACATGGAGAGACCAGTAGGTAGATCAGGGTTGGCTTATCTAGAAAAGCCAGAGGGGCCTTACAAGACTCAATTGGAATATATCAGGACGAATCGTCTAGGTGCTCGTATCTACGAAGACGGACTGAGAAGATCGGTGGTCCAGATTAAGAACCCCGATCAACCCCATGAATTAGACCACCCGGTAGTCAAGTTTGAGAATGGAGCATACCTAGATAAAGAGGGGACTATATATGTAGTCACCACTCTTCTTGATCGAACTGATGAGTTTGGAAATGTGATTGCGGAGACCGACATGGGTGATATAGAGCAAGGGAACTTAGAGAGAGAGCCAAGAACCCCCCGTGGTAAATCTGTCTTGACCAGAATCATGACTCCAGAGTCGATTCCTCAGGACAATAAAAGCATAGACCTGCTTTTAAACCAAGAAACCGATGAGGCTTTTTGGAGATACAAATCTGCTCAACCCCAGGAAGTGAGTGCCCTCACAATCTATGAGTTTAAAGACCCTGATAGCCCAGGCCAAGTAACCTACCTAGACAATGCATCAGAGAGAATCTTCGTGGTCACTGAGCATGGCAGGCATGCTTACACATGGAAGGGTGAATTTGTTTTTCCCCAACCAAGGTCTAATGTGTCCTTTGGTCACCAAGGAGCTGGGACCTCCCAAGCTCATGGAGCTCAAAGAGATAGAAGTAGAGACAAGCCTGAGGTAAGTTTTGCCAACTCCCTGGGAAGAGAAAGGACGGGAACAGAAAGGAATAGAGTGGAACCTGAGAGGCATAGAACCCCATGGAATCAAAGGAATAATGATGATTTTCCTTTGCCAAGGCCGAGAGAACACACTAGGACCCTACGACCGACTCAACTGGTGAAGTCCATGAAGAATTATTTCGATGGCACAGGAGACCCTTATGACCATGTGGCAGAATTTCGGCAGGTATTGAAAGCTGAACAGGTAGAGGACCTATTCACACAATATAATGCTTTCGGTCTAACCCTTAGGAACACTGCCCTTACGTGGTTTCAACCACTAAATGAGAGGCATTTCAGAAACATAGACCAGCTCTTAGAGGCGTTTATTGTTGAGTTTTCCAAGAGTGGAATCAGGCATAACACCTCCTCACTAATTCATAGCTTCAAACAAACACCTCAAGAGACGGTCAGACTAGCTGGAAGAAGATTTAGACAGTACCTGGAGAGATGCCCGATGCCGGAATTACCCAGACCAGCCAAACAAGTAGCCTTGTTCCTAGACGGATTGTTGAGCACTAAGCTCAGGTCATATGTGTACCTGAAGGACCCCAGAACGATAGAAGAGTGCATGCGCATGTGCATAGACATTGAGGACAATCTAGGTGAGGAATTAGAACTATCAAAAATCTATAAGGATTCTGATAGCTCTAGTAAATAGACATCTGGTCAATCCACATCCATCGAGGAACTTGCAAAGAAGGTAGCCCAAAAACTAGGTGTCTCGAGCAAACAAATTCCGAGATTTGCCCCAGTTAAGCGGTGTTACAATTGTGGCGGTGAACATATGGCAAGTGTATGCCCCATTATGGCCCAACCCCAGGCGAACCTTAGTAGCCAGTACTGCACCATAGAGCGCAGGTACACCAACCACACTGCACAAGACTGCCCATACAACAAACAAACTGTTAGGCAAAATTATCCTCAGCCATATCCACAACATGGTAGATACCAGAATCAGTACCCATCACCACAATACAACAGACCACAGCAAACTTATTAGCCACCTTATCAAGGGCAGCAGAGACCTCAACCAGTCCTAGTGCCGCAACCCCCTGCTCCAACCAACGTGATCCCAGTGAAATATGCATCTACTGAAGAAAATCCGAATAGAGCCATAGTCCCAGTCACCCCATTACTATCAGACAGTGATCCAAGTGACCATAGTTTTGACTCCACACATATTGATAGCCCACAGGCTTATTACATGCAGTCACCCGAGCATAACGAGTGATACTATTATGAGGACCTTAGTGAAAATAGTGGGGAACCTGAGTATTCTAATGTTATGTACACAAACCCCAACTCTAGACCTCAACCTAGGCAGGTACGACCCCCATTTCCTAGAGGACCATGCTTCAGATGTCAGGGAGATCACCTTATAAGTGATTGTCCACTGCTTGCCCCTACACAACCTCAACCAGTAACCATTCAGGGTTTCTGTCAAGACTGCGGGAAAGAGCATCTCCTACGAGATTGCCCAAAGAACCCTAATAACATGCCTAAAATCACTCCTATCAATGTTGTTGGGTTAGTTGTAGACTCCACAGGGAGTGTGACTTCCACTGCACCCGTGCAGGTGATCACAAGAGCCCAGGCACTACAACAAAACCAAGGTGTTGGTCAGGAAAAGAACCCCGAGGTGAGTGAAACAGAGAGCATAACCAAAAAGAGGACTAGAGCCTGGAAGGATAGTCGTGAAAGAATGAAGAGGCAATGGGCAAAAAAGATAAACGAACTTGAAGAAAGCTTGAGAGAAACCAAGGCAAAAATCATAGAGATCACATCTCAACCGCACTCCCACACACTTCCACCACTACCATCCCCATCACCCTCCATTCCTCCACCCTCTAATACACCCTACGTAACCCACCCACCACCCCGAGTAGGATCAGTATTAGCTGACCCCACTCCTGAAGGCTTGGACATGATGTTCAAGGCCTATCAGGCTCGACTTCAAGAAGGGCCAACAGTTGCAAACCTAGACAAGAGTTACCCTAGGGCAGATTTAGAGATTGAACGGATGAAAATGTGCATGAAAATGGTAGAACAAGCTCAAGCTATACTTGAGACTAGTCAAAAGTTCAATCAGACAAACTCTGTCAAGCCGGATTTGCATTTCCAAGGCTTACTAGAAAGATTAGAGCAGTTGGTAAACAAATCACAAGTTTCTTTACCTCCACAGGCTCAACCAGTTGTTGAAAGAGGAAGCTCACCACCAATGGGAGCTTATGTTCCTAATTCTACGGATGCTGGAATACCTCCTTCAATACAACAGTACTCTCAAGAGTTCTTGCGGGAAATACAAGAAGAGAAATGGGCCAAGGAGAAGGGTGATTCCCCTCCTATTCCTGAGATTGATGATCTTCGTGATCAATTTCCCCAAGACATTCCGTCTATCTATGGAGATCAAACAGAGCAACAAGAGGATGAGAGATTAGATTTTGAATCGAATTCTTTACAAGAGTTGCCTCATTTCACAGGCCCATGGGAATCTGAATCTCTCCAGATCAGAGCTCCCACAATATTGGTGAGAAACGAAGACTCAGTGATTCCCAGGAACACTGACGTTGTGAAGAACACTAAGGTTCAATGTCATCTCACTGTAGAGGAGCTCCTCAAGGCAAAACCGGAGCTCTGGAATCATGTGAAGGATCAGGTTCCAGAACTTGAATCCAATACACCACAAGTCGGCTCTAGGCAAAAAGTACCAGAGATACCTCTCGACAAGATAGGAGACATGAGCGAAGGTGAAGAAGGTAACACTTATCTTCCGATCACCTATCAAGGTTACACAACCAAAGCAATTGTGGATTCGGGTGCTGGTGTTGCTATTGCGACCACCTCCTTGTGGAAGCGATGGGGCAAACCCACCTTAAGACCAACGAGAATGAAACTTCAAATGGCAGATGGTCATTTTGAAAGACCTCTCGGATTGCTTGAAGGGATAACTCTAACCACTTGTGGCGTAGAGTTTGAACATACATTTGCTATATGTGACTTTGAGAAGAATAATGTTTACGAGATGATCCTAGGAAGACCTTTCCTACGACAATTGCAAATAGTACAGGATTGGGGAACCAACTCCTTATACTTACAGCACTTAGGGGTCACCACTAAGGTCAATCTGAAGGATTACACCTTCAGAGATGTACCACCCCTACAGTGGAATCCTATCCACAAAGCGAAAGAAGATTCTATTTCCGTGCATTCAGGAAGTTCACTTGAACCATCCTGGCTGCACGAAGATACTCACTTGTGGATGTGCAAGGTCGCGGAGGAAGAGGAAAAACGCCTAAAAGCGAGAGAAGAAGGAACTCCCCCAGGAGATAGACCAGTAAAAGACCCAGCCTATACACCGATGATATTTCCAGATGAGGAATTTGAGCCTCATGGTTGGACAGAAATCTTAGCTACCATGGACATTGCAGTCAATGAGGAACAATGGACACCCCATTGTGATGAGGAGGGTTATGATATTTCAGTGTTCATGTGTCAGCCCTTGTTGGAAGAGTGTGATCCTAGTGAGTTCATAGAAGAAGAAGAGAATGACGATGATCTAGAATCCATTGTGATGGATACTTACTTTGACTCAGAGGAACACTACTTAGAAGACATAGGAGTGTTAACCCAAAAAGAAGAAGAACCCCTTGCGAGTATTAAAACGATAAATTCAAAGAAAGGAAGTGAAGGAGGTCAAAAGAAAAAGAAAAGGAAAACAGTGAAACAAGAAGAGGAAGAATCATTGTTTGAAGTACCAGAAAATTTCAAGAAATATGAAGTGGAAGACCGAAAAATTTTGGTACGAATGCCTAAGAGAGAGGCCCTTATAGGAGAAGCATATGACAATAAAGAAAAGACCAAAAAAATTATAGTGACCATTGAAGGGAACGAAGAGCGATGTACGTACATAGGAGACGACCTAAGTGCAAAAGAAGAATTAGAGCTGGTAGCTCTATTAAGGGAATATAGGGATGTGTTCGCATGGCACTATAGAGATTTGAAAGGAGTAGATCCAGAGATTTGCTCTCATACGATTCCGATGACCGCTGAGGCCAAGCCCACCAAACAAAAGCCCTACACATATAATGACAATTATGCAGCCAAAATAAAGGAGGAAATTGACAGGCTGATTGAAGCTGGATTCATCTATGAGATTGAGCACACTGAATGGGTGTCCCCCATTGTAGTGGTGCCCAAGAAGAATGGGAAATTGCGAGTGTGCATTAACCTTAAAAAAGTTAATGCCGCTACGATCAGAGATAGTTATCCACTTCCAATCACCGAACATCTATTGGAGCGTGTTGCAGGCAAGGAAGTTTATAGCTTCCTTGATGGATTTTCAGGTTACAACCAAGTAGCCATTGCCCCCGAAGATCAACACAAAACGGCCTTTGCCACAGAATGGGGAATCTTTGCATTTCGTGTGATGCCATTTGGGCTCACCAATGCACCTGCAACATTCCAAAGGCTCATGTGTCATGTCTTCAAAGAGTTCTTGCGAAAGAGCTTAGAAGTATATGTGGATGATTTATGCGCTCATTCCCAAGAAAGAAGTTACCACATCCCCGAGCTCAGGCAAATCTTCAACAAGTGTAGAGATTATCGAGTGTGTCTGAATCCAAAGAAGTGTGTGTTCATGGTACGACAAGGTAAGATCTTAGGTCACATTGTTTCTAAGAATGGAATTTCAACAGATGAAGACAAAGTAAGAGCAATAGCAGAGTTGCCCAGACCAAGGAATGTTAAAGAGGTACAAGCCTTTATGGGCCATTGTGGATATTACCGTAGGTTTATCCACATGTATGCCATCATAGCTAAACCTCTTTATGGGTTGTTAACAAATTTTGAGTGGAACGAGGAATGCGAGAATTCTTTCAACGAGCTGAAGAGACGTCTGTGCACAGCACCAATATTGACTACTCCGGATTGGAGCAAACCCTTTCATGTCCATGTAGATGCCTCAAATCATGCAATAGGATGTGTGCTAGCACAACCCACAGGTGAAGGAAACCTAGATTTGCCGATAGCATATGCTAGTAGGCAATTAAATGCAGCTGAACGAAATTATACCACAACGGAAAGAGAAGGCTTAGGTATGGTATATGCTGTGAAGAAGTTTAGACACTATCTATTGGCCAATAAATTCAAGTTTTTCACTGATCATCAAGCTTTACTATATTTGGTCAACAAACCTTGCAATACAGGCCGCTTAGTAAGATGGTTCCTCTTACTAATGGAATACGACTTTGAAGTTGTTGTCAGGAAGGGTAGAACCCATCTTAGGGCAGACCATCTTTCTCGCATCACTTTCGGAGAGCCACCGCAAGGAGTGTCTGATGAATTGCCCGATGCTTATCTGTTCAATTTAGAAGTTGTTCCTAAATGGGCGAATAAGTTGGTACCAGTCCTAACCTTCGGGCCTGCAAATAAAAATGTTAAAACAAGCAAAGAGGAAATTGTAAAATCACTAAAGTATCAGATATTGGCCGGAAGTGTGTACAAGCAAGATACCGAGGGCGTATTAGCTTGTTGTGTCGAGGATGATGAACATGCTAGTTGGTTGCAACAAGCCCACGAAGGATTGCTAGGAAATCACTACTCTAAACAACGAACATTGCAGAACCTAAAACGATTAGGAGTGTATTGGCCTAGCATGGACAAAGAAATACAAGAGTGGATTCACAATTGTTCAGTGTGCCAGAAGAGAACCCCAGTGGAACATGCCACTCTTTATCACGTGTCATTAATCCCAGATTGGAGTGCTCCATTGGTCGAGTTCATGAGATCGGGAACATTACCCAATCAGGCTAGTCTTGCAAGAAAACGGGGCATGGAGCAAGAGGCTCAAGACTATGCCTTAGTAGGAGACAACCTCTATCGAAGAGGCAAGGATGGCTACCTAAGACTGTGCATTCATGAATCAGACTATTTGAAAGTCTTAGAAGCGGCACACAGCGGTACTGCAGGTGGACACTTTGGGCCTGACAGAGTAATTAAGACCATTCTATTCTCAGGACTTTGGTGGCCCACTCTTCATATGGACGCACATACTTATGTGAAGAGTTGTGACACATGCCAACGTGCTCAATATCCGATAAGAAAAGATGAAATGCCTTTAAGGCCAATGATGGGAGGACGTGCATTTTCAAAGTGGGGTATAGACTTTGTAGGTCCCATCAACCCCCCAGCTAGAAACTCCCACGCAGAATATATTATTGTAGCCACAGATTACCTTACAAAGTGGGTGGAAGTAAAAGCCACGACAAAGAATGATGCTCAAACGACGGCTAAGTTCTTATTCGAAAATGTGTTCACTAGATATGGGTTACCCATAGAGTTGGTTAGTGATAGAGGTACGCACTTCTTGAATGAGGTCATTGAAAATCTACTTCAAGAATTCATGGTGATACATAAGAAGTCTGCCCCCTATCACCCACAAGCTAACGGACAAGCCGAGAGCACGAATAAGATCCTATGTAACGTATTGACGAAACTTGTAAACAATAAACGCTCTGACTGGGACAAACAACTTCATCATGCTGTTTAGGCATACCGAGTTGCTTACAAAACGGTACTCAATGCCACCCCCTTTCAGATGGTCTTCGGACAAAATGCGGTGCTACCATTAGACTTCCTAATTCCAGCTTTAAGAGTAGCACAAGAGCATGAGTGGAATGAACACGAGCTGTCCTCTAGGATCTTTGATCTAGAGCGTTTAGGTGAGACGAGGCTACGAGCAGCAGCAGGCATCTATGCTGCAAAGAAACGGCAAAAGGCATACTTTGATGCCCATGTGAAGGATAAGGGCTTGAAAGCAGGAGATCTAGTTTTAGTCTACACATTGAAACAACACGCAAGAAAGCTAGAAAAGAGAGGCTACAGACCTATGATCATTAATAGGATCTCCACGAGTGGGGCAGTACAACTAGCCACTTTAGAGGGGGATGTCCTCCCAAACTATATTAGCGGATGCAGAGTCAAGCTTTATCAGGAACCCCTCACGGAGGAAATGCTAAGTCGACTCAATACTGCTAAGCAACGTAAGGAGGAGGAAAAACAAATTCGAGAAGAAGCACAGGCAGAGGCCTTAGAGCGTATCAGACGAATGAAGTTGAGGAGACAAGGGAGGGATCAACCTGTGACTGACACTCAAGAGTCTCCAGGCTATCACATGGCCATGTGTGAGGCTTCAGGTGAACGTACCCATAAGATAGTGGACCACCGACCTTTTGTGACCCTAGAAATAGGACAAAGAGACCGCAGCACAAGCGTGAGAGCTTTAATTGATTCAGGAGCAGCCACAAGTGCAGTTCGGCTTTCTTATTGCCAGCAGCTGCAATTGGAGGTAAATCCCCTAGAAGCATATCTGATAGGATTAGGAGGTGTTGAAACCCCTTGTATGGGAGAGGTGGATCTTCCCCTCTACATACAAGAGGTCCTCATGCCAGTAAAAGTGCTAGTGTGTGAAGACGAGGATCTGACCGAACCTCTTGTCTTAGGCCAAGACTGGATCTATGATCACGCAGTCAACCTCAACCTAAGAAGTGGACTTCTTCAGGCTTGGGTAGGCCAAAGCCGTCTCACGATTGAATTAGAAAATCAAGCACTCAAACCAATAGAACAGGCACCAACACCTGGTCCCTCCAGGAATCCACATGGAGATAACAATGTTGTGCTTGTCCAAACTTCCATGGTGCAGAGGGATATCAATCTTACCGAAGGTTCAGGAGCCAAGAAGGAGTTCCTAACTGATATAAAGAAGATTCTAAACGAGCAGACCGAACATCACTCTACACGAAGGAGGCCGCTGATCAAGAGGCAGGAGCGCCAACCCGTGCAACATAGAGCACCTCGGGGCGCGAAGCAGATCTGGATACGCAAGGATGGGAAACCCACAACTCTAACAGCAGAATCTCAAGAAGACAAGAAACGAGCCTCACCGTCAAGGAACGAAGTTAAGAAGCCCCCTAGGATAACCCCTAGGCATACCATTTCTATTTGGGTCCCTAAGCGGTCAATGAAGGCTACCCCTAATGCTAGACAGATATGGGTGCCCAAGGCCTGCTTACAAGCCCAAATTACTTCACCTTCTGGCACTAGGATGAAGCAACTTTCACAAACACTCTTGGCCAACAACTCAGAAAATGACAAGATACCTACACCTCTCACTGTCCCCACTCCCATCAACCCTAAAAATGTCTGGAAATGGGTACCCAGAAGGTCCCAAATACATCGCACTCTCATACAGAAATCTTCACCTATCCTTAGCTCTAAGAGCTACGACTCCTTTATCAAAGTGTGGAGAATTAAAGTGTGGAGAATTAACCCGCTGACCCTACTCTGTAAAACAGTCCACACTAACACAGGAGCATTCCGGGCCCATTGCATAACCAAAGTATGCATCTAGGATGACACTGATCTTTAATGACCACTCACACCTATCATAAACACTTCACCACTAACCACTGACCTCCGGAATTGTCATGTTAGTATTGTGAAGGGAACACCATTACATCTTGTTTCCTATGCAACACTAATGTGCCCTTCTTCTTCCAGCAGATAAGCACCCTACTCTCATGGCAACAGCGGCAGGCACAAGCTCTCAGGCAGGTGCCCATGCTCCAATCAATTGGGATGCCATGCCAGTGGAAGCTCCACCAACAGCTCGGCCGGAAGAATTCTTGAATGTGCGAAGGATTCCTATTCCAGATCCACCCAGTGGACTAACCGAAAGAGTAAAAGGGCACTCCCATTGGTTCAACGAAATGCCAGGAGATTTGGGAGACGCAGATCACATCTGGGAGTCCAAGATGGAGTGTGGAGGGGTTTGGTGGACCTTCCAATTCTTTTCAAGAGAATTTGAGACCTTACAGAATGCAGCTCCACTTCAGGATATCTGACAAAAGGCAGGACTACAAGCTTACTTCAGTGCAGCTCTACCTAAACCCGACTTCCTCAGGTGCTACTACTTGATTGCTACGCTGAAACCTACCGGGGATAAAGATCATTCAGGCACATTCTGGGTGCCCTCCTTATCCAATCTGGAGGAGATGAGGAAGTTTGAATTAAATGTAACGTTAATCAGGGAAGCCCTTCAAATGTATGGCACTCATGTGCCTTCAGATCGCGACCCCTTGATACCAGAATCAATGAAAAGCAATAGAGTCAAGAAGCTCAAAGAAATGTGCGCCCTCACCCCCAACATTGCCATACCTCTGCGGATGTGCCTCCAGCACTTCGCATTTCCCGCTCAAGACCGTTTCACTCAACCTCACAAGAAGATATGGTACGGGTTGTATTTAGCAGAGACCGGAAGCTTGCCCATTAAGATGCCGGTATGGATCTTAGATCAAGTATATGAGGCTGGCAAGCGGGGGGCGAGGAAGCCCACTTTACATGGTTGTTGTGCGCTGACAAGAATCATCTACAGATGTCTTGCATATGATGTGCCAGTTGCTCGAGCCCTAAAGTATGCACACCTGGAGCTGTTCAAAGGGCGAAAGTCCGGGAATCAACCGGCAAAAAGAATGCGTGGATCCCTTTCACAGGTCCTAATCCCTCCAGAAGCCACCGCCGAAGTCTCCACTAGAGAAGAAACCCAAGTGGCATCTTTCACGATCCATCTCCAAGAGTCTCAACCAAGAGAGGTGGTACAACCCGTTCCATCCGCCCCTCCACTACCTACCGATGCAGAGTTCGCATCTATGGCCACCTTCACAGAAGATCCAAATTTTGATTTTGAAAGATTCCTGCAGACGGTCCCCCTATCCGACAGTGAAGATTCCCTTGACAATGTGGGTCCGGATGCATCAGCCCAAAGAGAACAGCCACGGGGCGAGACGAGCAGAGTACATGGGGAAGAAGTGGCACAACATTCTCATGACCCAAACACACAAGTGCAGGAAGGCGCACACAGAAATGACCCGGAAGACAGTGAAGAGGAGGCCCCTGCCTACACAGCACAACTCAGACGGCTGTACAAGACAATCAAGCAGGTACAGAAAAGACATAAGATGACAGAAGCGGCGAATAGAGCTCTAGTGAACCAGATGCTTCAAGCCGAGAATGTTGACTCCAACTTTGTGGAATCATTGAATTTATTGGCAGAGACATGTGGGATCGGGGAGGCATTGAGGACAATGGTGTATCAGGAAAACCCTGTCTACGACCAACGAAGGATTGATACACGACCACGATGCGGGAAAATGATTCAAATGGAAACCTCTATTGCCTTGCCTACTATAATTTCAAAAGATGTTCACATGACGAGCCCGAGTCCCACCGACGAACATGAGGTAATTACACACGTACCATCTCCACAGCCACCTCCCCTCCACCTTTCAGGACCCCTCTCCACTATTCCTCCTGAACAACCGATATCCACCCATCACGAAACCATTGTACACACCTCCGTTTTTACATCCTTCCCTTTACCCACCTCCCACACTTCCACCCAAATTTTGGAACCTCATGCCGGTCATCCGGCCACCGATCAAACCATAATAGGTCACCCTTCCTATCTCCCCGCCCTTGGACAACCACTTGCCAATAGCCAGACCTCATCCCATCCTTTTCCATTCACTCACACCCAAACCCTATCCGCCACTCCCCTAGCAACTGACTCACACTCAACCCAAGTCACACAACCCTCATTTTGGACAAACCTTGTAAATATACTCCAACAGGTGGATACTTATAATAAAAAGTCCCTTTCCCAAACCCACTCCCCCACATTCACTGCCACCACTATCACACCACCCACCATTCCTGTATTCACAGTGCACGAATCACACACTCTCACGTCCGATCCCATGGACATCTCACCATCCGCAGGATCACCCACCACCACTGTTATCCCAACATTACCACATATCATTTCACTCACGTCGCCATTTCCAAGCACTGTAGGCACAACATCCACTTTTCCCATTCCCACTTCCCAACCCCCTGCATCTTCCATCCTTACCCCTACACCCACCTCATTTAGTCTTGCACTCGACACCATGCTCGAAGCTGCCACTCAGCTTAAGCAGGAATATAAATTATTGGAAGAAAATAACAAGGAGCTTTGCACCCTCTCCGCAACACTCCAAGAGCGTGTCAATGCTTTGGAGTCCAGCCATACGGAGTCACAAAGCAAAATATCTGCCCTCGAACATGCAAATGCGCAACTCGAAGCGAGGCATATGGAAGAGAGCAAAGCCATGGAGGAACAGCTGCGAGATCAAATGGGCCGCAATGCAAGGCTTCAACAAAACATGGCCTTGCTACGACGACATCTGGCGGCAGCTCAAGAAGAGAACAGACGGCTTCAACAACAAAACCAAGAGAACCTCGAGGCTGCCATGGAGAACACCCCGGGAGCACCCATAGACCCGGCTAAATTTCAAGTTGTTCCCTCAGAAAGCATACAACAGATCTTGGAAACTTATGCCAATCTTTTACAAGCACATGATCAGCTTGCCGACCAACTGAAGGACCTACAGAGACCCCAAGAGTCTACACCACACCAACGGGAACCTAAAGAGATGACCGACGCTGCTACTTCACCTGAACCTGAACATTCAACGACCAATGACGTACTGGAGTTACGACAACAGGTTGCAGAATTAAAATTGAAGTTGATGCAGTACGAGCGACCTCCTTCCCCACCTGAGCAACCCATGGAAGAGGAAGAAGTTATTATTCCAGTGGAGGAAGCATATGAAGAGAACTATGAGCCTCAACCTTTTCCAGGAGGCACAACCACTGAGGAGGGACAGGACACTTATGAGGAACCCCCATCGGCATGGATGAAACAGGTAGAAGAAATGGGGCAGACTCATGAAGAACGTATCACCTACCAGATGTTGGCCATGAAGACCATTGAAGAAACCATACTTCAATCAGAATACTTCAGACAGCTGGCCCCTAGAAGACTAATCACCAGCTCAGAATTACAATATAAGCCATACTTTGTACTGTTGGCAGACTACAACGCCGAGATCAAACGTAAGACCAACAAGTACCCAACGTTCGCAACGCAATTTGAACCGGAGGACATTCCAGAGGAGGCGCGCAAAGGGAGAATACATCAACCCATCTGGAGGCAAAAGCTATTGGAGACCTATCCCGAGATGCTACGAACATGGGACCACGCACCCATGCATTTAAAGTATAACAATTGCTATGGACCAGTACAACGGAGAAGGACATGGAAGTCATTTGCAATCAAAGTCAAGAACAATGCCAATTGCAAAGAATGGCTCAATTACCCCGCCATCGCTCCCCCAACCGGTACTCCCACGGTGTCATACATGATGGCAACCATCAGACATTGGATACCACGTCTCCACCCCATGCCAGATGTCGCTGCCCAGATGATGCTCAAGATCTTCGATATGATGCAGGTCGTACTCAAAACCTTTCGCAATGTATGCCGTATTCAACCTCCCATTCCCGGGTTTATTAATGGTAACTACGACCTGCTATATGATATGAGCACAACCCCGAGCATACGAGTGGCTTACGCATGGCACGCACGCATCAGATATCTCCCTGCCTGCTACAAGCAAACGTTCGATGAAATGTTCACCACGGGGTTCTGGGAAGCACACTCAGAGGTGTTCGCGCCACGGCCCACCCATTTGTTACACCTCTTTGCATGCAAACAAACGATGCACTCAGAACTCTACACAACGCCACAGACGGACATACCGGGCCCAGTCAATTGGGATACCCTGCAGAGAGACCTGATCCGAGGGCTGCGAATCAAAGAACATGAGGTGGGAGCTGACATTCTCCAGAACTATATTGATCAACCCGCAGAGCAAAGGTCTGTCAGAGGCGACAGACCCTAGGGAGGGGAGAGTGTTGACAGTATACGGGAAGAAGCAAGTACGGCCACCAGAAGCCCGCAAATAGTATTGCCTTGATCACCCGATCTGGTCCAAAGTGTCCTCCTGCTACACCTTGGTGAGCAGTTTCCAAGATCTTGAGATATTCACTTTTATGGACACATAACCTCAGGTAACCATCTTTACCACAGATTATCACCAATGAGTGAGTAATCCTGGGCTTCTTGTTCTAAACTCCTTTTCCTAGCCAAGGTCATATCTGGAGGGAATGTTTTTGTCCTCAGGAAGGATACTAGTGGTTCACTCCAATCTGGCACAATGGACACTTGATAAAGAGTGGCATGTTCCACAGGTGGTTTAGTGCAAAAGATTGGGCATTCTTTGCACAACCTTTGGACATCCGCTTCCATAGTTGGCCAATGCACTCCGAGTCTCCTTAGCGTCTGTAAGGTTCGTTGCTTTGAGTAGTGTTGCTCTAATGCACCTACATGTGCTAATTGCAACCATTTAGCGTACTCATCCTCTTCTACACAGCAAGCCAAGATTCTTTGATCTGTGTGCTTGTACATACTTCCTGCCATGATGTGATACTTTTGGGCTTTTACTACCTCTCTATCCTGCGTGTTTATTACTGGATGGTTAGGTCAGTATGTCAATACTGGTACCAATGGCTTAGCCCGCTGCGGTACAACTTCCAAATTAAACAAGTAAGCATCAGGAAGATCATCTGATACTCCTTGTGGGGCTTCTCCAGATGTGAGCCTAGAGAGATGATCTGCTCTCAAATGAGTCTTACCTTTCCTTACCACGACTTCAAAATCATATTCCATTAGCAAGAGAAACCATCTTACTAATCTTCCTGTATTGCATGGCTTGTTTACAAGATATAACAGTGCCTGATGGTCAGTAAAAAATTTAAACTTATTGGCAAGCAAATAATGTCTAAACTTTTTAACTGCATATACCATGCCTAATCCTTCTCTCTCTGTATTCTCTTAGCAAGGCAATTAATGCATGCTCTTCTTCCTCTGTTAGGTCATGGCCTATGTAAGTGCATCTCTCCTCTCCTTCTTCTAGGGCCACAACTATTTTCTTGGTGGTTTCTTTGTTATCATAGGCCTCTCCTGATTGTGCCTCTCGTTTAGGCATTCTTATCATGACTCTCCTGTCGTCTATCTCATACTTCTTAAAATTTTTCGGGACCTCAAACAAAGATTCTTCCTCTTCTGGTGAGACTTCTCTCTTCTTTCGTTTCTTTCCTTCTTCCTTTGGGGTCACATGTGTGGCTAATCTTACATCATTTGTAAGCTCTCCATGCATCTGGGGTTGAAATTCTACTTCATGGAAGTATTCTTCATCTGATGCAAAAGGTGGGTCCATAATGATTGACTCTAGATTGGAGTCACTTGCATCCTCAAATGAATCAGGGCTAGGTTCGCATTCTTCTAGAACTGCCTCTCCCATGATTGGCTCTATGGAGAAGACTGAAATGTCATAGCCATCTTCATCATAGTGAGGTGTCCATTGTTCCTCATTGATGGCTACATCCATGGTTGCTAGAATTTCTGCCCTGCCGTGGGGTTCAAATTCTTTGTCAGGAAAGACTACAGGTGCATAGGCTGGGTCTTGAATTGATCTATGGTTTTCTTTTGCACCTACCTCTCTGGCTTTCTCTCTCTTCTCTTCTTCTACTGCTACCTTGCACATCCATAAGTGGGTGTCTTCATGCATCCAAGAGGATCCTGACCCCATGGAATGCACCGATTCCATATCATCTTTGGCTCTATGGATGGGATTCCATTGGATAGGAGGTACATCTCTATGAGAGTAATCTTTAAGATTGACTTTGGTCGTAACACCGAAGTGCTGCAGGTACAAAGAATTGGTTCTTGCAACTGTCGCATAAATGGTCTTCCCAAAATCATCTCATAGGCATGATTTTTGCTGAAGTCACATATAGCAAATGTATGCTCAAACTCGACACCACAAGTGGTGAGAGTTATTCCTTCTAGCAATCCTAAGGGTCTCTCAATATGACCATCGGCCATCTGCAATTTCATTCTCGTTGGCCTGAGTGCTGGCTTGCCCCAACGCTTCCATAGGGAAGTGGTGGCAATTGCAACTCCTGCGCCTGAGTCCAAAATTGCCTTGGTGGTGTACCCCTGGTAGGTAATGGGAAGATAGGTGTTCCCTTCTTCACCTTCACACATGTCTCCTATCTTATCCAAGGGTATCTCTGGCACTGTCCTATGTGATCCTACCTGGGAACGAGGTTTTGCTATCTCTGGTACTTGTTTGGCTACATGTTTCCATAATCCAGGTCTAACCTTGAGTAGCTCTTCTAACTTGAGATTGCACTGCACTTTAGTGTTTTTCACTACTTCTGTGTTCCTAGGTAAGACTGAGTCCTCATTTCGTACCATGACCGTGGGTGCTCTCATACAAGTAGACTTAGCTTCCCATGGGCCTGTGAAGTGGGGTAATTCTTGTAGAGAGTTAGACTCAAAGTCTAATCTTTCTTGAGAGTGGGTGCTCTCCTGCTCCTCATAAATGGATGGGATGTCTTGTGGGAATTGGTCGCGTGCATCATCCACAAGTTCGATAGGAGGAGGGACTTCACTCTCTTTAGCCCATTTGTCTTCTTGAATCTCGCGTAGGAATTCTGGTGTGAACCGATTCATAGAAGATGATGTGTCTGGCTCCGTAGAGTTAGGCACATAGGCTTCAGGCACATAGGCTTTCTGGGCAGGAAGACTTGCTCTTTCACTTGCCTTGTCCTTATGTTGAGAGGTGGGTTCCTTTTTTGATTGTGCAATCAGCTTCTCTATTCTTTCTAACAGTCCATCAAAGTGCAACTGTGTCTTTGCTGAACTAGAGATGTTAAATAGGCGACTGGCTTCAAACATGGTCTGAGCCAATTCCACCA
Organism: Ceratopteris richardii; assembly: GCA_020310875.1. Taxonomy (NCBI): domain Eukaryota; kingdom Viridiplantae; phylum Streptophyta; class Polypodiopsida; order Polypodiales; family Pteridaceae; genus Ceratopteris; species Ceratopteris richardii. Next base: position 83,326,206 of record CM035414.1, on the reverse strand, counting down.
TTTTGGCACAAATTTTAATTCGTTCAAGCTCTAATTCTGCTCTAGGGTAGCACTTTTCATGATCAGTTACGTTTGGCCCTTCTTGGATTCTGGCGTGATATGCTTTAAGCATCATATTAAGGTCTTCGGGAGTGGGATCTGCTAAGACTGATCCTACTCGGGGTGGTGGAATTAGGTGAGGCGGGTTGGAAGGTGGCTGGTCAGATGGCGATGAGAATGGTGGTGGTGGGGTAGTGTGAGAGGGAGTTTGAGATGTGAGTTCAGTTATCCTGGCTTTGGTTTCTCTTATGCTTTCCTCAAGTTCACTCATCTTTTTAGCGAATTGTCTTTTCATTCTTTCCCGACTATCTTTCCACGCTCTAGTCCTCTTCTTTGTCGTACTCTCTGTTTCACTAACTTCGGGGCTTTTTTCCTGACCTACACCCTGGTTTTGCTGCAGAGCTTGGGCTCTAGTGATTACTTGTACTGGTGCTGTGGAAGTCACGCTCCCTGTGGAGTCTACCACTAACCCAACAACGTTGATAGGAGTGATTTTTGGCATATTATTGGGGTTCTTTGGGCAATCTCGTAAGAGATGCTCCTTTCCACATTCTTGGCAAAAGCCCTGAATCGTCACTGACTGGGGTTGTGTAGGTGGAGGCAAGGGACAATCACGAATGAGGTGATCTCCTTGACATCTGTAGCATGGTCCTCTAGGGAATGGAGGTCTTACCTGTCTAGGTTGAGGCCTAGGATTGGGGTTTGTATACATGAGGTTTGTGTGATCTGACTCCCAACTAGGTTCACTCGGTTCTTCACTATAGTAGGACTCACCATGTTCAGGAGATTGCATGTAGTAAGCCTGGGGGCTATCGACATGTGTAGAATCAAAGCTATGGTCACTGGGGTCACTTTCAGAAAGCAGTGGTGTTACAGGGACAATGGCTCTATTCAGGTTTTCTTCTGCCACAGCATACTTTACCGGAATCACATTAGCTTGAGCTGGGGGTTGTTGTGCTAGCACAGGCTGAGGCCTTTGTTGGTTTTGGTAGGGTTGGTAGGTTTGTTGAGGCCTAGCATACTTCTAAGGTGGGTACTGGTTCTGGTATCTTCCTTGTTGAGGGTATGGCTGTGGGTACGTCTGCCTAACGGTTTGCTTATTGTAGGGGCAATCTTGCGCGGTGTGATTTGTGTACCTTCGTTCTATAGTGCAGTACTGGCTACCAGGATTAACTTGGGGTTGAGCCATAATGGGACATACATTCGCCATGTGGTCGCCACCACAAGTATAGTACCTTTTCACAGGGGCAAACCTTGGGATTTGTTTGCTAGTTACACCTAATTTCTGAGCTACTTTCTCTGCAAGTTCCTCGATTGATGTGGATTGCGTGGAAGAGAGGTTAGAGGCACTATCCGAATCTTTGTATATCTTGGAAAGCTCTAACTCCTCCCCTAGGTTATCCTCAATATCAATGCACATGCGTACACAATCTTCTATGGTCCTAGGGTCCTTCAAGTACACATAAGATCTCAATTTGGTACTTAGCAATCCATCCAAGAATAAAGCCACTTGCTTGGCTGGTGTGGGTAGCTCCGAAACAGGGCATCTTTCTAAGTATTGCCTAAATCTTCTTCCTGCAAGTCTCACAGTTTCTTGAGGGGTTTGCTTGAAGCTGTGAATCAGCGAGGAGGTATTATGCCTTATGCCACTCTTAGAGAATTCAATAATGAAAGCCTCTAGGAGTTGGTCTATGCTCCTGAACTGCCTCTCATTTAGTGGCTGAAACCATGTCAGGGCAGTGTTCCTAAGGGTCAGACCAAAGGCATTGTACTGCGTGAATAGATCCTCCACTTGTTCAGCTCTCAAGACTTGCCTAAACTCAGCCACGTGATCGTATGGATCTCCAGTGCCATTGAAGTAGTTCTTCATGGACTTAACTAGCTGAGTCGGTCTCAAAGTCCTTGTGTGCTCTCTAGGTCGTGGTAGAGGGAACTCATCCGCATTTCTTTGATTCCTGTGAGCTCTAAGTATCTCAGGTTCTACTCTATTTGTTTCCGTCCTCGTTCTTTCTCTGCCCATTGGGTTGGCAAAGCTTACTTCTGGTCTATCTCTACTTCTGTCTCTTTGCATTCCATGAGCTTGGGATGTTCCAGCTCCAGGGTGACCATAGGATACATTCGATCTTGGTTGGGGAAAAACGAATTCACCCTTCCAAGTGTAAGCATGCCTATCATTTTCTGTCACCACAAAGATCCTCTCCGAAGCGTGATCTAAGTAGGTCACTCTACCTGGGCTATCAGGATCCTTAAACTCATAGATCATGATTGTTCCTATATCAATTGGCCGATCAGGTTTGTACCTCCAAAAGGCTTCGTCAGTCTCTCGATTGAGGAGCAAATCTATGCTCTTATTATCCTGGGGAATCCACTCCGGTGTGATGATCCTAGTGAGAACCGATTTGCCTCGAGGGGTTCTAGGTTCTGTACCCATGTTTCCTTGCTCTAGGTCCCCTAAGTCCGCTTCTGAGATCACATTCCCAAATTCGTCCGTCCTATCTGGGTGATTGGTGACTACGTATATGGTTCCTTCTTTGTCCAAGTATGCTCCGTTTTCAAACTTGACAGCTGGCCGCTCTAGTCCAATGGATTGATCAGGATTCTTAATCTGTACCACGGACCTTCCTAGGCCGTCCTCATAGATGCTGGCACCTAATCGGTTGGTCCTAAGGTATTCCAACTGTGTTTTGTAAGGGCCTTCTACTCTGTGCAGGTATGGCACTCCTGAACTGCCTGTAGGTCTCTCCATGCCTTGAGACATCTCTGATTCACTGGTATCAGAGCTAGGGTAATGCAAGTGGTGACTCAACTGCTGGGCCCAAGACCTCGCAGTATGATTGACACTAGCCTCTGAAGACCTAAGGCTTTGTCTATCTCTTACTAGGTGTCGTCCTGATCTAAGGTTCATATGCCTAGCTAAGTAGCCCGATTTTTGCCCAGAGTACAACCTCGTTGCCGATCAATTGGTATCAGTCACTTGATTCTTTTTAGTTATTTATCGTGTTTAAGGTCTTGTCTGATATTACGTCGTCAGGATTACTTGAATGTTCTTTGTACTTTTAGGTTGATCGTTCCACGTTAAACTCTTTTCCTTTAGGATTCTCAATCGTACAAAGATTATGTAGTTATCTTGAACTTTGAGTATTTAGGTAACCTTCAACTTGATAGATGCCTATCGCCGCCCTGGCTTACTCCTCTCACTAGTCGTTCTTAGCCTAAGCTAGGAATTGACACAGGGAGTTGAGAATTTCCAACCTTTTGTTTCCTGCTTGGTTGCCCTTGAATGCCCAAGAAGTGTGTTCCCAAGCTTGCACTTACACTTGCTTAGAACTCCTTTCGATGCTCTCAATAGATCTGTAAGAGTTCCAAAGCTAGCTTTAAGATTTAAATTCTAATGACAGAACCAATGATTTTCATTCCTGTAGCACAAACACTAACTTGCATAGTGATTTTTAGGAAAACAATTCTAAAGACCCCTGACTTGATCCCCCTGGGTATGGTCAATTTCAAAATACCCTATCTGAAAATCCACACATTATCTTTACCAAAAACAAGCCCTAGAGCTCAAAAAATGGATTTCGTATGAAAAAGTTATGACTGTTCAGGGTTTAGGGGGTTAAAACAGGATTCAATCTGGCTGACAGATCCTAGGATTTTCTTCCAAATCACAAGTGTAGGGACCTCCAAAAATACTAATAGATTGACTATTTTGCCCCAAAATTACCCCAAATTTTGAACAAAAGCAAACCCTAATTTTTGGCCGAAAAGCCTGTCAATCGCGATCGATAGGTCTGTCAATCGCGATTGACAGAGGTATCCGTCGGGCCTGTCAGTCGCGATCGACAGTGTCAATCGCGATCGACAGGGTCGATCGTGGCTGTCAATCGCGATCGACGGTATCAATCGCGATCGACACGTTTTCCGGGTTTTTCACCGAAATTTCAGTCAATCGGGGGCCTATCAATCGCGATGGACACGTGGCTACGCGCAAAAGTCAATCAATCATTGAATTTCAGTCGGTCGCGATCGACGGTGTCAATCGCGACTGACAGAGGTGTCGGTCGTGGCTGTCGATCGCGATCGACGGTGTCAATCGCGACTGACAGGGTCCTACGTGGCAGTCTGTCGGTCGTGAAGTCTGTCGGTCGCGATTGACAGGGTCTGTCGGTCGCGATTGACAGGGTCTGTCGATCGCGATTGACAGGGTCTGTCGGTCGCGATTGACAGGGTCTGTCGGTCGCGATTGACAGGGTCTGTCGGTCGCGATTGACAGGGTCTGTCGATCGCGATTGACAGAAAAACACGGAATTTTTCTACTGTTTTAGGTGATTTGGGATGTGCTCATCATGCTTGTGCTAGTGGTGAACTTTGTTTTACCAAATGATCGAATTTTCTGTCGATCGCGATCGACAGAGGCTGGCGACTGCGAGACAGATTCGACGAGTTTTGTACCTGCGCAGAGAGCTGGGGATGATGATTCAGCAAGAACCTGCAAAATGCTCAAGAAACATGCAAAAACAGTGCACACAATTTCGCTCTCTCGCTCTCTCTCACAAGTGAAATGAGGGAAATGAGGTGGAGATGGTGATATAATAAAAAAACAGAAATTTTCACGATGATGGAAATGGAGGTGGAAGATGGTGATGATGATGATGGTGATGATGGTGGTAAGGTAAGAAAGAGAAAAATAGGAAAAGTGGAGAAATTACCTATAACGCCAACGTCTCCAATCTACGTCTTATCATCACACGCTCGTCCTCAAGCTCGATCCCCGGCAACGGCGCCAAAATTTGGTGTAGCTCAGTGATGAGTAGCACCTCCTTTAATGTCAATCCGGGAAGACGTGAGGATGGTATGAAGACCTCGAGCAAGTGGAGGCGCAAGTGCGTGAGTGAGAAGCACACAAGCATGCACACACATACACACACACGCGCACACACGGCAAGACAAAGAGTGAGAAGCAATGGAGTTCTTAGATTACTTTCAAAAAGCTCTTACAAGTTCGTTTCAATTACAATCTAACCTCAAAAATGAGCTCTCTAGCTCCTTTTATAGTTTTTGACTAGCTTTGGCCCTGTTCAGACCTAGTGTCCGGCCTAGTTAAAAATTAGGTTCCAGGGCTTATTTGAGGGCTCAAACGAGATCTAAAAAATACGAAAATTGGTAAGCAACTACTTCTAAGGCTCCTCAAGCTCGAGGACTCCTCGGCTTGCACAAAATGGAGCTACAAAAAGGTGAACATGGTATTTACAGGGGTTGTTAGTGATGAGAATCACTTTTAATTTGTGTAAGGATTTGAAAAATTAAAGGGTTGCCTTAGTGCTAGATCTGCGTGAATGCTCGTACTTGCTTCTTCATGAAGAAAATTATTGGCCTACTTGCCAGATCGTCGTTGACTCCCTTGTTTGCTTGTGCCTTCTCTCCCCTCTGACTCTCTTCTCTGACTGCCATGCCTTGTCAGTCCTTCAGTTCCTTGTCTGCTGCTGACAGCTGCTTCTTGCTCAACCAAGATATACAGGAGCTACCAAGCATGAAGCAAAAACCACTGGTGGACACACGAGTGTCATAACAACCAGCCCAATCTGAGTCAGAAAAAGCATGCAAATCTGGCGGTAGTGATCCCCCCCGGGATAAAACAACCCAAGTAGCTGAGTACCACTCAAGTAGCAAAAGATGCACTTAACCGCCTTCCAATGCGTGACTCTTGGGCAATGCATAAACCTGCTCATCTCTGAGACAACAAACTGAATATCTGGCCGAGTAATGCATAAGTAAATCAAGCATCCAATAGCCTGCTGATAGAGAACAACATCAAATGCATCTCCAACATCATGAAGACTCAATCGTAAACATGTCTCCATAGGAGTGGCAATAGGCTTATAGTCTTCAAGGCCAAAACACTGCAATAATGTGTCAATATATTTCGTTTGACACAAAACCATTCCACCATCAACTTGCATAAACTAAATGCCCAAATAGTGATGCAAATGCCCCAAATTAGACATCTCAAATGAGGCATGCAAATCAGCCTTAAAATCAGCAATATGCTTCTCAATAGGACCAGTGAGTAACATGTCATCAACATAGACAACAATGATCATAAGCACATCATTAGCACGCTTAACATATAAGGTGCTTTCAGTTGGACTGTTCTCAAAACCATGTGCAACCAGATAGGCATGTATCTTCTCATACCAAGCATGTGGTGCTTGCTTTAAACCATATAATGCCTTCTTTAACCTGCACACTTGGTTTTCATGCCCTTTCTGCACAAAGCCACGGGGCTGAAAAACATACACTTCTTCATGCAAGTCACCATTCAAAAATGCTATTTTAATGCCCAACTGATGTACATTCCAACCATGATGGGCTGCAAGTGCACAAATGCTCCGAATAGTAGTCATACGGCATGTGGGTGAAAAGGTCTCATCAAAGTCAATGCCTCTTTCTTGCGCATAACCCTTTGCAACAAGCCTAGCCTTATACCTGTCAATTATACCATCAGGTTTACGCTTCAGCTTGTATACCCACTTAGTGCCAATGGCCTTCTTGCCACGAGGCAAGTCACATAAAGACCATGTACCATTCTTCATTATAGCATCATATTCAGATTGCATAGCAGCCATCCAATTTTCTGAATTTTGTGCTTCATCAAAAGAAACAGGCTCATTCTCATCACAGAGACTAGACGCAGCCATAGCATAGCAATCTGATGCAAAGGAGGCACTATGAGAGCCTGAACAAGTACGATATGACAAAGGTGCATCTAATTTTGTTGTCACGCAAAGTCTGCACCAACCATTTTGGCATAGTTTTTGCCTCCTCAATATCAGCTCTCTCATCAACAAGTGCATCATGTAAATCTGCATCAGAAATGGGATGATCTGCATTATCTCATGAAACGTGCAAAGGCTGAGAAGTTGCCTCATTAGGACCAGCAGTAGACTGTCTACCTGCAAAAAGAGGCATCAAAGTATCATACATGTCTTTGGAGCTAACAAATGTCTCCTTAGTACATGAAAGCAATGGCTGAATAGCATCTTCCACAAAAACAACATCACGGCTAACCAGAATGCATTTAGTCTGTGGATGATACAGATGATAGCCTTTACTTTCAAAATTGTATCCAACAAAAATACATTTTACTACCTTATCATCCAATTTTCTGTGATGTTTTTCAGGCACTAGTGCATATGCCAAACAACCAAAAACCCGCAGATGAGCAACAGATGGCTTGCGATCATGCCAAGCCTCATATGGAGTGATAGACTGTAGTGCTTTAGTGGGACACCTGTTAAGTACATATGCTGCACACATGACAGCCTCAAGCCAGAAACTATGTGGTAAAGCCTGACTCTTGACCATACACCTCGCCATCTCCATGAGTGACCTGTTCTTCCATTCAGCAACTCCATTCTGTTGAGGTGTATACGGCACTGTACACTGGTGTTTTATCCCATGTTCAGCCAGAAATGCATTAAAATCAGAAGACATATATTCCCCCCCTCGATCAGAATGGAGGGTGCCCATTTTACATGCTGATAGATTTTCAGCCAAAACCAACTGTTTGAAGCACAAAAACACTTCGGACTTTGCCTTCAATGGATATACCCATGCATGTCTGGAAAAATCATCAATGAGAGTCACAAAGTAAAGATAGTTTCCAAAAGATGGTGTCTGCATAGGACCACAGACATCACTATGTACAAGCTGCAATTTCTGCGTAGCCCGAACTGAACCATCTTTTGGAAAGGAGGAACGCTGCATTTTGCCCAAAATACAGCCTTCACATACATGTTTTCCAGGTGCCTCAAGCTTGGGCAAAGAAGACACCATATCAGATTTTTGCAGGCGTAGCAAACTAGCAAAATTCAGATGACCAAAGCGTGCATGCCAAAGCTTTGTGTTGGCAGTCAAGGAACTGAAGGACTCACAAGGCAAGGAAGCTTACAAAGGGAGTCAGAGCGAAGAGAAGGCACAAGCAGACAGAGTAGTCAACGACGATCTGGCAAGTAGGCCATTATTTTTTCAGGACACTAAAACATATCAAAGAGGTGGACACACAAGGAGAAGGAGCAAGTAGGGAGCTCGAAGATGTGTATGTCAAATCGTTAGAAGAAATCCCTACAACAATAGTGATTTTCATCACTAAAAGCCATTGTAGATACCATTTCATATTTTTCTAGCTCCATTTTGTGCAAGCCAAGGAGTCCTTGAGCTTGAGGAGCATTCAAAGTAGCTACCTACCAATTTTCATCATTTTTAGACTTCATTTGAGTCTTCAAATAGGCCCTAGAACCTAATTTTTAACTAGGCGGAACACTAGGTCTGGACATGGCCAAAACCTAGTCAAAAACTATAAATAGAGCTAGAGAGCTCATTTTTGAGGTTATCTTGTAATTGATTTAAACTTGTATGAGCATTTTGGAAGTAATCTAAAGAACTCCATTGCTTCTCACTCTTTGTCTTACCTTGTGTGCACGTGTGTGTGTATGTGTGTGCATGTTAATGTGCTTCTCACTCACGCACTTGTGCCTTCACTTGCTCGAGGTCATCATACCATCCTCACATCTTCCCGGATTGACATTAAAGGAGGTGCTACTCATCACTGAGCTACACCAAATTTTGGCGCCGTTGCCGGGGATCGAGCTTTGAGGACGAGCGTGTGATGGTAAGACGTAGATTTGAGACTTTGGCATTGTAGGTAATTTCTTTACTTTTCTTATTTTTATTTTTCTCTTTCTTACCTCACCACCATCATCACCATCATCATCCTCACCATATCCGATCTCCATCTCCATCATCGCAAAAAATTTCAGTTTTTTTGATCATATCACCTTCTCCACCTCATTTCCCTCATTCCACTTGTGAGAGAGAGCGAGAGAGCGATATTGTGTGCGTTGTTTTTGCATGTTTCTTGAGCATTCTTGCAGGTTCTTGTTGCATCATCATCTCTAGCACTCCGCGCAGGTACGAAAAATCACGAAACTGTCTCTGTGTCGCCGACGTCTGTCGATCGCGATTGACAGAAAAATCGGCCATTTGGTAAAACAAAGCACACCATAAGGATACACATAAGGAGCACACTCTAAATCACCTAAAACAGTAAAAAAAATTCCGTGTTTCTCTGTCAATGGCGACCGACACCATCGATCGCGATCGACAGCCACGATCGACAACATCTCTCAATCGCGACCGACAGACCTGTCCATCGTAATCGACAGAGACGATCGACTGGCCCTGTCAATCGCGGCTGACACCGTCGATCGCGATCGACAGCCACGATCGACACCTCTGTCAGTCGCGATTGACACCGTCGATCGCGACCGACTGAATTTTAATGATTGACTGAATTTCTCACGTTGCCACGTGTCCATCGCGATGGACACAGCCCCGATCGACTGAATTTACGGCGAAAATCCTAGAAAACGTGTCGATCACGATTGACACCATCGATCGCGATTGACAGGACCCACGGTGGGACTTTCACAGGTCCATTGAGAGCAATTGAGAGCATCCAAAGCAAGGGTTTCTTTGCAAGCTTGAGAACCGGGTTCTTGAGCATCATAAAGCAAGGGATCAACAAGTAAGGTCGGAATATTCTCAACTCCCTTTGTCAATTCCTAGCTTAGGCTAAGTTCGAGTAGTGCTAGGAGTAAGTCAGGACAACGATAGGCACAAGAAAAGTCAAAGACTATCTAAGAAATCAAGTTCAAGGGATGACCTACGTGTGACCGATAACTTTAAAGGAAAAGAATTTAACGTGGGATGGTCAACTTAAGTGCGGAAAATTAACTCAAATATTCCTGACGACGCAATATCAGACAAGATCATAAACACGATAACGCACTAAAAAAAAAAAAGAATCAAGTGACTGACACCAATTGATCGGCCACGAGGTTGTACTTTGGGAAAAATTGGGCTACTTAAATAGGCATATGAACCTTAGATCAAGACGACACCTAGTAAGAGATAAACAAAGTCTTAGGTCTTTAGAGGCTATCGTTAATCATACTGCTAGGTCTTGGGCCCAACAGTTGAGCCACCACTCGCATTACCCTAGCTCTGAGACTAGTGAATCAGAGATGTCTCAAGGTATGGAGAGACCTGCGGGGAGTTCAGGTGTGCCATATTTGTATAGGGTGGAAGGCCCCTACAAGACGCAACTAGAATACCTTAGGACCAACTGATTAGGTGCTAGCATCTATGAGGACGGCCTAGGAAGATCCGTGGTCCAGATTAAAAACCCGGACCAATCCATTGGACTAGAACACCCAGCTGTCAAGTTTGAAAACGGAGCATACTTGGACAAAGAGGGAACCATATATGTGGTCACTAGTCACCCAGACAGGACATATGAATTCGGGAATGTGATCCCTGAGACGGACATAGATGACCTAGAACAAGGGAACATAGGAGGAGAGCATAGGACCCCTCGAGGGAAATCTGTTCTTACTAGAATCCTCAATCCCTAGTGGGTTCCCCAGGACAATAAGAGTATAGATCTGCTCCTAAACCAAGAGATCGATGAAGCCTTTTGGAGGTATAAATCAAATAGGCCAAATGATGTAGGTTCAATCCTGATCTATGAGTTCAAAGATCTTGATGGCCTATGCAGAGTGACTGTTAGCAGCAGACAAGGGAGTCAACGAAGATCTGGCAAATAGGCCAGTAATTTTCCTCATGAAGAAGCAAGTACGGGCACTCACGCAGATCTAGCACTAAGGCAACCTTTAAATTTTCAAATCCTTTACACACATTCAAAGTGATTTTCATCACTAAACACCATTGTAAATACCAATTCATCTTTTTGTAGCTCCATTTTGTGCAAGCCAAGGAGTCCTTGAGCTTGAGGAGCTTTAGAAGTATCTACCTGCCAATTTTCGTATTTTTTAGATATCGTTTGAGCCCTCAAATGAGCCCTGGAACCTAATTTTTAACCAGGCCGGACACTAGGTCTGGACAGGGCCAAAACTTAGCCAAAAACTATAAAAAGAGCTAGAGAGCTCATTTTTGAGGTTAGATGGTAATTGAAACGAACTTGTAAGAGCATTTGGAAGTAATTGAAGAACTCCATTGATTCTCACTCTTTGCCTTGCCGTGTGTGCGCGTGTGTGTGTATGTGTGTGCATGCTAGTGTGCTTCTCACTCACGCACTTGTGCCGCCACTTGCTCGAGGTCTTCATACCATCCTCACGTCTTCCCGGATTGACATTAAAGGAGGTGCTACTCATCACTGGGCTACACCAAATTATGGCGCCGTTGCCGGGGATCGAGCTTTGAGGACGAGCGTGTGATGGTAAGACGTAGAGTTGACGCGTTGGAGTTGTAGGTATTTTCTTCACTCTCATCGATTTTCTTTTACTTTCTTCTCCATCTTCATTTCCATCATCATCATCACCATCTCCCACCTCCATCTCCATCATCGCGAAAATTTCTGTTTTTTGATCATATCACCTTCCCCACCTCATTTCCCTCATTTCATGTGTGAGAGAGAGCGAGAGAGCGATATTGTGTGTGCGGATTTTGCATGTTTCTTGAGTTTCATTGCAGGTTCTTGCCGAATCATCACCCCCAGCTTCCTGCGCAGGTACGAAAATCATCGAAACTGTCTCGCGGTCGCAGGCTTCTGTCGATCGCGACTGTTGAGAGCAGTATGGGCACCCAAGGACTGACTAGACAAGGAAGCCAGGGCACCCAAGGATTGACTAGACAAGGAAGCCAACGGAGAGAGTCAGAACAAGGTGAAGGAATAAGTAGACAAAGCAGTCGACGCAAATCTGGCAGATAGGCCCTTCAATTTTTCTAAATCTACAGCTGTTAACAGTGATTCTTATCACTAACAATCATTGTAAATACCATTTCATATTTTTGTAGCTCCATTTTGTGCAAGCCAAGGAGTCCTTGAGCTTGAGGAGCCTTAGAAGTACCTACATATCAATTTTCATATTTTTTAGACTCCGTTTAAGCCTTCAAATTGGCCCTGGAACCTAATTTTTAACTAGGCCGGACACTAGGTCTGGACAGGGCCAAAAGCTAGTCAAAAACTATAAAAAGAGCTAGAGAGCTCATTTTTGGGGTTAGATTGTAATTGAAACGAACTTGTAAGAGCTTGTGAAAGTAATCTAAAGCACTCCATTGATTCTCTCTCTTTGTCTTGCCGTGTGTGCGCGTGTGTGTGTATGTGTGTGCATGCTTATGTGCTTCTCACTCACGCACTTGTGTCGCCACTTGCTCGAGGTCTTCATACCATCCTCACGTCTTCCCGGATTGACATTAAAGGAGGTGCTACTCATCATTGAGCTACACCAAATTTTGGCGCCGTTGCCGGGGATCGAGCTTTGAGGACAAGCGTGTGATGGTAAGACGTGGAGTTGACGCGTTGGAGTTGTAGGTATTTTCTTCACTCTCATTGATTTTCTTTTACTTTCTTTACCATCTTCATTTCCATCATCATCATCACCATCTCCCACCTCCATCTCCATCATCGCGAAAATTTCAGTTTTTTGACTATATCCCCACCTCCACCTCATTTCCCTCATTTCACTTGTGAGAGAGAGCGAGAGAGCGAAATTGCATGTGCTGTTTTTGCATGTTTCTTGAGCTATCTTGCAGGTACAGGTCACATCACCATCTCCAGCTTCCCGCGCAGGTACGGAACTCGACGAAACTGTCTCGCAGTCGCCGCCTTCTGTCCATCGCGATTGACAGAAATTTTCACTTGTTGGTAAATCTGAGTGCACCACAGTGGACTAGAGACCCTGCACACCACATTCCCACTAAAATTTTTGAAAATCTTGCAAAATTTCAGTCCATCGCGATAGACAGCCCTGTCCATCGCGATTGACAGCTCTGTCCATCGCGATTGACTGCCAGTCCATCGCGATTGACTGAACCCCTGTCCATCGCGATTGACTGAAGTCTCTGTCCATCGCGATTGACTGAAGTCTCTGTCCATCGCGATTGACTCAACCCCCTGTCCATCGCGATTGACTGAGCCCCTGTCCATCGCGATTGACTGAAGTCTCTGTCCATCGCGATTGACTGCCTGTCCATCGCGATTGACTCAACCCCCTGTCCATCGCGATTGACTGAAGTCTCTGTCCATCGCGATTGACTGCCTGTCCATCGCGATTGACTCAACCCCCTGTCCATCGCGATTGACTGAACCCTCTGTCCATCGCGATTGACTGAGTGTCCATCGCGATTGACAGCCCTATCCATCGCGATTGACAGCCAATTTTAGCCAAATTTTTTAGGGTTTGTTAATTGAAAAGTTGGGCTAATTTTGGGTACAAATATTATGCTCTTGAGCACATGGGGAAGCCTTAGGAAAACAACTTGGGGAAAACCTGTTGCACAGTGATCCTGTTTGAACCCTGTCGTAACCCTAGAACCCTGAACGGTCACAACTTTTTCATACGAGATCCATTTTTTGAGCTCTAGGGCTTGTTGGAAAGCTCGTAGCATATACTACATGCCCTCAACTGTTTTTTATAAAGATAATGCATTGATTTTTAGATAGGGTATTTTGAAGTTGACCATACCCAGGGGGATCAAAGTCAGGGGCTCTTAGGATTGTTTTCTTGAAAATCACTATGCAAGTTTGTGTTTGTGCTACATGAATGAAAATAATTGGTTTTGTCTTTGGAATGTAAATTTCAAAGCTAACTTTGAAACTCTTACAGAGCATCGGGAGGCGTTCTAAGCAAGGGTAAGTGCGAGCTTGGGAACACATTTCCTGGGCACTCAAGGGCAACCGAGCAGGAGACAAAAAGGTTGGACACTTTTAACCCCCTCTGTCAATTCATAGCTTAGGCTAAGAACGACGAGAGGTAGGAGTAAGTCAGAGCGACGATAGGCAGTCATCAAGTTGAAAACTACCTAAAAACTCAAGTTCAAGATAAAAATCTAATCTCTGTACGGTCGGTAACATAAAGGAAAGAACCTAACGTGGAACGATCAACCTAAAAGTACGAAGAACACTCAAGTATTCCGACGACGTGATATCAGACAAGAACTCAAACGTGATAAAATAACTAAAAAGAATCAAGTGTTTGGTACCAATTAATCGGCAACGAGGTTGTACTCTGGAAAAAATTGGGCTAATCAGTTAGGCATATGAACCTTAGATCAGGACGACATTTAGCAAGGGAAAGACAAAGCCTTAGGTCTTCAGAGGCTAGTGTCAATCACACTGCAAGGTCTTGGGCCCAGCAGTTGAGCCACCACTCATACTACCCTAGCTCTGAGACCAGTGAGTCAGAAATGTCTCAAGGCATGGACAGACCTACGGGAAGTTCAGGAGTGCCTTACCTGTACAGGGTAGAAGGCCCTTACAAAATGCAGCTGGAGTACCTTAGGACCAACCGATTAGGTGCTAGCATCTATGAGGACGGCTTAGGAAGATCTGTGGTCCAGATTAAAAACCTTGATCAATCCATTGGACTAGAGCACCCAGCTGTCAAGTTTGAAAATGGTGCATACCTGGACAAAGAAGGAACCATATATGTAGTCACTAGTCACCCTGATAGGACCGATGACTTTGGGAATGTAATCTCAGAAGCGGACTTAGGTGACCTGGAACAAGGGAACATGGGTGCGGAACCTAGAACCCCTCGAGGTAAATCAGTTCTCACTAGGATTATCACGCCTGAATGGGTTCCCCAAGACAACAAGAGCATAGAGTTGCTCCTCAATCAAGAAACTGATGAAGCCTTTTGGAGGTATAAGTCTAATCAGCCGACAGACATAGGAAATATCATGATCTATGAGTTTAAGGATCCGGATAGCCCAGGCAGAGTGACCTATTTAGATCATGCTTCAGAACGGATCTTTGTGGTGACAGAAAATGATAGGCATGCTTACACTTGGAAGGGTGAATTTATTTTCCCTCAACCAAGATCAAATGTATCCTATGGTCACCCTGGGGCTGGAACTTCCCAAGCTCATGGTACGCAAAGAGACAGAAGTAGAGATAGACCAGAAGTAAGTTTTGCCAACCCAGTGGGCAGAGAAAGAACGAGAACAGAGACGAATAGGGTAGAACCTGAGATGCATAGAGCCCACAGGAACCAAAGAAATGTAGATGGATTCCCTCTGCCGAGGCCTAGAGAGCACACAAGAACTTTGAGACCCACCCAGCTAGTTAAGTCCATGAAGAATTACTTTGACGGCACAGGAGATCCCTATGATCATGTGGCGGAGTTCAAGCAAGTCTTGAGAGCTGAACAAGTGGAAGATCTGTTCACGCAGTACAATGCCTTCGGTCTAACCCTTAGGAACACAACACTTACATGGTTTCAGCCGTTAGATGAGCGGCAGTTCAGGAGCATAGACCAACTCCTAGAGGCATTTATTGTAGAGTTCTCTAAGAGCGGCATAAGGCACAATACCTCCTCATTGATTCACAGCTTCAAACAGACCCCCCAAGAGACTGTCAGACTGGCCGGAAGAAGATTTAGACAATATCTTGAAAGGTGCCCTGTTTCGGAACTACCCACATCTGCTAAACAAGTAGCCTTATTCCTTGATGGATTGCTGAGTACGAAATTGAGATCCTATGTGTATCTGAAGGACCCTAGGACTATAGAAGAGTGTGTACGCATGTGCATTGACATTGAAGATAACCTAGGGGAAGAACTAGAGCTTTCCAAAATCTACAAAGATTCAGATAGTGCATCTAGTCACTCTTCCACGCAGTCCACATCAATTGAGGAACTTGCCGAAAAGGTAGCTCAGAAACTAGGCGTCTCTAGCAAACAAATTCCTAGGTTTGCCCCTATGAAAAGATGTTATACTTGTGGTGGCGACCACATGGCGAATGTCTGCCCTATTATGGCTCAACCCCAAGTAAACCCTAGTAGCCAGTACTGCACCATAGAACGGAGATACACCAATCACACCGCACAAGATTGCCCATACAACAAGCAGGCAGTTAGGCAACCTTATCCGCAGCCCTACCAACAAGGCCGATACCAGAGCCAAAATCCACCACCACAATATGCTAGACCCCAACAAACCTACCAACCACAATATCAGGCCCAACAGAGACCCCAACCGGTGCTAGCTCAACAGCCTCCAAACCCCGCTAATGTGATTCCAGTAAAGTATGCAGTGGCAGAAGAAAACCTGAATAGGGCCATAGTACCAGTAACCCCATTGATCTCAGAAAGTGACCCGAGTGACCATAGCTTTGATTCTACACATGTCGATAGCCCCCAAGCTTACTACATGCAGTCTCCAGAACATGGTGAGTCCTACTATAGTGAAGAACCAAGTGAACCTAGTTGGGAGTCGGATTACACGAACGTCATGTATGCAAACCCCAACCCTAGGCCTCAACCTAGGCAGGTACGACCACCCTTTCCTAGAGGACCATGCTACCGATGTCAGGGGGATCACTTCATTCGTGATTGTCCCTTACCTCCACCTACACAAAATCAGTCCGTGACGATCCAAGGCTTTTGCCAAGATTGTGGAAAAGAGCATCTCTTACGAGATTGCCCAAAGAACCCCAATAATATGCCAAAAATCACTCCTATCAATGTGATTGGGTTGGTCGTGGATGCCTCAGGAAGTGTCACTTCCACTGCACCAGTGCAGGTGGTTACTAGAGCTCAGGCAATGCAGCAAAACCAAGAGGCAAGCCAGGAAAAGGGCCCAGAGGCTAGTGAAACCGAGAGCGTGACAAAGAAAAGGACTAGAGCGTGGAAAGATAGTCGAGAAAGAATGAAAAGACAATGGGCAAAAAAGATAAACGAACTTGAAGAAAGCATAAGAGAAACCAAAGCGAGGATAACTGAACTCACAGCTCAAACTCCCTCTCACATCACCCCGCCTCCACCACTCCCATCTCCATCCGACCCACCACCTTCCCCACCGCCTCATCAAATCCCACCACCCCCTAGAGTAGGATCAGTCCTAGCTGACCCCACTCCCGAGGACCTTAATATGATGCTTAAAGCATATCAGGCCAGAATCCAAGAAGGGCCAACCATAACTGATCATGAAAAATGCTACCCTAGAGCCGAGCTAGAGCTTGAACGAACTAAGATTTGTGCCAAAATGGTGGAATTGGCTCAGACCATGTTTGAGGCCAGCCGCCTATTTAACATTTCTAGTTCAGCTAAGACGCAGTTACACTTTGATGGACTGCTGGAAAGAATAGAGAAGTTAATTGCACAATCAGAGAAGGAACCTGCCCCTCAACGAAAGGAGAGGGCAAGAGAACGGATAAGCCAGCCTCTTCAGGAAGCCCATGGGCCTCCTCAAGAAGCTTATCCTCCCCCCCAAAAGTCACATGAGCCTTCCCCGAAAGCTTATGTACCTCCACAGGTGACCCACATTCCTTCTCAGAGAGCATATGAGCCTGTTCGGAAAAGTAATAGAATAAGTAATCCTCCCCAAGAAGCATGTGCTCCAGCCATCTATGGGAACAAGGAGAGAGCCAATGATAGAATAAGCCCTCCTTCCCAGGTTGCTTATGTGCCTAATTCTACGGAGCCAGACACTTCTTCTTCTATGAATCGGTTTGCACCAGACTTCCTACGAGAGATTCAAGAAGACAAATGGGATAACGAAAGTGAAGTCGCCCCTCCTTTTGAACTTGTGGATGATGCACACGATCAATTCCCACAAGACATCCCATCTATTTACGGGGAACATGAGAGTGCTCAGTCTCACGAGAGATTGGACTTTGAGTCTAACTCCATACAAGAGCTACCTCACTTCACAGGCCCATGGGAAGCAAAGTCCACATGCATGAGAGCACCCACAGTCATGGTAAGGAACGACGACTCAGTCATACCGAGGAACACGGAGGTAGTAACGGACACCAAGGTGCAACGCGATCTCACTTTGGAAGAGCTGCCTGAGGATAGACCAAACGCGCGGAAATATGTAGCTAGTCAAGTAACTGAAACTGCAAAACCTCGTTCCCGGGTAGGATCCCATAGGACAGTACCGGAAATTCCCTTGGATAAGATAGGAGATATGTGTGAAGGTGAAGAAGGGAACACCTACCTTCCCATCACCTACCAGGACTACACCACGAAGGCGATTTTGGACTCAGGTGCAGGAGTTGCAATTGCCACCACCTCCTTATGGAAGCGTTGGGGCAAGCCAGCACTCAGGCCAACGAGGATGAAATTGCAAATGGCCGATGGTCACATAGAGAGACCCTTAGGATTGCTAGAAGGAATAACTCTCACCACTTGTGGTGTCGAGTTTGAACATACCTTTGCCATATGTGACTTCAGCAAAAATCATGCCTATGAGATGATTCTGGGAAGACCATTCATGCGACAGTTGCAAGTGGTACAGGATTGGGGAACCAATTCTTTGTACCTGCAGCACTTAGGTGTTACAACCAAAGTCAATCTCAAGGATTATTCTCATAGAGATGTCCCTCCTATCCAATGGAATCCCATCCATAGAGCCAAAGATGATACAGAATCTGTGCATTCCATAGGATCAGGATCCTCCTGGATGCATGAAGATACTCACTTATGGATGTGCAAGGTAGCAGTAGAGGAAGAGAAGAGAGAGAAAGCCAGAGAGGTAGGTGCAAAAGAAACCCATAGATCAATCCAAGACCCAGCCTATGCACCTGTAGTTTTTCCAGACGAAGAATTTGAACCTCACGGTTGGGCAGAAATTTTAGCAACAATGGACGTAGCCATCAATGAAGAACAATGGACACCTCACTGTGATGAGGATGGCTATGATATTTCAGTCTTCTCCATAGAGCCAATCATGGGAGAGGCAGTTCTAGAAGAATGCGAACCTAGCCCTGATGCATATGAGGATGCAAGTGACTCCGATCTAGAGTCAATCATTATGGACCCACCATTTGCATCAGATGAAGAATACTTCCATGAAGTAGAATTTCAACCCCAGAGGCATGGAGAGGTTACAAATGATGTAAGATTAGCAACGCATATGACCCCTAAGGAAGAAGGAAAGAAACGAAAGAAGAGAGAAGCCTTACCAGAAGAGGAAGAATCTTTGTTTGAGGTCCCAGAAAATTTTAAGAAGTACGAGATAGATGACAGGAGAGTCATGATAAGAATGCCTAAACGAGAGGCACAATCAGGAGAGGCCTATGATAACAAAGAAACCACCAAGAAAATAGTAGTGGCCATAGAAGAAGGAGAGGAGAGATGCACGTATATAGGCAATGACCTGACAGAAGAAGAAGAGTACGAATTGATTACCTTGCTAAGAGAAAACAGAGATGTATTCGCTTGGAGTTACAAGGATTTGAAAGGTGTTGACCCTGACATATGCTCACACACCATCCCCATGACCTCAGATGCCAAACCCTCTAAGCAAAAGCCTTATACATATAACGATAACTATGCTGCTAAGATCAAGGAAGAGATAGATAGACTGGTTGAAGCTGGATTTATCTATGAAATTGAGCACACTGAATGGGTATCCCCCATTGTAGTGGTGCCCAAAAAGAATGGCAAACTGCGTGTGTGCATTAACTTGAAAAAGGTTAATGTCGCCACGATTGGAGATAACTATCCGCTTCCCATCACAGAACATCTCTTAGAAAGAGTGGCAGGCAAGGAAGTGTACAGCTTCCTTGATGGATTTTCGGGCTACAATCAAGTAGCCATAGCTCCAGAGGATCAGCATAAGACAGCCTTTGCCACAGAATGGGGCATTTTTGCTTTTCGAGTAATGCCATTTGGGCTTACCAATGCACCAGCCACCTTCCAGAGGCTGATGTGCCATGTGTTTAAGGAGTTCCTGAGGAAGAGTCTAGAAGTCTACGTTGATGATCTCTGTGCTCATTCCAATGTTAGACAAACCCATATTCCTGAACTCAGACAAATCTTTGACAAATGTAGAGAATATCAAGTCTGCCTGAACCCAGAAAAGTGCGTTTTTATGGTCAGGCAAGGCAAGATTCTAGGACACATAGTGTCAAAGAACGGCATATCTACCGATGAAGAAAAAGTGAGAGCCATAGCAGAGCTACCTAGGCCAAAGAATGTCAAGGAAGTACAAGCTTTCATGGGGCACTGTGGTTATTACCGACGATTTATACACATGTATGCTGTCATTGCAAAGCCCATGTACGGACTTCTGACAAACTTTGAGTGGACGGATGAATGTGAGAGTTCCTTCCAAGAGCTTAAACGAAGATTATGTTCAGCACCAATCTTGACCACACCAGATTGGAATAAGCCATTCCATGTTCATGTGGATGCATCCAATTATGCCATTGGATGTGTGCTTGCACAACCTACTGGTGAAGGTAATATGGATCTTCCAATTGCCTATGCCAGTAGACAATTGAATGCGGCTGAACGGAATTACACCACTACAGAGCGAGAAGGATTAGGCATGGTATATGCAGTTAAGAAATTTAGACACTATTTGCTTGCAAATAAGTTTAAATTTTTTACTGATCATCAGGCATTGTTATATCTTGTAAACAAGCCGTGCAATACAGGAAGATTAGTAAGATGGTTTCTCTTGCTCATGGAATATGACTTTGAGGTTGTGGTAAGAAAAGGGAGGACTCATTTGAGAGCAGATCACCTCTCTAGGCTCACATCGGGAGAGGCCCCACAAGGAGTATCAGATGACCTTCCTGATGCTTACTTGTTTAATTTGGAAGTTATACCGCAGTGGGCTAAGCCATTGGTGCCAGTATTGACATACGGGCCTAACCATCCAGTGGTAAACACACGGAATAGAGAGATCGTAAAAGCCCAAAAGTATCACATCATGGCCGGAAGCATGTACAAGCACACAGATCAAGGGATCTTGGCTTGTTGCGTAGAAGAGGATGAGTACGCTAAATGGTTGCAATTAGCACATGTAGGTGCATTAGAGCAACACCATTCAAAGCAACGAACTTTACAGACCTTAAAGAGACTCGGAGTACATTGGCCAACTATGGAAGCTGATGTCCAAAAGTTGTGCAAGGAATGCCCAATCTGTTGCACTAAACCACCTGTGGAACATGCCACTCTCTATCAAGTATCCATTGTGCCAGATTGGAGTGAACCTCTAGTATCATTCTTGAGGACAAACACATTCCCTCCAGACATGACTCTAGCTAGGAAAAGGAGTTTAGAACAAGAAGCCCAGGATTACTCACTCATAGGTGATAATCTATATAAGCGTGGTAAAGATGGTTACCTGAGATTATGTGTCCATGAAGGTGAATATCTCAAAATCTTGGAGACTGCGCATCAAGGTGTAGCAGGAGGACACTTTGGACCAGATCGGGTGATCAAGGCAATATTGTTTGCGGGCTTCTGGTGGCCTACCCTTCACATGGATGCACATACCTATGTGAAACGGTGTGATGTCTGTCAGAGGACTCAGTATCCTATACGCAAAGATGAGATGCCACTGAAACCTATGATGGGTGGACGAGCATTCTCTAAGTGGGGAATAGACTTCGTAGGTCCTATTAATCCCCCAGCTAAGGGTTCTCATGCGGAATACATCATTGTGGCAACAGATTATCTCACCAAGTGGGTAGAGGTAAAAGCTACAACCAAGAACGATGCTCAAACAACTGCCAAATTCTTGTTTGAGAATGTATTCACAAGATATGGACTACCTATAGAGCTTGTAAGTGATAGAGGCACTCATTTCTTGAACGAAGTGATTGAAAATCTACTCCAAGAATTCTTGGTAATACACAAGAAGTCTGCCCCTTATCACCCTCAAGCTAATGGACAAGCTGAGAGTACTAATAAGATTTTATGCAATGTACTGACGAAATTAGTGAACACTAAACGCTCTGATTGGGACAAACAGCTACACCATGCTGTTTGGGCATACCGAGTTGCCTACAAAACGGTACTCCAAGCCACCCCCTTTCAGATGGTATTCGGCCAAAACGCTGTGTTACCCTTGGACTTCTTGATCCCTACATTGAGAGTAGCACAAGAGCATGAATGGACAGGTCATGAGCTTTCCTCTAGGATCTTTGACCTTGAACGATTAGGAGAAACAAGACTGAGAGCCGCTGCTGGAATATATGCAGCTAAAAAGAGGCAGAAGGCATACTTCGATGCCCATGTGAGGGATAAAGGCTTGAAAGCCGGAGATCTAGTCCTAGTCTATACACTGAAAGAACACGCGAGGAAGCTAGAAAAGAGAGGCTACGGACCTATGATTATCAATAGGATCTCCATGAGTGGAGCAATACAATTAGCCACATTAGAGGGCGATGTTCTCCCTAACTATATTAGCGGATGCAGAGTCAAGTTGTATCAGGAACCCCTCACGGAGGAAATGCTCAGCCGACTCAACACTGCTAAGAAACGCAAAGACGAAGAGAAGCGCATTAGAGAAGAAGCTCAAGCAGAAGCCTTAGAACGCATCAGAAGGATGAAATTACGAAGGCAAGGTAGAGAGCAGCCTAGGACAAATGACTATGCAGATCAAGGATATCATATGGCAATGTGTGAAGTCGCAGGAACCAGCTCACCTAGGATAACTGATCGACGTCCTTTCGTAACCCTAGATATAGGACAAGAAAAGAGTGCAAGGACTGTAAAAGCCTTGATTGACTCAGGTGCAGCCACTAGTGCTGTTAGAGTGTCTTACTGTCAAGAGTTACAGTTAACTGTCAATCCTGTGGAAGCATATCTCATAGGATTGGGAGGCGTGGAAACCCCTTGCATGGGCGAGGTGGAACTTCCCCTCTACATTCATGATGAGGCAATGACAGTTAAAGCACTAGTGTGTCAAGATGAGGATCTCACTGAACCTCTTGTCTTGGGTCAAGACTGGATCTATGACCAAGCAGTCAACTTAAACCTAAGAAGTGGACTTCTTCAGGTACGGGTCAATCATAGTCGAATTACAATAGAGTTGGATAAAGGAGCACTCAAGGAACTAGGAAAGGCACAGACTCCTGGTCCCTCCAGGGGTACACATGAAGATGACCATGCTGTTCTTGTTCAAAACACTGTGTTGCAGAGGAATGATATCTGCAAAAAAGGAGTCAGGGATGCAACGGAACTCCCTTCTTTTCCAAAGGCCAGAAGGAGGCAACAACCAAAGGTGGAGCAAACGCCAAAGAAGCAGAGTACTACCTATGCCGGACATCAAAAGAACCTGCGCAGCAGAATGTCTCAACAAGTGAACCAAGTGTGGGTGCGAAAAGGCGAACACCCGGTTGCACCCACGCCAACCGCACGGGCAAAGCCTCTTATTAGTAACCAACAACACGTCACTAATAAGAAGTCTTTCGGAAATTCTGCTGCTAACGTGAAATCTATTTGGGTGCCCAAAAGGTCGATGAAGGCTAGCCCACAATCAAGACAAATTTGGGTGCCTAAGGCTTGTTTGCGGGCTCAGATAGCTATACCAAGAACACACCCTACACAGCATGATCCACTCACTCGCACAGCCTACATCCACTCATTTTCAACACCAAGGCACATGAACACGAACAGAATCAGTTGTAAATGGGCCCCTAAAAGGCCTCAGGTTAAAGCTGACACACCTATAAAGCTCTCGAGAATCTCTACGGAACCACGAGTAAAACCCATCCACTGCATTTGGCAGCCCAAGACTTGTAACAAACCCCCTGACCCTATTGTAAATCCATGACCACCTACTAACAGCTTCACTCTTAATTCACATCATTTCGCTTAGCTCTTAGGTCTACCTAACTCCTAACTACACACACCAGCACCGAGCACTTATTAACTCCTAACCACTCCAGAACTTTAAGTTAATATTGTAACAAGGGACACCATGTCATTTTTGTGTCCATTGCAATGTTAACGTTTATTCATATATTCTCACAGAATCAGCTGCGACATTTTCAACATGGCGGAGGCCGCAGGAACTAGCTCTCACACAAAAACAAACCCGCAAGTGGTGGACTTGGACAGTTTACCCGTTTTGCCTGAGACAGTTGAAAGACCAGAAGAATTGCAGGCCGTCAAAATCATACCTATTGCGGACCCTCCGCGTGGCCACACCATGCCCGTGGGAAAGACTTCACACTGGTTTACCGAGGTAGCAGGACCTTTGGGGGAAGGAACGTATCTATGGGAATCAGAGTTGGACTACAATGGAAAGCAAGGCAGATACCATTTCTTTACAAGAGAATTTGAGAAGTTACAAAATGCGGAAAGTCTACGTCCGATATGGGAAAAAGCCGGGTTGAGTGCCTATTTCAGTGCCCGACTCCCAAAACCTGACTTCATGCGATGCTACTATCTCATCAACACCTTGACTCCAAATCCGAACGCAAAAGGTGCAAGCTCATTTGTGATTCCATCTCTGACAAAGGGGAATGAGCTCAAGAGGTTTAGGCTATCAAACAATTTGGTGAGAGAAGCTCTGGATATGCACGGCATGCATATTCCTACAGAGAAGGAAACCCTAGTACCGGACTACATGAAGAATCGAAGTCTCACCAAACTCAAAGACATGGTATCCATGACGCCTAATATTGCAATACACCTTCGCATGTGCATGCAACACTTTGCTTTCCCGGCGCAGGATAGATTCACCATGCCGCACAAAAAGATTTGGTTTAGCCTGTATCTGGCAGAGACACAGAGCCTCACCATCAACCTACCCCACTGGATAATTGATCAGATACACTTAGCTAACAAACGCTGGCCGCGGAAACAGGTTTTATATGGTTGCTGTGCTCTGACAAGAATCATCTATAGGTGTTTGGCTTATGACATCCCAATCCAACGAGCCCTGATGTGGAATCGGGTAGAGCAGTTTCGAGGCAGGACATCCACTGGACCCCCTTCTAAGAAGATGAGAGGCACGGTCCAAGTCCCATGTGCTCAGCCACGTGGAGCCACCCTAACACCAGAGGTCACCCCGCCACCCCGAAGAGTCCGACCATTCACACTCCGACTTCCAAGACGCAGCACCGATGGTTCCACTTTGATATTTCCTCCCATCCCAACGGATCTCGAATTTCCTAGTGGTGCAGCTTTGGAAGAACTCACTAATGAAGACTTCGAACAACTACTACAAGATGTAGAGCTGGAGACAGCAGAGGCACAACAAGCGGAAAATGTACAAACGCAGGCCACAACCTCCCAAGCACGTGTCACCCCTGTTGAAGTGGAGGAAGAAGATGACGGAGATGAAGAACAGGAGGATGATGAGGAGGAATATGATCAAGAGCAACAAGAGGAGCAACAAGAGGTGCCAGAACTTCTAGGTGCACCTGCATATACAGCTCAACTACGAAGGCTATACGACACTATCAAAGCAGTACAAGAAAGGCATCAGCTCTCTCTGGTATCAGGTCAAGCTTTGATGCAAGAAATGCTATCAGATGAAGGAGTGGACCAACATTTCATTGACACCCTCAAATTAGTGTCAGACTCTTTAGGAGTTCCAGAGGCTGTCCACACCACAGTCCGCCAGTCCGTAAGGTATGACAAACGCAGAGTGGACACGTTACCACGAGCAGGTAAGACTATCAGGATACCCGTCACAGAACCAGAAGTACCTATTGAAACCACTGCCACTCCCACAACCACCACTGACCTCTCCGCTGAAACCTTCGTTCAGACATCACCCATCTCACCCCAGCGTCCTCCATCACCACCTTCTCCACCCCCACCACCACCTCCCACCGTGGCAGAAACGACAGTCATCACCTCTACCTTCACTTATAACCCATCCTCATTCACATCATTCTCTTTTCGAGAGCCCACTTCACAAGACACCCTCTTCTCCTTCGTCACCAATCCCTTGTACACTTCGACCCATCTATACTCTGAACCCATGACTGGCCACCCCATAATTACAAGTGTAGTTGGAAACCCAGCACCCACAGAAGGCACCCTGTGTTTCCCGACCTATCCCCCAATACGAGTACCTCCATTCCATGACCCTCACTTCCCAGCTGGCCCCTACACCTCTTTCAACCGGACCTCACCACCCCAATACCCGTCCTTTGTGGAGCAGTTCTTCCGCTCTCCCATGTTTCAAAGGCACCTTCCTCCGATGTTCGCAACGACATCAATTTACACGGACACCACACTCACTTCACCTACCATACCCACCTATATGGTAGCCCCTGCACACACCACCTTGTCTGACCCAATGGACATTTCACCAACCACAGCACCTCTCCCCACGATTTCCCCACCTTCCCCTCCCTTGCCCCCCACCTCACCACTCACATCAGTGGCACACACAGCATTCACTACCCCCCTACCCAATCCCACCTCCTCTGCATTTCAAACTATTTCCCTTGCATCTCATAATGTAAATAGTACGTTCGACACATTATTTCAGTGTGCACATCAGCTACAACAAGACTTCCATCAATTGGAAGAACGCAATGCTACCCTCCAGGCAGAATCTCAACGTCTCCAAGCTAGAGTCACCACTCTTGAAGCTGACTACCTGACGCTCCTAGACGAGCATACCACACTACAGCAGGCTCACTCCGAATTGGAAGCAAAGACATCAACGGTAGATGACCAAGCAGTCAAGGAACTAGAAACAGTGCTTCAAGTGCAAATGATATCTAACGCCACACTCAGACGCAACATTGGGCTATTAAGGAAGCATATGGCCGCAGCACTAGAAGAGAACAAACGACTTCAACAACAAAATCAAGACAACTTTGAAGCGGCGATGGAAGGAACCGTAGGAGCAACCATTAGCCCTACCAGATATAGAGCAGTTCCATCAGAAGACATCCGCATCTTACTTGAGGAGCATGCAAATTTCTTGGAGTCATATGAAAAACTAGAGACTGAATGTGCCGATCTAAAGAAACAGTTAGCCAGTGTACCCACTGCTCAACCGGAGCCGGTAATCTTGCAACAATCTACAGAAGAATTGGAGACCCTTCGGAAACAGGTGGCAGAACTCCAAGCACGCCTCTTACCATATGAACGACCACCCTCGCCCATTGAAGAACCAGAACCTGAAACAGTAGTGGAAATCCCCGTCGAGGACAGCTACGAAGAGCCATACGAGCCTATGCCGACGCCTGGTGGTCGAACTACAGAAGAAGGACAAGACACGTTAGAAATTCAAGTTCCAGATTGGGTCAGAAGGGTCGAGAAAGTGGGTAAGACACATGATGATCGTGTGGCCGTGCAAATGCAATCTCTCACGAATCTGGAAGAAACCGTCCTTCGGTCTTCCTACTTTCAACAATTATCCCATCAACGGTTAATCACAACATCAGAATCGCAATACATGCCTTATTTTGTCTTACTACATGATTATAATGCAGAAGTCAAAAGACATACAGGGAAGGAGCCCACATTCGCTACTCAATTTGAGATAGGGGATTTACCGACCGATGCACGTGCTGGCTCGATTTTCCAACCTAATTGGCGTGCACGTTTACTCACCGATTACCGAGAGATGATGAGTACCTGGGCTACCATGCCACTCTATATCAAGTATAATCCATGCTATTGTCCAGTGGTACGTCGCAGATCCTGGCAAGCATTTGCAATCAAGGTACGCAACAATAAAGAGTGCTCGGCTTGGGTTAACTATCCATATTTTGCTCCACCTCGAGGGCCTCCAACCGTAGCCTACATGATATCAACCATTCGGCACTGGTCCGCACGCCTAAATAATGTACCTGATATAGCAGCGAAAATGTGTATGAAGATATTCGAGCTCATGACCATTGTCTTCAAAACCTTTTGGAATGTCCAAGCTCCATACATCTCCGCCCCTGGATTCGCTCAAGGCAACAAGGATCTAGTCTACGACATGAGCCAAACCCCCTCGGTCACTATCATCTTTGCTTGGCATGCACGAATAAAGTACTTGCCCGCATGCTTCAAGCAAACATTTGAGGAAATGTTCTCTACGGGCTTCTGGGAATACAATTCCGAAATTTTCATTCCCAGACCCACACACTTGCTACATCTATTCGCAGTAGAACAAGCGATCCATGCAGATCAATTACGTCTGCCACATCCGGACATTCCAGGGCCAATCGATTGGGATCGTATGATGACAGATTTGGCCAGAGGACTACGCTTACAAGAACATCAGCTTGCCACTCAGGTTGTGGAATATTACATCCAACACCCCCAGCAACAAGGATCTGTCAGGGACGACAGACGCGAGAGAGGGGGGGGTGTTGAGAGCAGTATGGGCACCCAAGGACTGACTAGACAAGGAAGCCAGGGCACCCAAGGATTGACTAGAAAAGGAAGCCAACGGAGAGAGTCAGAACAAGGTGAAGGAATAAGTAGACAAAGCAGTCGACGCAAATCTGGCAGATAGGCCCTTCAATTTTTCTAAATCTACAGCTGTTAACAGTGATTCTTATCACTAACAATCATTGTAAATACCATTTCATATTTTTGTAGCTCCATTTTGTGCAAGCCAAGGAGTCCTTGAGCTTGAGGAGCCTTAGAAGTACCTACATATCAATTTTCATATTTTTTAGACTCCGTTTAAGCCTTCAAATTGGCCCTGGAACCTAATTTTTAACTAGGCCGGACACTAGGTCTGGACAGGGCCAAAAGCTAGTCAAAAACTATAAAAAGAGCTAGAGAGCTCATTTTTGGGGTTAGATTGTAATTGAAACGAACTTGTAAGAGCTTGTGAAAGTAATCTAAAGCACTCCATTGATTCTCTCTCTTTGTCTTGCCATGTGTGCGCGTGTGTGTGTATGTGTGTGCATGCTTATGTGCTTCTCACTCACGCACTTGTGTCGCCACTTGCTCGAGGTCTTCATACCATCCTCACGTCTTCCCAGATTGACATTAAAGGAGGTGCTACTCATCATTGAGCTACAGCGACTGACAGAAATTTTTGGCTTTCCACAAAATTGAGTGCACCACTAGAACAAGCACAAGGAGCACATCCTAAAACACTAAAAACAGTAGAAAAATTCCGAGGTTTTCTGTCAATCGCGACCGACAGCCTCTGTCAATCGCGACCGACAGACCCTGTCAATCGCGACCGACAGACTCTGTCAATCGCGATCGACAGACCTCCACGATCGACTGACTGCCACGTAGGACCCTGTCAATCGCGATTGATACCGTCGATCGCGATCGACTGAAATTCCACGATTGATTGACTTTTACGCGTAGCCACGTGTCCATCGCGACTGATAGGCCCCCGATTGACTGAAATTTCGGCGAAAAAACCGGAAAACGTGTCGATCGCGATTGATACTGTCGATCGCGATTGACAGCCACGATCGACTCTGTCGATCGCGATTGACACTGTCGATCGCGACTGACAGCCCCGACGGACACCTCTATCAATCGCGATTGACAGACCTGTCGATCGCGATTGACAGGCTTTTCGGCCAAAAATTAGGGTTTGATTTTGTTCAAAAGTTGGGATAATTTTGGGGCAAAATAGTCAATCTATTAGCATTTTGGGAGGTTCCTACACTTGTGATTTGGAGAAAATCCTAGGATCTGTCGGCCAGATTGAATCTTGTTTTAACCCCCTAAACCCTGAACAGTCATAACTTTTTCATACGAAATCAATTTTTTGAGCTCTAGGGCTTGTTGGAAAGCTCGTGGCATATACTACACGCCCTCAACTGTTTTTTATAAAGATAATGCATTGATTTTCAGATAGGGTATTTTGAAGTTGACCATACCCAGGGGGATCAAAGTCAGGGGTCCTTAGGATTGTTTTCTTGAAAATCACTATGCAAGTTTGTGTTTGTGCTACAGGAATGAAAATAATTGGTTCTGTCTTTGGAACTTAAATCTCAAAGCTAACTTTGGAACTCTTACAGATCTATTGAGAGCATCGAAAGGCGTTCTAAGCAAGTGTAAGTGCGAGCTTGGGAACACATTTCCTGGGCACTCAAGGGCAACCGAACAGGAAACAAAAGGTTGGAAACTTTTAACCCCCTCTGTCAATTCATAGCCTAGGCTAAGAACGACTAGAGGTAGGAGTAAGTCAGGGTGACGATAGGCAGGTATCAAGTTGAAGACTGCCTAAAAACTCAAGTTCAAGCTAAAAACCTAATCTCTGTACTGTCGATAACATAAAGGAAAAGGACCTAACGTGGAACGATCAACCTAAAAGCACGAAGAACATTCAAGTATTCCTGACGATGTAATATCAGACAAGACCTTAAACAGGAGGAATAACTAAAAAGAACCAAGCGACTAATATAAAGTAACCAGCAACAAGGTTGTACTCTTGGCAAAGAATTGGGCTACTTAGATAGGCATATGAACCTTAGATCAGGACGACATTTAGTAAGGGAGAGACAAAGCCTTAGGTCTTCAGAGGCTAGTGTTAACCACACTGCTAGGTCTTGGGCCCAGCAGTTGAGCCACCACTCGTACTACCCTAGCTCTGAGATCAGTGAGTCAGAGATGTCTCAAGGCATGGACAGGCCTACGGGAAGTTCAGGAATGCCATATTTGTACAGGGTAGAAGGCCCTTACAAAACACAGCTGGAATACCTTAGGACCAACCGATTAGGTGCTAGCATCTATGAGGACGGCCTAGCAAGATCTCTGGTACAGATTAAGAATCCTGATCAATCCATAGGACTAGAGCACCCAACAGTCAAGTTTGAAAATGGTGCATACCTGGACAAAGAAGGAACCATATATGTAGTCACCAGTCACCCAGATAGGACAGATGAATTTGGGAATGTAATCTCAGAAGCGGACTTAGGTGACTTGGAACAAGGAAACATGGGTGTAGAACCTAGAACCCCTCGAGGCAAATCTGTTCTCACTAGGATTATCACACCTGAGTGGATTCCCCAAGACAACAAGAGCATAGAGTTGCTCCTCAATCGAGAAACTGACGAAGCCTTTTGGAGGTATAAATCTAATCAGCCAACTAATATAGGAAATATCATGATCTATGAGTTTAAGGATCCGGATAGCCCAGGTAGAGTGACCTACTTAGATCACACCTCGGAAAGGATCTTTGTGGTGACAGAAAATGATAGGCATGCTTACACTTGGAAGGGTGAATTCATTTTCCCCCAACCAAGATCGAATGTATCCTATGGTCACCTTGGAGCTGGAACATCCCAAGCTCATGGAACTCAAAGAGACAGAAGTAGAGATAGACCAGAAGTAAGCTTTGCCAACCCAGTGGGCAGAGAAAGAACGAGGACAGAGACGAATCATGGTTTCAGCCATTGGATGAGCGACAATTCAGGTGTATAGACCAACTCCTAGAAGCCTTCATTGTAGAGTTCTCTAAGAGTGGCATAAGACACAATACCTCCTCACTGATTCACAGCTTCAAGCAAACCCCTCAAGAGACCGTGAGACTGGCAGGAAGAAGATTTAGGCAATACCTTGAAAGATGTCCTGTTTCGGAGCTACCCACATCTGCCAAACAAGTAGCTTTATTCCTTGATGGATTGCTGAGTACGAAATTGAGATCCTATGTGTATCTGAAGGACCCTAGGACTATAGAAGAGTGTGTACGCATGTGCATTGACATCGAAGATAACCTAGGGGAAGAACTAGAGCTTTCCAAAATCTACAAAGATTCAGATAGTGCATCTAGTCACTCTTCCACGCAATCCACATCAATTGAGGAACTCGCAGAGAAAGTGGCCCAAAAACTAGGCGTCTCTAGCAAACAAATTCCGAGGTTTAACCCAGCGAAGAGGTGCTATAGGTGTGGTGGTGACCATATGGCAAACGTGTGTCCCATTATGGCTCAACCCCAGGTCAATCCAAATAGCCAATATTGCACCATAGAACGAAGGTACACCAATCATACCGCACAAGATTGCCCCTACAATAAGCAAACAGTTAGGCAAACTTACCCTCAACCCTATCCACCGCAGGGAAGATACCAGAACCAGTACCCTCCACAGCCATATGGCAGGCCACAACAACCCTATCAGCAACCATACCAAAACCAACAAAGACCTCAGCCTGTGTTAGCACAACAACCCCCAGCTCCGGCTAACGTGATTCCAGTAAAGTATGTTGTTGCAGAAGAAAACCTGAACAGAGCTATAGTCCCTGTAACACCACTGCTTTCTGAAAGTGACCCGAGTGACCATAGTTTTGATTCTACACATGTTGATAGTCCCCAGGCGTACTACATGCAGTCTCCAGAACATGGCGAGTCCTACTATGGTGAAGAACCGAGTGAACCTAGTTGGGAGTCAGATTACATAAACGTCATGTATGCAAACCCCAACCCTAGGCCTCAACCTAGGCAAGTAAGACCTCCATTCCCAAGAGGACCGTGCTACAGATGTCAAGGAGATCACCTCATTCGTGATTGCCCCTTACCTCCACCTACACAAAACCAGTCAGTGACGATCCAAGGCTTTTGCCAAGATTGTGGAAAAGAGCATCTCTTACGAGATTGCCCAAAAAACCCCAACAATATGCCAAAAATCACGCCTATCAATGTTATTGGGTTAGTGGTAGACTCCACAGGGAGCGTGACTTCCACTACACCAGTACAAGTGATCACTAGAGCCCAAGCATTGCAGCAAAACCAGGGTGTAGGTCAGGAAAAAAGCCCAGAGGCTAGTGAAACTGAGAGCATAACCAAGAAAAGGACTAGAGCATGGAAAGATAGTCGAGAAAGAATGAAACGACAGTGGGTTAAAAAGATGAGTGAACTTGAGGAAAGCATAAGAGAAACCAAAGCCAGGATAACTGAACTCACATCTCAAACTCCCTCTCACACTACTCCACCACCACCATTCCCATCTCCATCCTACCCACCACCTTCCAACCCGCCTCATACGACTCTACCACCCCCTAGAGTGGGATCAGTCCTAGCAGATCCCACTCCCGAAGACCTCAATATGATGCTTAAAGCATATCAGGCCAGAATCCAAGAAGGGCCAACCATAACCGATCATGAAAAGTGCTACCCTAGAGCCGAGCTAGAGCTTGAACGAACTAAAATTTGTGCTAAGATGGTGGAATTGGCTCAAGCCATGTTTGAAGCTAGCCGCCTCTTTAACATCTCTAGCTCAGCTAAGACGCAGTTACACTTTGATGGACTGCTAGAAAGAATAGAGAGGCTAATTGCACAATCAGAAAAGGAACCTGCCCCTCAAAGAAAGGAAAGGACAAGAGAACGGATAAGCCAGCCTCTTCAGGTAGCCCATGTGCCTCCTCAAGAAGCTTATATTCCCCCCAAAAGGCAGATGAGCCCCCCTCGAAAGCTTACGTACCTCCACAGGTTTCCTACATTCCTTCTCAGGGAGCGTATGAGCCTGTTCGGAAAAGTAATAGAATAAGTAATCCTCCCCAAGAAGCTTGTGCTCCAGCCATCTATGAGAACGAGGAGAGAGCCAACGATAGAATAAGCCCTCCTTCCCAGGTTGCTTACGTGCCTAATTCTACAGAGCCAGACACTTCTTCTTCTATGAATCGGTTTGCACCAGACTTCCTACGAGAGATTCAAGAAGACAAATGGGATAACGAAAGTGAAGTCGCCCCTCCCTTTGAACTTGTGGATGATGCACACGACCAATTCCCACAAGACATCCCATCTATTTACGGGGAACATGAGAGTACTCAGTCTCATGAGAGATTGGACTTTGAGTCTAATTCCATACAGGAGCTACCCCACTTCACAGGCCCATGGGAAGCAAAGTCCACATGTATGAGAGCACCCACAGTCATGGTAAGGAACGACGACTCAGTCATACCTAGGAACACGGAGGTAGTAAAGAACACCAAGGTGCAGCGCGATCTCACTTTGGAAGAACTGCCTAAGGATAGACCAAAAGCGCGGAAATATGTAGCCAGTCAGGTAACTGAAGTTGCAAAACCTCGTTCCCAGATAGGATCCCATAGGACGGTGCACGAAATTCCCTTGGATAAGATAGGAGATATGTGTGAAGGCGAAGAAGGGAACACCTATCTTCCCATCACCTACCAGGAGTACACCACCAAGGCAATTTTGGACTCAGGTGCAGGAGTTGCAATTGCCACCACTTCCCTATGGAAGCGTTGGGGCAAGCCGGCACTCAGGCCAACGAGAATGAAATTGCAAATGGCCGATGGTCATATTGAGAGACCCTTAGGATTGCTAGAAGGAATAACTCTCACCACTTGTGGTGTCGAGTTTGAGCATACATTTGCCATATGTGACTTCAACAAAAATCATGCCTATGAGATGATTTTGGGAAGACCATTTATGCGACAGTTGCAAGTGGTACAGGATTGGGGGACCAATTCTTTGTACCTGCAACACTTAGGTGTTACGACCAAAGTCAATCTCAAGGATTATTCTCATAGAGACGTCCCTCCTATCCAGTGGAATCCCATCCATAGAGCCAAAGATGATACAGAATCGGTGCATTCCATAGGGTCAGGATCCTCTTGGATGCATGAAGACACCCACTTATGGATGTGCAAGGTAGCAGTAGAGGAAGAGAAGCGAGAAAAGGCCAGAGAAATAGGTGCAAACGGAACTCATAGACCCATTCAAGACCCAGCCTATGCACCTGTAGTGTTTCCGGATGAAGAATTTGAACCTCACGGTTGGGCAGAAATCTTAGCAACAATGGACATAGCCATCAATGAAGAACAATGGACACCTCACTGTGATGAGGATGGCTATGATATTTCAGTCTTCTCCATAGAACCAATCATGGGAGAGGCAGTTCTAGAAGAATGCGAACCTAGCCCTGAGGCATTTGAGGATGCAAGTGACTCCGACCTAGAGTCAATCATTATGGACCCACCATTTGCATCAGATGAGGAATACTTCTATGAAGTAGAATTTCAACCCCAGAGGCATGGAGAGCTTACAAACGATGTAAGATTAGCAACACAGGTGACCTAGAAGGAAGAAGGGAAGAAACGAAAGAAGAGAGAAGTCTCACCAGAAGAGGAAGAATCTTTGTTTGAGGTCCCAGAAAATTTTAAGAGGTATGAGATAGATGACAGGAGAGTCATGATAAGAATGCCTAAACGAGAGGCACAAGTAGGAGAGGCCTATGATAACAAAGAAACTACCAAGAAAATAGTAGTGGCCCTAGAAGAAGGAGAGGAGAGATGCACGTACATAGGCCATGACCTAACAGAAGAAGAAGAGCATGCATTAATTGCCTTGCTAAGAGAATACAGAGATGTATTCGCTTGGAGTTACAAGGATTTGAAAGGTGTTGACCCGGACATATGCTCACACACCATTCCCATGACCTCAGATGCTAAACCTTCTAAGCAAAAGCCCTATACATATAACGATAATTACGCTGCTAAGATCAAAGAAGAGATAGATAGACTGGTTGAAGCTGGATTTATCTATGAAATTGAGCACACCGAGTGGGTATCCCCCATTGTTGTGGTGCCCAAGAAAAATGGCAAGCTGTGTGTGTGTATTAACTTGAAAAAGGTTAATGCAGCCACAATTCGAGATAACTATCTGCTTCCCATCACAGAACATCTCTTAGAAAGAGTGGCAGACAAGGAAGTGTACAGCTTCCTTGATGGATTTTCGGGCTACAATCAAGTAGCCATAGCTCCAGAGGATCAGCATAAGACAGCCTTTGCAACAGAATGGGGCATTTTTGCTTTTAGAGTAATGCCATTTGGGCTTACCAATGCACCAGCTACCTTCCAGAGGCTGATGTGCCATGTGTTTAAGGAGTTCCTGAGGAAGAGTTTAGAAGTCTACGTTGATGATCTTTGTGCTCATTCCAACATTAGACAAACCCATATCCCTGAGCTCAGACAAATCTTTAACAAATGTAGAGAATATCAAGTCTGCCTAAACCCATAAAAATGTGTTTTCATGGTCAGGCAAGGCAAGATTTTAGGGCACATAGTGTCAAAGAATGGCATATCTACCGACGAAGAGAAAGTGAGAGCCATAGCAGAGCTACCTAAGCCAAAGAATGTCAAGGAAGTACAAGCTTTCATGGGGCATTGTGGCTATTACTGACGATTTATACACATGTATGCTGTCATTGCAAAGCCCATGTACGGACTCCTGACTAACTTTGAGTGGACGGATGAATGTGAGAATTCCTTCCAGGAGCTTAAACAAAGATTATGTTCAGCACCAATCTTGACCACACTAGATTGGAATAAGCCATTCCATGTTCACGTGGATGCATCCAATTATGCCATTGGATGTGTGCTTGCACAACCTACTGGTGAAGGTAATATGGATCTTCCAATTGCCTATGCCAGTAGACAATTGAATGCGGCTGAACGGAATTACACCACTACAGAGCGAGAAGGATTAGGCATGGTATATGCAGTTAAGAAATTTAGACACTATTTGCTTGCAAATAAGTTTAAATTTTTTACTGATCATCAGGCATTGCTATACCTCGTAAACAAGCCATGCAATACAGGGAGATTAGTGAGATGGTTTCTCTTGCTAATGGAATATGATTTTGAGGTTGTGGTAAGGAAAGGTAGGACTCATTTGAGAGCTGATCATCTCTCCAGGCTCACATCGGGAGAAGCCCCACAAGGAGTATCGGATGATCTTCCTGATGCTTACTTGTTTAATTTGGAAGTGGTGCCACAGTGGGCTAAGCCATTGGTACCAGTATTGACATACGGGCCTAACCATCCAGTGGTAAACACACGGAATAAAGAGGTTGTAAAAGCCCAAAAGTACCACATCATGGCTGGAAGTATGTACAAGCACACAGATCAAGGGATCTTGGCTTGTTGCGTAGAAGAGGATGAGTACTCTAAATGGTTGCAATTAGCACATGTAGGTGCACTAGAGCAACACCATTCAAAGCAATGAACTTTACAGACCCTAAAGAGACTCGGAGTACATTGGCCAACTATGGAAGCTGATGTCCAAAAGTTGTGCAAGGAATGCCCAATCTGCTGCACTAAACCACCAGTGGAACACGCCACTCTTTATCAAATATCCATTGTGCCAGATTGGAGCGAACCTCTAGCATACTTCCTGAGGACAAACACATTCCCTCCAGACATGACTCTGGCTAGGAAAAGGAGTTTAGAACAAGAAGCCCTGGATTACTCACTCATTGGTGATAATCTATACAAACGTGGTAAAGATGGTTACCTGAGACTGTGTGTCCATGAGAGTGAATATCTTAAGATCTTGGAAACTGCTCACCAAGGTGTAGCAGGAGGACACTTTGGACCGGATCGGGTGATCAAGGCAATACTATTTGCGGGATTCTGGTGGCCTACCCTTCACATGGATGCACATACCTATGTGAAACGGTGTGATGTTTGTCAGAGGACTCAGTATCCTATACGCAAAGATGAGATGCCACTGAAACCTATGATGGGTGGACGTGCGTTCTCTAAGTGGGGAATAGACTTCGTAGGTCCTATTAATCCCCCAGCTAAGGGTTCTCATGCGGAATACATCATTGTTGCAACAGACTATCTAACTAAGTGGGTAGAGGTAAAGGCTACGACAAAGAACGATGCTCAAACAACTGCTAAATTCTTGTTTGAGAATGTATTCACGAGATATGGGCTACCTATAGAGCTTGTAAGTCATAGAGGCACTCATTTCTTGAACGAAGTGATTGAAAATCTACTCCAAGAATTCTTGGTAATACACAAGAAGTCTGCCCCCTATCACCCTCAAGCTAATGGACAAGCTGAGAGCACTAATAAGATCTTATGCAATGTACTGACGAAATTAGTGAACACTAAACGCTCTGATTGGGACAAACAGCTACACCATGCTGTTTGGGCATATCGAGTTGCCTACAAAACGGTACTCCAAGCCACCCCCTTTCAGATGGTATTTGGCCAAAACGCTGTGCTACCTTTGGACTTCTTAATACCTACGTTGAAAGTAGCACAAGAGCACGAATGGACAGGCCATGAGCTCTCCTCTAGGATCTTTGACCTTGAACGATTAGGAGAAACAAGATTGAGAGCCGCTGCAGGAATATATGCAGCCAAGAAGAGACAAAAAGCATACTTCGATGCCCATGTGAAGGATAAAGGTTTGAAAGCAGGAGATCTAGTTTTATTCTATACACTGAAACAACACGCAAGGAAGCTAGAAAAGAGAGGCTACGGACCTATGATCATCAACAGGATCTCCACGAGTGGAGCAGTACAATTGGCCACATTAGAGGGTGATATCCTCCCAAACTATATTAGCGGTTGCAGAGTCAAGTTGTATCAGGAACCCCTCACGGAGGAAATGCTCAGCCGACTCAACACTGCTAAGAAACACAAAGAGGAAGAAAAGCGAGTTCGAGAAGAAGCTCAAGCAGAAGCTTTAGAACGCATCAGAAGGATGAAGTTACGAAGGCAAGGTAGAGATCAGCCTAGAGCGAATGACTATGCAGATCAAGGATATCCTATGGCCATGTGTGAAGTTGCAGGAACAAGCTCGCATAGGATAATTGATAGACGTCCTTTCATAACCCTAGATATAGGACAAGGAAAGAGTGGAAGGAACGTAAGAGCCTTGATTGACTCAGGCGCAGCCACTAGTGCTGTTAGAGTGTCTTACTGTCAAGAGTTACAGTTAACTGTCAATCGTGTTGAAGCATATCTCATAGGATTGGGAGGCGTGGAGACCCCTTGCATGGGCGAGGTGGAACTTCCCCTCTACATTCATGATGAGGAAATGACTGTTAAAGTACTGGTGTGTCAAGATGAGGATCTCACTGAACCTCTTGTCTTGGGTCAAGATTGGATCTATGACCAAGCAGTCAATTTAAGCCTAAGAAGTGGACTTCTCCAGGTTTGGGTCAATCATAGTCGAGTTACAGTAGAATTAGACAATGGAGCACTCAAGGAACTAGGAAAGGCACAGACTCCTGATCCTTCCAGGGGTACACATGAAGATGACCATGCTGTTCTTGTCCAAAACCATGTGTTGCAGAGGAATGATATTCGCAAAAAAGGAGTCAGGGATGCAACGGAACTCCCTTCTTTTCCAAAGGCCAG
This sequence comes from Ceratopteris richardii, assembly GCA_020310875.1. Taxonomy (NCBI): domain Eukaryota; kingdom Viridiplantae; phylum Streptophyta; class Polypodiopsida; order Polypodiales; family Pteridaceae; genus Ceratopteris; species Ceratopteris richardii. Next base: position 83,287,336 of record CM035414.1, on the reverse strand, counting down.
AAGGAGGCAGCAACCCAAGGTGGATCAAAGGCAGAAGAAGCAGAGTACTACCTATGTCCGAGATCAAAAGTACCTGCGCAGCAAAAGATCCCAGAAAGTAAACCATGTGTGGGTGCGGAAAGGCGAACAACCGGTTGCACCACCGCCAACTACACGGGCTAAGTCTCTTATTAATAACCAACAACACGACATTAATAAGAATTCTTGCAGAAATTCTCCTGCTAACGTGAAATCTATTTGGGTGCCCAAGAAGTCGATGAAGGCTAGCCCACAATCAAGACAAATTTGGGTGCCTAAGGCTTGCTTGCGGGCGCAAGTAGCTACGCCGAGGCCACAACCTATACAACTTAACCCATCGACTCGTACAGCCAGTATTCACTCGTTCTCATCACGCAGGAACACACCAAGGCCCATGAGCATGCATATAATAAATTGTAAATGGGTCCCTAAAAGGCCTCATTTTCAAACCCAGATACCGATAAAGCTCTCTAGAGTCTCTACGAAACCAAAAACAAAGCCCATCCATTGCATTTGGCAGCCTAAGACCTGTAATAAACCCCCCGACCCCAATTTGTAAATTCATCCCCACTTACTAACTTCATTAGTCTCCTAGGATTACCCAAGCATTAACTACACACACGTGCACCGAACACTTACTAACCCATTATTCGCTCCCGACCCTCATGTTAATATTGTGATGGGAACAACAACGGTCCTCCCTTGTCCTGTACAATATTAACACATGTTTGTATATTCTCACAGAGACAGACAGCAAGAAGTAAAATGGCAGATACAGTAGGAACTAGCTCCCAGGCCGGCACCAGCCCCCAAGTGGTGGACATCGAAAGCCTTCCAGTCGAGGAGGAATTAACGGAAAGACCAGCGGCATTACGAGCATTGCATGCCATACCAATCCAGAATCCTCCACAGGGTCACACCATGCCGGTGGGCAAAACCTCACACTGGTTCAGTGACGTTGCTGGACCCCTGGGTGAAGGCACATACATGTGGGAGTCCGAGGTAGAGTTCAATGGACGTTGGGGCAGATACCATTTCTTTACGAGGGAGTTTGAAAAGCTGCAGAATAATGAAGGACTGAAGTCGATATGGAAGAAGGCTGGGCTTTATGATTACTTCAAGTTCCAACTACCAAAGCCGGATTTTCTAAGGTGCTCATACTTAATTAGTACCCTCACTCCCAGCAAAGACAAGAAAGGATACAGTTCCTTTGTGCTCCCATCACTCAGAAGGGGCAACGAGCTGAAGCGTTTCCGCTTGACTATCAACTTGGTGAGAGAAGCACTCGACATGAGAGGTATGCACATCCCAACAGAGAAAGAGACTATGGTTCCAGACAATATGAAGAACAGGAATCTGACAAAGTTGAAGGACATGGTTGCGATGACACCTACGATTGCCATCCACTTACGCATGGTCATGCAACATTTCGCCTTCCCCGCGTAGGAGAGGTTCACAATGCCTCCCAAAAAGATCTGGTTTAGCCTCTACCTGGCGGATGCTTTTGAGTTGACCATCAATATGCCCCACTGGATTATCGACCAGATTCATATGGCTCATCAGAGATGGTATAAGAAGCAAAAATCTATGCTGTATGGTTGCTGTGCACTTACAAGAATTGTATACAGATGTCTCGCATATGACGTACCGGTGCAGAGGGCTCTGATCTGGTCCAGAGCACAGGAATTTCAACGCAGATTGTCAACTGTAGGGCCTCCCTCAAAGAAGATGAGAGGCGCCGTCCAGATGCCTTGTGCACAAGCTCGCGGTGCAACCCTGACGCCTGAGACAACCCCAAGACTTCCCCGACGAGTGCAACCATTTACTATCAGGTTACCCAGGCACAGCACAGATGGCCCTAATCTTGTGTTTCCACCAGTACCGACTGATCTGGAATTCCCGCATGGATTCACTCTAGAGGATCTAACGGACGAAGAAGTTGCAAGAATCATAGATGCTGTAAATGCGGAAGTTGAAGAAGAGCAAGCCGGTGGACAGCAAACTGCCCCAGACCAAGCCCAGCCCAGCCAACCGGACGTAGTCAATGTGGACGATGAAGAAGAAGCTCATGAGGAGGCACAGGGTGGACAATCAGAAGCAGAAGAACAAGAGTATGATCAAGAAGCCCTACAAGTACTGGAAGGTGCCCCCGCCTATACTAACGCATTAAAGAAGCTCTACGATACGATGAACCGAGTCCAAGAGCAACACAGGCTATCATTAGCTGCAGGTAAAGCCCTCATGAACCAGATTCTAGAGGAGGAAGGCGTGGACGAGCAATACCGTGCCACCCTGGAAATGATATCAGATGCTTTGGGAGTACCTGAAACGGTGCACACTGCACTAGCGCAATCACGAAGGACAGAGAAAAGATATGGAAGACGCCCCCCACGAACAGGAAAACGAATGAATGTATTAGGTTCAAGACCACAAGGCACCCCCACAACCACTGGCACAACACACACTGTTCACGACACCGAGGAAGCCCACACATCGAGTGCACCTCCATCACCTCCCTTGCCACCTTCTCCCCCACATACACCCCATTCACCTTCCTCTACCACGGTAACCTCTACTGTCACCACCTCCGAACCCACTACACACACCGACGCACAAACCATCAGTCAACCCACATGCTCTATTTCCACTGAACACATAAGTCTAACCACAGCCACGGTAAACCCCACTACTTCCATCACACTTCCTGGGAGTTCACAATTACACACACCTCTATACACGTTCACAACTATCACTGCCACCACAATCCCCATGTTCACAGTCACTCCCATCACTGCCTCCACTTTTGAATCCATGGAGGTATCACCCACATCTGCACCTCTCCCACCCCCCATTTACCCACAATCTCCCATTCCCCCACCTCCCCCCTCACCCTTCTCCAGCACTGCATCCACAATTCCCTTTCCCTTTCCCTTCCCCGCTGCATTCAACACCATTTCTCCCACCATTCCTTTTAATAATGTATGTAATAATATGTATCAATGCATGTCCCAACTTCAGCAACACTACCAACACCTTGACAACCAACATACAAGGCTCTTCCGAAGCCACGAAGATCTCCAAGCACGATGTAAGGATCTTGAAGAGCAGAAGCAGCTACTACAACAGTAGCACGTGACATTACAGGAGCAATACGCACAATTAGAAGCCAACCCACCCCAAGCAGATGATGAAGAACGACGACACATGGACGAGCTGCTACATTCTCAGATCACGAAAAACCTGAAGCTTCGACGGAACTTGGGCCTCCTACGCAAGCATATGTCTACAGCGCTAGAGGAGAATAAAAGATTACAGAAACAGAACGAAGAAAACCTGGAGGCGGCCATGGAGGGTTCCCCACAGGAAATTGACCCAGAGCGATTCAAGGCCATTCCCTCTGAGAATATGAAGGTGGTGTTAGAAACTCATGCAGATCTAATGGAGGCCCATGCCACTTTAGAAAAAGAGAGAGATGAGTTACGAAGACAGTTGGCCACCCGACAGACAGAACCCAGCCAGAGCACAACCGCAGAAGATACAGCTGAAGAGGTCACTAAACTCCGGGCAGAACTCGAGGAATTACGCAGCAAGGTCATGCAATACGAGCATCAGCCCTCCCCTCTGGTAGAGCCCGAGCCTGACGATCTTGTGCCAATTGAAGTGGAAGAAACATTCGAGGATCCCTATGTCCCGATGCCAACACCCGGAGGTAAGCGCACAGAACAGGGCATGGACACAATTGAAATTGAGGCACCTGAATGGATGCAAAAGTTAGAGAAAGTAGCCACGACACATGATGACAGGGTGGCAGTCCAAATCGCATTGATGTCAAAATTGGAGGAGGTTGTAATAAAATCCGATTATTTTAAGAATCTCTCACACCATAGGTGGATTGGCCCATCGGACGACCTGTATGTTCCTTTGTGCATGCTAATGGCAGATTATAATGCGGAGATCAAGCACCACACCTCAAGGGAACCAACCTCTGCCACACAATTTGCACCTGACGACATCCCCGAAAGCGCCAAGCAGGGACATATTCGCCAACCCACGTGGAGAATTCGGCTGCTGGAAACATACCCGGAAATGGTAAGAACATGGAACAACATGCCATTGTACATCAAATATAACCCATGTTATTGCCCTGTATTTCGAAGGAGATCATGGCCGGAGTACACACAAACAGTGCTAACAATTAAAGGATGTGAGAAGTGGCTCAATTATGTGTACTTCGCACCCCCTAAGGGTCCACCTACTATTGGATATATGATTTCGACGATTCGACATTGGGGGGTCCGTTTCAAGAATGTACCTGATGTCATGACTCAGATGTGCCTGAAGATTTTCGAACTTATGCTGGTCACCTTCAGGACCTTCAAAAATGTCAAGGAACCGCATCTCTCAGCACTAGGATTTAATGAAGGTAACCAGGACCTTGTATACGACATGAGCACAACCCCATCGATTAATGTTGTGTATGCATGGCACGCTCGCATCAAATATCTACCGGCCTGCTTCAAACAAACGTTTGAAGAGATGTTTGTCACGGGATTCTGGGAATATCACTCCGAGATATTCATTCCCAGACCATCCCATCTCTTGCAGTTGTTTGCAGTGGAACAAGCTCTACATTCCGAAAAGCTATGTATACCACATCCAGAGGTTCCCGGGCCGGTAGACTGGGATGCTCTACTCACAGATCTGGCCAAAGGATTGAGAATCGCCGAACACCACTTAGCGAAGGATGTCGTCGAGTACTACATTCAGAAACCCACACAACAAGGGTCTGTCAGGGACGACAGACGCGAGAGAGGGGGGGGTGTTAGCAGCAGACAAGGGAGTCAACGAAGATCTGGCAAATAGGCCAGTAATTTTCCTCATGAAGAAGCAAGTACGGGCACTCACGCAGATCTAGCACTAAGGCAACCTTTAAATTTTCAAATCCTTTACACCCATTCAAAGTGATTTTCATCACTAAACACCATTGTAAATACCAATTCATCTTTTTGTAGCTCCATTTTGTGCAAGCCAAGGAGTCCTTGAGCTTGAGGAGCTTTAGAAGTATCTACCTGCCAATTTTCGTATTTTTAAGATATTGTTTGAGCCCTCAAATGAGCCCTGGAACCTAATTTTTAACCAGGCCGGACACTAGGTCTGGACAGGGCCAAAACTTAGCCAAAAACTATAAAAAGAGCTAGAGAGCTCATTTTTGAGGTTAGATGGTAATTGAAACGAACTTGTAAGAGCATTTGGAAGTAATTGAAGAACTCCATTGATTCTCACTCTTTGTCTTGCCGTGTGTGCGCGTGTGTGTGTATGTGTGTGCATGCTAGTGTGCTTCTCACTCACGCACTTGTGCCGCCACTTGCTCGAGGTCTTCATACCATCCTCACGTCTTCCCGGATTGACATTAAAGGAGGTGCTACTCATCACTGAGCTACAGTGACCTACTTAGATCACGCTTCAGAGAGGATCTTTATGGTTACAGAACATGACAGGCATGCTTATACTTGGAAGGGTGAATTCGTTTGTCCCCAACCAAGATCGAACGTGTCCTATGGTCACCCGGGAGCTGGAGCATCCCAAGCTCATGGAGCTCAAAGAGACAGAAGTAGAGATAGGCCAGAAGTAAGCTTTGCCAACCCAGGGGGCAGAGAAAGAACGAGAACAGAAACAAATAGAGTGGAACCTGAGGTACTTAGAGCCCCAAGGAATCAAAGAAATGCGGATGAGTTCCCTCTACCAAGACCTAGAGAGCACACAAGGACTTTGAGACCGACTCAGCTAGTTAAGTCCATGAAGAACTACTTCGATGGCACTGGAGATCCATACGATCATGTGGCTGAGTTTAGGCAAGTCTTGAGAGCCGAACAAGTTGAAGATCTGTTCACGCAGTACAATGCCTTTGGTCTAACCCTTAGGAACACCGCCCTGACATGGTTTCAGCCACTAAACGAGAGGCAGTTCAGGAGCATAGACCAACTTCTAGAGGCATTCATTATCGAATTCTCTAAAAGTGGCATAAGACATAACACTTCCTCGCTGATTCACAGCTTCAAGCAAACCCCTCAAGAAACCGTGAGACTTGCTGGAAGAAGATTTAGGCAATACCTGGAGAGATGCCCTGTCCTTGAGTTACCCCCACCAGCTAAGCAAGTGGCTTTATTGTTGGATGGATTGCTAAGTACCAAATTGAGATCATATGTGTACTTGAAGGACCCTAGGACCATAGAAGAGTGTGTATGCATGTGCATTGACATCGAGGATAACCTAGGGGAGGAATTAGAGCTTTCAAAAATCTATAAAGATACTGATAGTTCTTCTAGCTTCTCTTCCACACAATCCACATCTATTGAGGAATTAGCAAAGAAAGTAGCTAAGAAATTAGGTGTCACTAGCAAACAGATTCCAAGATTTGCCCCTGTGAAAAAATGCTATACTTGTGGAGGTGACCATATGGCGAATGTATGTCCCATTATGGCTCAACCCCAAGTAAATCCAAGTAGCCAGTACTGCACCATAGAACGAAGATACACAAATCACACAGCACAAGACTTCCCATACAATAAGCAAGCAGTTAGGCAAACCTACCCTCAGCCATACCCTCAACAAGGCAGATACCAGAGTCAATACCCACCACAACAGTATACTAGGCCTCAACAAAATTACCAACCGCAATATCAGGCCCAAGTGAGACCCCAGCCGGTGCTAGCACAACAACCACCTGCTCCTACTAATGTGATTCTGGTAAAGTATGCAGCTGCAGAAGAAAACCTGAATAGAGCTATAGTCCCAGTAACACCATTAATTTCAGAAAGTGATCCCAGTGACCATAGCTTTGATTCTACGCATGTTGATAGTCCCCAGGCTTACTACATGCAGTCTCCTGAGCATGGTGAGTCCTACTACAGTGAGGAACCGAGTGAACCTAATTGGGAACCAGAGTATGCTAATGTCATGTACGCAAACCCCAACTCTAGACTCCAACCTAGGCAGGTAAGACCCTCATTTCCTAGAGGACCATGCTACAGATGTCACGGAGATCATCTCATTCGTGATTGTCCCTTGCCTCCACCTACACAACCCCAGTCAGTGACGATCCAGGGCTATTGCCAGGAGTGTGGAAAGGAGCATCTCTTACGAGACTGCCCAAAGAATCCTAATAATATGCCAAAAATCACTCCTATCAATGTCGTAGGGTTAGTTGTAGACTCCACAGGAAGTGTAACGTCCACTACACTAGTGCAAGTGATCACTAGAGGCCAAGCCTTGCAACAAAACCAAAGTTTAGGCCAGGAAAAGAGCCCAGATGTTAGTGAAACGGAGAGCATGACAAAGAAGAGGACTAGAGCTTGGAGAGATAGTCGTGAAAGAATGAAAAGACAATGGGCAAAGAAAATGAGTGAACTTGAGGAAAGCCTAAGAGAAACGAGAGCTAGGATAACCGAACTCACATCTCAAACTCCCTCTCACACTACCCCTCCTCCACCATTCCCAACTCCATCCGACCCGCCACCTTCCAACCCGCCTCACCTAATCCCATCACCCCCTAGAGTAGGATCAGTCCTAGCAGATCCCACTCCCGAGGACCTAAACATGATGCTCAAAGCATATTAGGCCAGAATCCAAGATGGGCCAAACATAACTGATCATGGAAAGTGCTACCCTAGAGCAGAATTAGAGCTTGAACGAACTAAAATTTGTGCTAAGATGGTGGAGTTGGCTCAAACCATGTTTGAAGCCAGCCACCTTTTTAACATATCTAGCTCAGCCAAGACGCAGCTGCACTTTGAAGGACTGTTAGAAAGAATAGAGAGGCTAATTGCACAATCAGAAAAGGAACCCGCCTCTCAACACAAGGACAAGGCAAGTGAAAGAGTAGGTCTTCCTGCCCAGGAAGCCTATGTGCCTAACTCTACGGAGCCAGACACATCATCTTCTATGAATCGGTTCACACCCGAATTCCTACGAGAGATTCAAGAAGACAAATGGGCTAAAGAAAGTGAAGTCCCTCCTCCCATTGAACTTGTGGATGATGCACACGACCAATTCCCACAAGACATCCCATCAATTTATGAGGACAAGGAGAGCACCCAATCTCAGGAAAGATTGGACTTTGAGTCTAACTCTCTACAAGAATTACCCCACCTCACAGGCCCATGGGAAGCTAAGTCTACTTGTATGAGAGCACCCACGGTCATGGTACAAAATGAGGACTCAGTCATACCTAGGAACACAGAGGTAGTGAAAAACACTAAAGTACAATGCAACCTCACCTTAGAAGAACTACTCAAAGTAAGGCCAGAGCTATGGAAACATGTAGCCAAACAAGTACCAGAGATAGCAAAACCTCGTTCCCAGGTAGGATCCCAGAGAATAGTGCCAGAAATACCCTTGGACAAGATAGGAGACATGAGTGAGGGCGAAGAGGGAAACACATATCTTCCTATCACCCATCAAGGATACACCACCAAGGCCATTCTAGACTCAGGCGCAGGAGTTGCAATTGCTACCACTTCCCTATGGAAGCGTTGGGGCAAGCCAGCACTCAGGCCCACGAGGATGAAATTGCAAATGGCCGATGGTCACATAGAGAGACCCTTAGGGCTCTTAGAAGGAATAACTCTCACCACATGTGGTGTTGAGTTCGAGCATACATTTGCTATATGTGATTTTAGCAAAAATCATGCCTATGAAATGATCTTGGGATGACCCTTTATGCAACAGTTGCAAGTGGTACAGGACTGGGGAACCAATTCCTTGTACCTCCAACACTTAGGTGTTACGAAACAAGTGAATCTCAAAGATTACTCTCATAGAGATGTCCCTCCTATCCAATGGAATCCCCTCCATAGAGCCAAAGATGATACGAAATCAGTGCATTCCATAGGATCAGGATCCTCATGGATGCACGAAGACACCCACTTATGGATGTGCAAAGTAGCAGTAGAAGAAGAGAAGAGAGAAGAAGCCAGAGAGATAGGTGCAAAAGAAACACATAGATCAATTCAAGACCCAGCCTATGCACCTGTAGTCTTTCCTGACGAAGAATTTGAACCCCACGGCAGGGCAGAAATCCTAGCAACAATGGATGTAGCCATCAATGAAGAACAATGGACACCTCACTGTGATGAAGATGGCTATGACATTTCAGTCTTCTCCATAGAGCCAATCATGGGAGAGGCAGTGTTAGAAGAGTGTGAACCTAGCCCTGATGCATTTGAGGATGCAAGTGACTCCGATCTAGAGTCAATCATTATGGACCCACCTTTTGCATCAGATGAAGAATACTTCTATGAAGTAGAATTTCAACCCTAGAGGCATGGAGAGCTTACAAATGGTGTAAGGCTAGCCACACAGGTGAACCCGAAGGAAGAAGGAAAGAAAAGAAAGAAGAGAGAAGTCACACCAGAAGAGGAAGAATCTTTGTTTGAGGTCCCAGAAAATTTTAAGAAGTATGAGATAGATGATAGGAGAGTCATGATCAGAATGCCTAAACGAGAGGTGCAATCGGGGGAGGCCTATGATAACAAAGAAACCACCAAGAAAATAGTGGTAGCCGTGGAAGAAGGAGAAGAGAGATGCACGTACATAGGCCATGACCTGACGGAAGACGAAGAGCACGAATTGATAGCCTTGCTAAGAGAACACAGAGATGTATTCGCTTGGAGTTACAAGGATTTGAAAGGCGTGGACCCTGACATATGCTCACACACTATCCCCATGACCTCAGATGCCAAACCTTCTAAGCAAAAGCCATACACATATAATGATAATTATGCTGCTAAGATCAAAGAGGAGATAGATAGACTGGTTGAAGCTGGATTCATCTATGAAATTGAGCACACTGAGTGGGTATCCCCCATCGTAGTGGTGCCCAAAAAAAATGGAAAGCTGCGTGTATGCATTAACTTTAAGAAGGTCAATGCAGCCACAATTCGAGATAACTATCCGCTTCCTATCACAGAGCATCTCTTAGAAAGAGTAGCAGGCAAGGAAGTGTACAGCTTCCTTGATGAATTTTCGGGCTACAATCAAGTAGCCACAGCTCCAGAAGATCAGCATAAGACGGCTTTTGCCACTGAATGGGGCATATTTGCCTTTAGAGTAATGCCATTTGGGCTTACCAATGCACCCGCTACCTTCCAGAGGCTGATGTGCCATGTATTTAAAGAGTTCCTGAGGAAGAACTTAGAAGTCTATGTTGATGATCTTTGTGCTCATTCCAACATTAGACAAACCCATATTCCTGAACTCAGACAAATCTTTGACAAATGTAGAGAATATCAAGTCTACCTGAACCCAGAAAAGTGCGTTTTTATGGTCAAGCAAGGCAAGATTCTAGGACACATAGTGTCAAAGAATGGCATATCCACTGATGAAGAGAAAGTGAGAGCCATAGCCGAGTTACCTAGGCCAAAGAATGTCAAGGAAGTACAAGCTTTCATGGGGCATTGTGGTTATTACCGACGGTTTATACACATGTATGCCATCATAGCAAAGCCTCTGTATGGACTTTTGACTAACTTTGAGTGGACTAATGAATGTGAGAATTCCTTCAATGAGTTTAAGCGGTGATTATGTTTAGCACCAATCTTGACCACACCAGATTGGAATAAGCATTTCCATGTTCACGTTGATGCATCCAATTATGCTATTGGGTGTGTACTCGCACAGCCTACCGGTGAAGGTAATATGGATCTTCCAATTGCCTATGCTAGTAGACAATTGAATGCAGCTGAACGAAATTATACCACTACGGAGAGAGAAGGACTAGGCATGGTATATGCAGTTAAAAAGTTTAGACATTACTTGCTTGCAAATAAGTTTAAATTTTTTACTGACCATCAGGCACTGCTATATCTCGTGAACAAGCCATGCAATACAAGAAGATTAGTAAGATGGTTTCTCTTGCTAATGGAATATGATTTCGAGGTTGTGGTAAGGAAAGGGAAGACTCACTTGAGAGCAGACCATCTCTCTAGGCTCACATGTGGAGAAGCCCCACAAGGAGTGTCAGATGACCTTCTTGATGCTTACTTGTTTAATTTGGAAGTGGTGCCGCAGTAGGCTAAGCCATTAGTGCCAGTATTGACATACGGGCCTAACCACCCAGTAATAAACACACAGGATAGAGAGGTAGTAAAAGCCCAAAAGTATCACATCATGGCAGGAAGTATGTACAAGCACACATATCAAGGGATCTTGGCTTGTTGTGTGGAAGAGGATGAGAACGCTAAATGATTGCAATTAGCACATGTAGGTGCATTAGAAAAACACTACTCAAAGCAAATCCTATAGACACTAAGGAGACTCAGAGTGCATTGGCCGACTATGGAAGCTGATGTCCAAAAGTTGTGCAAGGAATGCCCAATCTGTTGCACTAAACCACTAGTATCCTTCCTGAGGACAAAAACATTCCCTCCAGACATGACTCTGGCTAGGAAAAGGAGTTTAGAACAAGAAGCCCTTGATTACTCACTCATTGGTGATAATCTATACAAACATGGTAAAGATGGTTACCTCAGACTATGCACCCATGAGAGTGAATATCTCAAGATCTTGGAAACTGCTCATCAAGGTGTAGCAGGAGGACATTTTGGACCAGACCGAGTGATTAAAGCGATCCTATTTGCAGGCTTGTGGTGGCCTACCCTTCACATGGATGCACATACCTATGTGAAATGGTGTGATGTTTGCTAGAGAACTCAGTGTCCTATACGCAAAGATGAGATGCCACTGAAACCTATGATAGGTGGACGTGCATTCTCTAAGTGGGGGATAGACTTTGTAGGTCCTATTAATCCCCCAGCTAAAGGTTCCCATGCAGAGTATATCATTGTTGCCACAGACTATCTAACCAAGTGGGTAGAGGTAAAAGCCACAACAAAGAACGATGCTCAAACAACAACTAAGTTCTTATTCGAGAATGTGTCCACCAGATACGGGTTACCTATAGAGCTAGTCAGTGACAGAGGCACTCACTTCTTGAATGAAGTTATTGAAAATCTGCTCCAAGAATTCTTGGTAGTACATAAGAAGTCTACCCCCTATCACCCCCAAGCTAATGGCCAGGCTGAGAGCACAAATAAGATCTTATGCAATGTACTGACGAAATTAGTGAACAATAAATGCTCTAATTGGGACAAATAGCTACACCATGCTGTTTGGGCATACCGAGTCGCCTACAAAACGGTACACCGAGCCACCCCCTTTCAGATGGTATTTGGCCAAAATGTAGTGTTACCATTGGACTTCTTAATACCTACATTGAAAGTAGCACAAGAGCAGGAATGGACGGGTCATGAACTCTCCTCTAGACTATTTGACCTTGAACGATTAGGAGAAACAAGACTGAGGGCGGTTGCAAGGATATATGCAGCTAAGAAACGACAGAAGGCATACTTTGATGCCCACGTTAAGGATAAAGTTTGAAGGAAGGCGACCTAGTACTAGTCTACACTTTGAAACAACATGCGAGGAAACTAGAGAAGAGAGGCTACGGACCCATGATTATCAATAGAATCTCAACAAGTGGAGCAGTGCAACTAGCCACATTAGAAGGCGATATTCTCCCAAGCTACATAAGCGGATGCAGAGTCAAGTTAGATCAGGAACCTCTGACGGAAGAGATGCTAAGTCGACTCAACACTGCTAAGAAACGCAAAGAAGAAGAAAGAAGAATTCGAGAAGAAGCTCAAGCAGAAGCGTTGGAACGCATCCGGAGAATGAAGTTGAGGAGACAGGGTAGAAAGCAACCTAGGACAGATGCATATGCAGATCAAGGATATCATGTGGCTATGTGTGAAGTTTCAGGTATCAGCTCTCATAGGATAATTGATCGACGTCCTTTTATAACCTTAGAGATAGGACAAGGAAAGGGTGCAAGGACTGTAAGAGCCTTGATTGACTCAGGTGCAGCCACTAGTGCTGTTAAATTTTCGTACTGTCAAAAGTTGAAATTAACCGTCAATCCTATAGAAGCATATCTCATAGGATTGGGAGGTGTGGAAACCCCTTGCATGGGCGAGGTGGAACTTCCCCTCTACATTCAAGACGAAGTAATGACAGTCAAGGTACTAGTGTGTCAAGATGAGGACCTCACTGAGCCTCTTGTCTTGGGTCAGGACTGGATCTATGATTGTGCAGTCAACCTAAACCTAAGGAGTGGACTTCTTTAGGTATGGATAAATCATAGTCGAATTACAGTTGAATTGGAAAATGAGGCACTCAAGGAACTAGGTAAGGCACGAACTCCTGGTCCTTCCAGGGGCGCACATGAAGTTGACAATGCTATTCTTGTCCAAAATTGTATGATGCAGAAAGAGGATTGTCTCAACAACGGAGTCAAGGATAAGACGGCACTCCCTTCTTTTCCAAAGGCCAGAGGGATGCAGCAACCAAAGGCAGATCAAATACAGAAGGAACAGAGTACTACCTATACTGGAGGCCAAAAAAATATGTGAAGCAGAATGTCTCAGCCGTTGAAACAAGTGTGGGTGCGGAAAGGCGAACACCCTGTTGCGACCATGCCAACCCCACGGCCAAAACCTCTTATTAGTAATAAACAACACGACACTAATAAGAAGTCTTTCATAAATTCTTCTGCGAAAGTAAAGTCTATTTGGGTACCCAAGAAGTCGATGAAGGCCAGCCCACAATCACGACAAATCTGGGTGCCTAAGGCTTGCTTGCGGGCTCAAATAGCTACACCGAGGCCACACCCGGTACAACATGTTTCACTCACTCGAACATCCGATGCCCATTCTTATACATCACACACGGACACATATTCTTCCTTGAGCACAAGTAGAATCACTTGTAAATGGGTCCCTAAAAAGCCTCATTTTCAAGTAGATACTCCTATAAAGCTCTCCAGAGTCTCCACAAAATCAAGATCAAAACCCATCCACTGTAATTGGTGGCCTAAAACTTGTAATAAACCCCCGGACCCCAGTTGTAAATCCATGCCCACCTACTAACTACGTCACTCTCACACTACATCATTCCACTTAGCTCCTAGGTCTACCCAGTTCCTAACTACACACACAAGCATCAAGCACTTAATAACCTACTAATCTCTCCCGAACCTCATGTTAATGTTGTAATGGGGACAAAAACGATTCTGTCTTGTCCTTTACAATGTTAACACCTGTTTCTATATTCTCACAGAGTCAGGAGGCAAGAAATAACATGGCAGATACGGCAGGAACTAGCTCCCAGGCAGGCACCAGCCCCCAAGTCGTGGACATTGAAAGTCTTCCCATTGAGGAGGAATTGAAGGAACACCCAGTGGCATTGAGGGCATTACACGCCATACCAATTCAGAATCCTCCACAGGGGCACACAATGCCGGTCAGCAAAAACTCACATTGGTTCAGTGATGTGGCAGGATCTCTGGGTGAAGGCACTTACATGTGGGAGGCCGAGATAGAATTCAATGGGCGTTGGGGCAGGTATCATTTCTTCACCAGGGAATTTGAGAAACTGCAAAATAATGAAGGGCTGAAACCTATATGGAAGAAGGCGGGACTCTACGATTACTTCAAATTCCAATTGCCAAAGCCCGACTTTCTAAGATGCTCGTATTTGATTAGCACCCTCACTCCGAGCAAAGACAAAAAGGGATACAACACCTTTGTCCTCCCATCTCTCACAAGGGGCAATGAGCTGAAGTGCTTCAGGCTAACTATCAATTTAGTAAGGGAAGCTCTAGACATGAAAGGAATGCACATTCCCACTGAGAAGAAGTCCATGGTCCGCGACAATATGAAGAACAGGAATCTGACAAAATTAAAGGACATGGTAACAATGACACCAACGATTGCCATTCATTTGCGAATGGTCATGCAACATTTTGCATTCCCCGCTCAAGAGAGGTTCACAATGCCACCCAAAAAGATATGGTTTAGTTTATACTTGGCTGACGCCTTCGATTTGACAATCAACATGCCCCACTGGATTATCGACCAAATCCACTTGGCTCATCAAAGGTGGTATAAAAAACAAAAGTCTGTACTGTATGGATGTTGTGCCCTCACCAGGATTGTGTATAGATGTTTGGCTTATGATGTGCCAGTTTAGAGGGCATTAATTTGGACCAGGGTACAGGAAATTCAATGTAGACTATCAACTGCAGGACCGCCATCAAAGAAAATGAGAGGCGGAGTTCAGATGCCCTGTGCACAAGCCCGCGGTGCGACACTGACACCTGAGACAACTCCACGACTTCCGAGGTAGGTACAAACCTTCACTATCAGATTACCAAGACACAGCACTGATGGACCGAATCTGGTGTTTCCACCTGTACCAACCGACCTAGAGTTTCCTCACGGATTCACATTAGAAGACCTAACTGATGAGGAGGTAGCCAGAATAATCGAGGCTGTTAATGCGAAAGTCGAGGCAGAGCAAGCTAGTGGACAACAAACTGCTATAGACCAACCCCATCCCAGACAACCAGAGGTCGTCGAAGTGGAGGGTGAAGAAGAAGAAGAACAAGAGGAGGAACGTGGTGGACAATCCGAGGAAGAAGAGCAGGAATATGATCAGGAAGCTCTGCAAGTACTTGAGGGTGCCCCGGCTTATACGAAGGAATTGAAAAAGCTCTATGATACCATCAACAGAGTTCAAGAGCAACATAGACTGTCCCTAGCAGCAGGAAAAGCCCTCATGAACCAAATCCTTGAAGAGGAAGGCGTAGACGAGCAATACCGTGCCACACTTGACATGATATCTGATGCTTTAGGAGTACCTGAGACGGTGCATACCACCCTTACACAATCACAAAGAACGGAGCGAAGATACGGCAGATGTCCCCCTCGATCAGGAAAACAGATGAATGTATTAGTATCAGAACCACAAGGAACATCCACAACCACGGGCACAACTCACACCGTTCATGATACTGAGGAAACCCATACATCAAGTGCACCTCCGTCACCCCCTTTGCCGCCCCTACCTCCGACTCCACCACATTCACCTCCCACTACCAGTGTAACCACTACTGTCACCGCCTCCGAGTCCACTACCCATACCGAAGCACAGACCATCAGTCAACCCACACAACCCACACACCCTATCTCCACCTCTCTTGTCTATACGACCACTGACACAGTAATTCTAACTGCGGCCACGGAAAACCTCATTCCCCCGATCACACTTCCTGGCAGTTCGTATTCACAATTGCACACACCACTGTACACTTTCACCACTATCACCACACCCACAATTCCCATGTTCACAATCACTCCCACTACTACATCCACTTTTGATTTTATGGTCATATCACCCACCTCCGCACCTCTCCCTCCCCCCATACATCCACCATCTCCCATTCCCCCACCACCCACTTCACCATTTTCCAGCACTACCAGCATCTTGATAACCAACATACAAGACTCTTCCAAAGCCATGAAGAACTTCAAGTACGATTCATTGATCTAGAAAGGGAAAAGCGGCTACTACAACAACAGTATGTCACTTTACAGGAACAACATGAGCAGTTAGTAGCCAATCCACCCCAGTCAGATGCAGAAGAAAAACAACAAATGGATGATCTGCTACACTCCCAGATAACAGAGAATCTCAAGCTTCGATGCAACCTAGCCCTCTTACGCAAACACATGTCTACAGCACTCGAGGAAAATAAACAACTACAGAAACAGAACGAAGAAAACTTGGAAGAAGCAATGGAGGGTTCCCCACAGGAAATCGACCCAGATAGATTCAAGGCCATCCCCTCAGCGAATATGCAAATCGTGTTGGAAACCCATGCCGACCTCCTGGAAGCCCATGCAGCATTAGAAAGAGAAATAGATGACCTATTAAAGCAGCTGGCAACCCAATAGGAGTCACCAAGCAAAGTCACAACCACAATTGACACGTCTGAAGAAGTCGAAAAACTCAGAGCGGAACTAGACGAATTACGAAATAAAGTCATGCAATACGAGCGTCAACCCTCTCCCCTTGTAGAACCCGAACCTGAAGACTTAGTGCCAATTGAAGTAGAGGAAACCTTTGAAGACCCATATGTTCCCATGCCTGCACCAGGGGGCAAGCAAATAGAAGAGGGCATGGACACCATCGAGATCAAGGCTCCTGAATGGATGTAGAGGTTAGAGAAAGTGGCCACAACCCATGATGACAGAGTGGCAGTTCAGATAGCATCTATGTCACGTTTGGAAGAGGTAGTCATAAAATCGGATTACTTTAGAACCCTCCCCATCATAGGTGGATTGGCACATCCAACGATTTGTATGTTCCTTTCTGTGTCTTAATGGCGGATTACAATGCTGAAATCAAGCACCACACCTCAAAAGAACCAACCTCGACAACATAGTTTGCACCGGACGACATCCCAGCAAGTGCCAAGCAGGGGAATATACATCAACCTACGTGGAGGATTCGTCTGCTTGAAACCTACCCAGAGATGGTAAGGACATGGAATAACATGCCTTTGTATATCAAATACAACCCATGCTACTGCCCTATCTTTCGAAGAAGGTCATGGCCGGAATACACAAAAACTGTGTTGACAACCAAAGGATTTGAGAAATGGCTCAATTATGTCTACTTAGCACCACCTAAAGGCCAACCTACCATAGGATATATGATTTTGACGATTCGGCATTGGGGGGTCCGGTTCAAAAATGTACCAGATGTCATGGCCCAAATGTGCCTTAAAATTTTTTAGCTCATGTTGGTCACCTTCAAGACCTTCAAGAATGTCAAGGAACCTCATCTATCAGCTCTTGGATTTAATGAAGGTAATCACGACCTTGTCTACGACATGAGCACCACACCATCTATTAATGTCGTATATGCATGGCATGCGCATATAAAGTATCTACCAGCCTGCTTCAAACAGACGTTTGAAGAAATGTTTGTCACGGGGTTCTGGGAATATCATTCAGAGATATTCATTCCCAGACCACCACATTTATTGCAGTTGTTTGCAGTGGAACAAGCTCTCCATTCAGAAAAGTTATGTATACCACATCCAGAGGTTCCCGGGCCGGTAGATTGGGATGCCCTACTCACTGACTTGGCCAAAGGATTGAGAATTGCGGAACATCACTTAGCACAAGACGTTGTGGAGTACTACATCCAACAACCCACCCAACAAGGGTCTGTCAGGGACGACAGACACGAGAGAGGGGGGTTGTTGGCAGTCAAGGAACTGAAGGACTCACAAGGCAAGTAAGCTTACGAAGGGAGTCAGAGCGAAGAGAAGGCACAAACAGACAGAGTAGTCAACGACGATCTGACAAGTAGGCCATTATTTTTTCAGGACACTAAAGCATATCAAAGAGGTGGACACACAAGGAGAAGGAGCAAGTAGGGAGCTCGAAGATGTGTATGTCAAATCGTTAGAAGAAATCCCTACAACAATAGTGATTTTCATCACTAAAAGCCATTGTAGATACCATTTCATATTTTTGTAGCTCCATTTTGTGCAAGCCAAGGAGTCCTTGAGCTTGAGGAGCATTCGAAGTAGCTACCTACCAATTTTCATAATTTTTAGACTTCGTTTGAGTCTTCAAATAGACCCTAGAACCTAATTTTTAACTAGGCCGGACACTAGGTCTGGACACGGCCAAAACCTAGTCAAAAACTATAAATAGAGCTAGAGAGCTCATTTTTGAGGTTAGCTTGTAATTGATTTAAACTTGTATGAGCATTTTGGAAGTAATCTAAAGAACTCCATTGCTTCTCACTCTTTGTCTTACCTTGTGTGCGCGTGTGTGTGTATGTGTGTGCATGTTAATGTGCTTCTCACTCATGCACTTGTGCCTTCACTTGCTCAATGTCATCATACCATCCTCACGTCTTCCCGGATTGACATTAAAAGAGGTGCTACTCATCACTGAGCTACACTTTGCATCTAAGATAGCCTGAGAATCATGAACTGCACATGCCGAATCATTCACAGATCTTTCATAGTCTATGAGCTTATACAGCCCACAACATAAAATGCCAGAAGCAATAATAACATCGCCATTTGACAGATCATGAACTGTACATTTGTCATCAACAAATTTCACAACCAAGCCAATCTTGGCTAATGCAGAAACTGATAACAGATTCTTCTTGATCATTGGCACAAATAAAGCATCTGACAAGGTGAAAGAACTACCATCAGCAGTAGTCAGAAGGATCTTACCAACTCCCATAATAGGATAAGAGGAGTTGTTGGTGCATGTGACAGTATTCCCTATAGGGGAAAGCTCGAGTGAAGAGAAGAAACTACGCTACGAGGTAATATGTTTGGTCGCCCCACTGTCAAAGTACTAAACATCTGAGTCCGCTGCAGACATGCACTGCTCATGAGAAGATGGGTGAAAACTGCAAACAGTAGTAAAAGCCCATTCTTCTTCCTGCACAAGATTAGCAGACTCTGTTTTTGGTGTAGAGGCTTCTGCAACAACCATTCCAGCCTCCTTTTTCTTTGCCTCTTTTGCAGCCAGTTTTGGACAGTTCTTTATGATATGATCATTCCCTTTACAATACTTGCAAAACAATTTTTGCTTTTTTGATTTCTTCTCATCTTTATCCTGGTTCTTCGAATGTGCAACATTTGCAGATTTCTGCTTACTAGTAGAAGAGCTCCATTTTCCTTTGCCCTTCTGACTAGCTAGGAAAGCTTGATCTGCAACACGCATAATGGACTTGTTATGCCTGGACTAATCTTCTTGCAACAGAACAGAGACTCTCCTCAAATGACAAGGCATTTGGATTGCCTTTCATCATCAACCGAAGAGTAGAAGCAAAACTCTGATATGAATCAGGAAGACCATTCAGAACCGTCTGCACAAGTGAGCTATCTAGTATAACCTCATTAGCACAAATCAACTCTTCCTTCAAGTCTTTGATCTTTGTTAGGAAACTGTCCATAGAATCACCTTCATTCATGTGCTCACTCTCCAACTGTTTTCGGAGGTAAGCAACACGAGCCTCATTCCTAGCTTGGTAGAATGTGGTAAGTTTATCCCAAGCATCCTTAGCTGTTCTACAAGAACGAATGTGAGGAATATTGGCACGTTTGACAGACAAAGCTATCAATGCATGTGTCTGGGCATCTCTGCCATCCCAACGAATCTGCTCTGCAGTAGGTGCAACAGAAACAACAGCACGAACAGGAATCTGCACAATATCATCTTCGACACCATCTTCATCAGCTCTAGCACCTATATTTGCAGTACCGATTGTTACAGGTGTAACAAGACGTCTTTCAACACCCTGCACAATGTTCCACAATCCTTTTGCAACCAATACATGTTGCATCATATAAGCCCATAATGGGTAGTTGGTACCATCCAACTTATCCTCAACAGCCAACCTACGAAATACATCACTGCTTTCAGCCATGGCCGGTGACTAAAATACCTTGATGCAGAAAATTGAATGTATCTCAAAAAGTTGAATGGAACTACCCAGACGAGTTCTTCTAAACCTGTAGCAGACTTTGAGACGCTTATACTGGCGAATCAAAACAGGTATACACCTTTGGCACAAAAAGACGAAATAGCTTGCACAAGTGCTGTGATAGTGCATTCGGAGGCCGAAACAAGCTCAGATCACGATTTCGACACCACAAAGCAAAGTTGTTTTGATCTCTGAAACAGCCTGAGTATGCTCACCAAATTTCGTGCGAATCTGAGACTGCACACGGAGGAGTGTCGATGGCACCCTAGATGAAGCGATGACCTGCTCTGATACCAATTGTTGGAGTTAGACGTCTGCGGAAGCACGCGAACAACACAAGGAAGGAGAAGAAGCTTGGAGCACAACACACAATACAGAATGTATTACTAGAGAATGCCCCGGCGGTCCTAGTGTGTTCACACACATCACTACCTAAATATATCAACAACAATGACTAGTAATAGACATAGACATGAAAATCTGTGACTATCAATCTAGGCTACCTTTGCAAGGAAATTATGGTAAGGGGGGAATGAAAAAGCACTATGAAAATATAACCATAACGAATGTAGGAACGAGAGGGGTGAAACTAGAAGCTCCTGATGAAAAAGAATTAGAATCAAGTAAACCCACAAAGGAAGTTGACTTTTCAATAGAGGCTTTAGTAAGAGCACGAGATGAGATTAGGAGAATAATGGCTTGGGAGTCACCGATAGAAGATGAATCTCTTATTTCTCACATATCCAATGTAGAAGAAAAAGAAAAAAGAGACAAAATTGAGCCTAGTGAAAGAAGAGTGACTTGAAAACAAACCTCAGAGGGAATAGAAAGCATTATAGAGCAAGGGGAAACATCACAACCCAAAGATAAAAAGCAAGAATCACAACCCAATGAACAAAAACAAGAGGAGAAACAAAAAGGTAAGAAGACAAAGCAAAGAAAAATGGAACCAAAGCCTTTAGAGAAACAAGAAGAATCAAAACAAACTCAAGATCAAACACAAGAACCTGAACAAAAGCAAGATCTTGAGAAAAAACAAAAGAAACCAAAGAGAAAACCTAAAGCCATCTTGATTTCAGAAATTGAGAGAAAAATAGATCCTATGGATATTTTAGATGACATTTTGCTTAAGAGTCAAGTAACTATGTCTTTCAAACAAGTTTTCTCTATTGGAAAGCCTATTTTTAAAGATAACTTTATCGGCCTAATTAAAAGGAAGAGGTTTCTACTTAATCTAGATACTGAGATGCAAGATTCTCTAGATCAAGTTCAAGCTCTGAATGAATCCTTAAACTTTGATGAACCTGATGAAGAAGACATTGATGATGATGAAGTAAAAATTTCTTAGGGCCTATTCATCCTGACCATGAAAATCATGAAAACAATTCTGAAAGTCACTTTAAAAGAAAATTTTGGTCTAGAAGTACATCAGAGATGCGTGTTAAAATAGGAAATGATAAGAACGCTATCATTGTAAATGCATTAATAGATTCCGGCTCCAAAATCGATGTGATTTCAAGAGAAGTCTATGATAAATTTCAATGGCCAATAGATAAAGATTGTGGATGGCATATGAGAATTGCAGATAATGGTGTAGGTACCTTGTATGGAGCTTGTGCTAGTGTGCCCATATCCATAGGATGAATCACATAATAATTTCACTTCTTTATTCAAGGTAATTGCTCCTATGAAGTTCTCTTAGGTCAACCCTTTATTTGTGAGAGTCGTATGGAAACTAAAGCCATGGATGATGGGTCTACCTATGCTAAAATTAAGTCTAAGGATGGAATGCAATCACTTCAAGTCATGATGGTATGAGTGAATCATCCTAGGAATTGATTGCAATAAGAAAGAAGCCTATTGTTACTCAGGGTCATGAGCATGTTTGTAGTGATTGTGCACCTTGATTCATGTTTGGAGCTACATATGATCAAAATCTTGAATAGAATCCATTGTTGAGCGGGACAACAGTGGACATTGGTTTGACATCTCGCAATCAAACAACATGTACAATAGTTTGTCACTTTGTTTCCCACATTATAGATTAGATTTCCTTCATAAGAGTCAAGTATCCAAGTCCTTTATCCAAAAAGGCCAAAAAAATTATAAAACCAACAAAAGCATGGAGCGAGAACATTGAGCATGTGATTGAGACATCTCATTGTTTCTCTACTCTCGAGGAGTTAGAGTTATGTCTTCAACAAAAATTCTAATTGCCACATTATTCTTCTTTCTTCCCTTGATGAGTATGCTCTAATCCAAGAGTATGCTCTCATTGTTGAGAAGTGCTCAAAATTTAATAAAAAACATGATGCCTTAATTGAAACAAAGTACAAAACTGTAGACAAAAAAATAAAACCCATAGCTCAACCATTACCCCAAGGAAGTAATGAAAAAATTATTGATGTGAAAAATTCCTTCGGATCTAGTAACTGTTGGATTGCACTTCTACAACTAACTCTGGCTGCTTCTAACTCGGGTATCCAATCCAAAACTAAGGTACTCTTCTTTGAATCTGCAATTTCAATCTCCTTGCCCTCCAATACCAAATTTGCATCTGCACAATGTTGCTTCGACTCATTGGTCTGTCTTTCCAGCTTCGGGATGCCAACTAACTCTGCAGACATCACATCATAGCTTTCATGGATAGTGTAGAGTCTTTCTTCAAGAGCTATGAATTCAGAGTTTCGTATCACCAATCTCTCTTCTACTTCCGTAGTTGAAATACTTTGCCTTTCGATTTCTCCACTTTGCTCTTTCACGTTTTTCTTCAACTTTTGTACTTCTTGCTTCCCCTCTATAATTTAGCTGCCAATTCTTTGTTAGTTTTATTCAACTTGTGCTATGCCTTTTGGGTTTGTCCTACTTCGGCTTGAAGTCGAGCTATAATCTTTGATTTCTCTTCTATTGTTACCTTTAACGTATTGTTTTCTGTCTCTGCTTCAATCAAATCCTCCATTAATCCAGCATGAACTTCACTTTCTCGCCTCTCACTCTCTACTCTGGTTTGCTCTGTTTGAGTCCTTAATCTACTTAACTCTTCTATCATTCCTGCTTTCTCTGCTATCCACTTATCTTTTCCACAATCATTGTATTGTACTTCTTCTGGAAGTCCTCCAACCTAAGTGCACTCCACTGAATTCCTCTAGCTAGATCGCCAAGAAGTTCTGGATGAACTGTCTCATTATTATACATCCAGGGATAAATGTAATCACTACATTTTACTAGCGGCAGTTTTACCTTGTTGTCATTCTGTTTCCACTTATCGTTTAGTCCGTAGGAAGTAAATGTGTGCAAGATCGGAATCTTAAGAGATGGTTCTCCCATAGAGTCCCCTTGTTCCCATTGTTGTTGCCTACATATTTTTTCCTCCGTAGCCCTTTTTTCCCTTTCTTCCCCTTCTCTTCTCCTAGATTCTTCTTCTTCCTATTACTTCCTTCTTTCTTCTTCCGTTCATTCTCTTGCTACCTCTTCCTCACTTGCCTTCCTCTCAGCTTCTTCTCTCGCTGTCCTCTCAGCTTCTTCCTTGGCCTTCCTCTTAGCTTCCATTCTTTGATTCTCTTCTACCTATTGCCTCGGAGACTCCTCTTCTTCATCTCTATCATTCTCCTTCTCGTCTTGGGAATTCCCTTCTACTAGCTTCCACTCCGCAGCCCTCTTCTTTAAAATTTGAAGGAAAACCTTCACTCCACATACTGTGTTTTCTCGAGGTAAGAATATTGGGCTTTCGATGAACAATAAAATAAATACAACTCCAACTTTGGAGTCTAGCACTGCATTAAGTGCTCTTCTGGGCTTCCTAAAGAGTCTTCTCATTTCCTTCTTTAATTTCTAGAAAATAATTTTGACCCAATTACCTACGTTTTAATCAATTCCTTCATCAATGCAAATAGCTATTGGGATACTCCGTAGTGTTTTGACTGTAGAATTATAATCATTTTCATTAACAATAATCCCATTTTAACTAGATTTTCATCTAGAAGTTGTGCAAACTACTATTCACCAGAGCATGGTTTTCCTAATACTTTGCAGATTTTTGTTGCATCCACAAGCTATGTACTTGTTGTAATTCCCATACTAGCTACATGTAATCATTCTGCAATTAGGGTTGGTGATAGCTGAAAAAGTGTCCTCCCTATCCACAGGCTCAGCTCCATAACGTCATTGCCATCTGTTTGTCGTGCTATCTCTTTAGCGATATCCTTCATCTCTGGGTGAGGATGAATACTCCTCCAATCTAGTAATGTGCACTGTAGAAATCCTCTATACTCAAACCAATCCTTTTGTTCCTATCATAACTTCTTTGGTATGTTTAACAGATGGCAATCGAAGAAGGAGACTGCCATATCTATGCTACTATGTCATCTGCTAACTATTGTAGAGTATTGTCAACCTGATTGCTCTGTTTGCCTCACTCGCTCTACTTGCAACTTAGCCAAATAAGCCGGATCAAGCTTGGTCTTCAACCTTTTTTGACCTACATTTTTGTGTTGAGAGCGCTAAGTCTGCATCATTATTACCCTAAACTGTATCTTAACTCCATTGATTCTGCACTCATAGTCACTGGCAAAATAAGATTTTTGCTACCAGATTCTAAATGTTATAGCTGCCACCATTGTTGATTACATGTACGACTTGCATGCATAGTAGTTACTCCGTTGATTATTGCCAATTAATGCACGATCATGTATTTTTGTTTTTCACAAAAAAATATGTCTTATTTATGTAAAAAGTAATTTTTTTTCTATTTTTTACTTTTATTTATTTTATTTTATTATTTTTTTGAAGTGGAATTTACCCTTCGAAAGTCTGCTAGGGCTGTACTTTAGACCCATTGATGACTGTTGGCCAACTGAAAGGTTTCTGGTCTGTAAAGCTTATAAATATGGAATAGACTAGTCCACCATAGTTTGAGTTTTCCCATTTTCCTCTTCATCTTGGAATGGAAACACAGTACTAGATCCCCAGGCCAAAAAATCTTTGTTCGTAAATATCGGTCATGCCATTTCTTCTAATGATTTTGGACCTCCTGCAATAATAAAAAGCTATGGTACCAATGCTCATCTAGCTATCTCAGTTGATCCATTCAGTAAGTGAAGGAGTCTTCCAAAACCAATCACTTCTAGACAGCAATTTAGAGACTTGGTACTGCAAACGCAAATGGAAGAATCGCCTCCTATCCATAAAGCAATTTGAAAGGTGTGCTTCCAACTAAAACTTTGTAGGAAGTTCTATACGTCCAGAGCATAGTGGGAAGAATAATTTCCCACTGATCTGTTGAGTCCAGCAACATCTTGTGTAGCATGTGGAGCAAGACCTTGTTCGTACTTTCCACCAATCCATTGGCTCATGGATAATATGGAGAACTAAAATTATGCTTAATCTGATACTCCAAGGTTAATTCCGAAATTAATTGATTCAAAAAATGAGTTCCCCCTATGTGACACTAATTCTAATGGAAGTCCGTATTGAGGAAAGATTTCCTTCTGGAGTTTCTTCGCTATTGTTTGTGTTATAGCATGTTTGGTCACTCAAGCTTCTGCCCATCGAGTGCAATAATCGGTACAAGTCAAAATATACAAGGCTCCCATTCTAGATGCTAGTGCTATGATTGGATCGATAAAGTATAGGCCCCATTTTTAGAAAGGTTCTAACAGAAGAATGGGCTGATAAAGTCGACGCCCCATTTTTGGAAAGGTTGTAACAAAAGAATGGAAACATTTGCGCTCGGTTGTGGAATAGTTCTATTCTGAATTGATTAAGCGACAACTAGCATAGTAGACTAGGCAGAATAAATTTTGACCCTCCTTCTATATTAGTACACTACCAATTGTTTTATCTGAAGCGTCCATAAACACGTTAAAAGGTTGTTTCTATTCTGGAGCTTTTAGAACTAGCAGAATGGCTAACATCTTCTGTAAATACTCGAAGGTAAGTTGTGCTTCCTCTGTCCATACAAACTCCGTTGGTCGGATATGGGCTAACTTATTCAATGGCATGGCAATGTGCCAATCTGCGCAGATGCCGACCATGCCATCATATCTACCCAAGAAACTAGAAAAATTCTTTTGGGTTTCAAGGTGTCGGAGTTTCCATGATGACCTTAACCTTCTCTGGATCCACTGCGATTCCCTTTTCCGAAATAATGTGTCACAACAATTTGCCACACTTAATTACAAAAGCGGATTTCTTTTGGTTAAGACAGAGGTGTACCATTTTGCATGACTCAAAATAGGTCGTAAATGTTTGAGATACACGACCATTTTGCTGAAAAAAGAAAATTCATCCAAAAAAAGTTTCATGAATGATGTAAGGTAGGGAGAAAAAATTTGTCGCATACAACATTAAAAGTACTAGGTGCATTTCAGAGTTCAAACCACATGGCGGTACAAGAGTAAACTCCCCAATTTTTAATGAACATCGTCCAACTTTTATTAATCTATACAGCTCGTGCTTCACCTGCTCCGCAAAGTTGGCATTCATCCTGTATCGTTGTTGCATGACTAGGGTAGCGTATGGTTTAAACAAAATTCTATGATGATGTAACTTTGGATCAAGTCCTTTCATATCAGCATATGTCCATGCAAACACATCTTTTTACTGTTGTAGGAGAGCAATCAGTGCCATCGAGAATTTTGGAGCAAGCTCCAAATAGATTCGTACAGGCTTTGGGTCTTTCGCATTGCCAAGGTTCACAACCTCTAATGAATCCTCTTCAACCCAAATTTTCCCCAACTCCATGGGATCTTTCGTTACTGTATCTACAATATCCCCTTCTCCTGTTTTCGTAGGTTTTGTGCAAACAATGGCCGCCATACTATCACACTCTGGGCTGATAACTATATTTACATCCACAATCCCAAAGGATAAGAGATCTCTATTGGCTTCAAGAAACAATTGCTATTTGTCTTCCTCTAGGCCATCCAGCATGTGAAGAGGTTCTACCAAAATGGGTTTATGCTCTAGAAGTTAGTATTGCTCCTCTTCTAATGGACTGAAAATTTTGCATGTCCTTTCTAGAAGGTGATAGTCTTCTCATCCCAATTTTGTCAGATTTTGGCATTTCGTAGCCAGGGGCATCCCTACAGTAGATTATAATCTAGATTATGCCCTTTGAGTTCCAACACTAGAAATGTCATATTAAACATCACTTGAGACATTCTGATCGGGATATCTTTAATCAACCCTACAGGTTGTACTTGCGATTGGTCCGCCATCTGGACAAAAAATGGGGCTGACTCAATATTGTTCCAACCCATCTGTTTGCATGTAGTTGTGGAGGTGATGTTAATACTTGATCCACCATCGATCAGGACCTTGGGGATGGCTTTATTTTTATACCACACCATAATTATAGGAACTACATAGTCCACGATTCTATTCGAGACATCTTTTACCATAGAGACCGAATGTTTCAGACTAAAAAATGATGAATATTTTTCATGTAAATGGTTTAATAATTTCTTTCAAAAAGCTGGAGCAAGTTCTAGTAAGGCTCTTTATGACAATTTAATATGTGAATCTTGTAATAACTTACAAGAAGTATCATTATCCGATGCCTAGGGATCAGGATCTCTCTAGTTCCATTCTAATCTATATCACTGGTTCCGAATGCTGATAGTAGTCTCATGATCATTGGATGATAGCTGTTAAACTTCTGTAACTGCATATGCATTTGGATATCCAAAATTCTCCTTTCTTGTTTCCTTAATCTCTTGAGTGAGTTTAACAATTGTCATGCGGAGTTTACTTTGTCGTTCCTTGCTATATGGTTCTATGGGAAGTGGCTTAGGATGTACATAGTAGGATGGGTACTGTTGGGCCCACTATACTGCTTTTTTAATCTTTGTTTCTGCTCCATTGGTACCGAGTGATCTGATTTTTGCCCACTTTGATATTCATGCTGTGACCTAGTGGCCACCAATCCTGAGGATTCCAAATATTCTAAGGTCACCACATTATCCATAGGTGCATTAATCTTAGCCTCTTGTTTTCACTGATTGTATTCTTTAGCTTCTTCACATTCCCATCTTTTGTGTCCATATTGTAAACAAAACTCACACTATATTGGACGATTCCCTGAATTGCTTGGGCCTAGTGGTCTAAACCTCTTACCTCTTCCAAATTCTTGAAAATGTTCCTAGGATCCTCGTCGTTGTTTTGGAAATTGCTATGGACCCGAGTACTGCAAGGGTCCACATACTCTAACATCTTGGTTGTCCTAACATTGTTTAGAGCAGGCTAGTGGCTTGTATCCGATCAGATTTCCTTTCCATGAAGGAAGATCTACTTGTGTAGAAGCCACTAATGTGTTCTTTGCATTAAAGCTACATTCTTCTATGCTGTGATTAATCTTATTGCAAATTGCATAATATACCTCGTTCAGGGTACAATCAGTAGTGATTTGCACTGAATTCTGACATCGTAGGCAATATAACTACTATGTCGGAGTAGAACCTTTCTTTGAAGCTAGGCTAATCTTCTCAGACCACAAATTAGCCAAATCGATTATCTTATCTAAAGTTCTAGTTTCTGGTCTACTTGTGTTGCGAGATCGATTATCTTATCTAAAGTTCTAGTTTGATCCAGTGTATACATGTAGATCTTTTCTTTAATAACTGATTGAAGTCCATCAACAAAAAATTCTTGTAGCATTTCTTTTGAAGTACACTTATCTATAGGAAATTTTTGCATTGTAGATCTAAAATATGAGGTGTATTATTCTATTGTTCCTTTCTGCATTATGTATTGCAGAGTGGCATAAAACTTTGAGATGATTTTGCCCATCCGAAAGTGCTCTGAGAAGGCTTCTTTTAACATGTCATAAGTTGAGAAATGGTATTTGGGGTACTCTATAAGCCACTTAACTGCATCTCGTCCCAAAGTTTCTTCGAACACCTGCGATTTATGATCATCATCTATTAGGCCCCGGTGATTGTAGACAATGATTTTCAAAAGTGCAAACATGCACATCCGGATCTTCCTCTATCCTGCCATAAAAGCGTGTGTAATTTTAATTGTGGGAGTGGATTTCAATGTGCCATCATATCATCAACTGCTTCCAAGGCATTGACTCGGGTGAAAGGAACTATGGCTAAGGCTAATTGTGGTGGGGGTCCACTACCATCGATTTGGCCTAGTTCCATAGCGTATTCTTCTCCCTATTGCTAGTGTTGTTGTGGTTCCACTGGATTCCCCTCGCCACAAAGCCTTGGACAATTTTTCATTCTTCCACTCGAAGATCCAATCCTGCAAGAGTTTCGGAGAGAGCACTCTGTTTTCCACCTAGTGTAGCAACTCCTCCAAAATACTAAATGCTTCATCAATGGAAATATCTTCAAGGTGTATTGTTTCCAATGTATCCTTGATAAATTCATCCAGATAGTCAAAATGATAATCCCATTTCATTCTTCCACTCGAAGATCCAATCCTGCAAGAGTTTCGGAGAGAGCACTCTGTTTTCCACCTAGTGTAGCAACTCCTCCAAAATACTAAATGCTTCATCAATGGAAATATCTTCAAGGTGTATTGTTTCCAATGTATCCTTGATAAATTCATCCAGATAGTCAAAATGATAATCCCACTCGGTAACGACATTAATTCATTCAGTGATGTGTTTCATCATGGACCCCATCCCATCGTGTTTGCCAAATGTTTACATGGTACTATACTTTAGTAAAATACGGCACTAAATCTCCAAAGGAATGGGATTGGGAATAGGCATTATGACTGTAATACTATAATCATAACATGTGTTTATGTTCCTTATTAAACTATATCACACAGACTTCAAGATAGTAACACTAGTTAATACTCAGAGACTTCGTACACACAGATAGACTTCAGAGATAAAGTGTTTTCAACAATAAACAGTACTCTTTGATTCGAAACATCACTTATACACCATTCTAGAATACAACACAATTGTGCATCACACTGCAGAACTTCATCTATCAAATCTTTCCAAACTACACCGCTCCATGGCGTCTTCTTCATCGGACTTCGTTCCTTTTTTGCACACCATATCACAATGAACTACTACACTCTTCTTCGTAATCTTCACATAGTTCCATACTTCGGAGTATAGATTCAACACTAGAAATTACAAACTCTAGAAACTCTTGTGATCTTCGTAAAAATCCCATTTCCCCATTACATAGAAAATACATTTTACAAATAAGTGTGGTCGTCCACACCGGCTACTAACAATCTCCAACCCCTTAATAAAGACACCATAAGGAATGTAAGAACAGGGCCATTGTAAATGAGTGTGGTGAATCATTTTTAGAGCATTCTATCTATTCAATGGCTGATTTATATTCTGCGTATGACCAATTGCAATTAGCGATTGATAGTCATGACATAACCACAATGAAAACTCCTTTAGGCTTAGTACAAATGTGTACTTTACCTCAAGGAGCGAATAATTATGTGGCTCATATGATGAGTGCTATGAATATGGTCTTACATGATTTTATCCCTCATATAATTGTGCCATTCATTGATGATATTCCAAATAAAGGGAGTGAGGAACATGTAAAGGACATTAATTTAGATTGATCTACATGTTGTAAATTTCTTCTTGACCATATTTCTTATTGTGAATGAATATTTCAATGATTTGAAGAGGTAGGTCTCACATTTTCCATAGAAAAATATACTTTTGGTGTCAACGAGGTTCTTATTGTTGGACATTTATGTGGTCATTATGTTCGAAAGCCATACCCACAAAAAGTTGATGCATTAGCAAGAATTTCTGAAACATGTAACAACATGAGTGAGGTACACATATTTCTTGGTGCTTGCATCTTTTATGTTATTTGGATCCCACACTTTGCTCATGTTGCCAATCGTCTCTATGACTTTTTGAGGAAGAAATGAAAATTTATTTGGACTGACAAACACACACAAGCTATGCGTAAATTGAAGAAATTGTTGCTTGAAGCTCCCATCCTTAAGCGTGTAGACTATTCTGTTAACAAACCTATTATATTGGCTGTTGATACTAGTTGGGTCCTAAGTCAAGATGATAGTGAAGGGAATAGATATGCAATTAGGTTTGGGGCTAAAATTTTACATGAAACACAAGGAAAGTATCCGCAGATCAAAAAAGAACTATGGGTTATGGTAACAGCTTTAAAAACAGACAAAGAATATTTCATAGGTGCAAATGTCAAAGTTGAGACTGATTGTTTGCCTCTCATTGGAATAATAGCTAACTCTTCATGTCTTGATATATCCATGCTTAGATGGATCTCATATATTAAGTTCATAAATCCCAAGCTATTTCATATTTCAGGTAAGTCGAATTCAATTGTTGATATGCTATCAAGAGCTAGATTTGATGATGACCTTGAAAGTGAGCTAATAAATAATGTGACTTTAGTTGAATATGTTCCACATATATATGAGTATGAGCAATTTCATGAGTCTGAATACGAATATGAATGGAGAGAAATAGGAAAGTATCTGAGTACACTACAACCATTGCTTAGTTGGACTACAAATAGATCCAGTTAACATTAGGAAACAAGCTTATAATTGTTTCCTACATAACAATTATCTTTGAAGACATGCTAAGGGTAAGGTTAAGAATCCACAACAAGTCCTAAGAGAATAAGGTCTTCAGTTGCAAGTAATGAGGGAAATGCATGAGACATTATAGGTAGGTCATAAAGGATTTTTTTGGAACATATGAAAAAATTAGAAGTACCTATTTATTGGCCTAAGATTTATGTTGACATTAGTAACTATGTTTCTAAATGTTCTAATTTTCAACTTCATTCATCAGCCAAACATAAAGATCCTACTTATCCATCTTGTATTCACTACAAGTGGGTAGTAGATCTTGTAACTATGCCTAAAGGTATTGACAAAATGCATTACATTGTACTTGCAAGAGAGGACTTAACCAATCGTGCAGAGGAACGCGCGCTACGATCTAAGACCACATACAATGTCTGCAAATTCTTGCTTGAAGACATCATAAGTCCCTTTGACTACTAGAGAAATTAGTTGCCGATCGTGGAGAGTTAGATGCGAGAGAATCTAAAGAATTCTAATTTGAACATCATGGTATTCGTTTGTCTCTCATTACTGCATATAATCCAAAGGCCAATGGTAAATAGAGAGAGGGCATCCACCTATTGTGAAAGACATATCTGAAGCATGTAACATTGACATTAAACAATGGCCTAGATTCTTACTTTTTTCACTTTGGGAAGATAGAATGACGTGCACACATACCACTGGGTATATGCCTACTGAACTCATGCACTATCAAAAACTGTTGTTTCCAATTCAGCCTCATATTTTTGCATGGTCAAATTTACCTTGGTTTGAAAACATGTCTACTGATGATTTTTTGAGTTTGTGCATTAAACAATTAGAATAAGATAAATTAATACTTGATGATGCCATTGAAATGTTAAAATCATCTAGAATGAAGAACAAGTTTTATTTTGACAAAACTCATCGATTGTGTCTTGAGCCGATTGAAGTAGGAGATTGGGTGCTCATTTATGATAGTACATTTGACTCTCAATATGATGTGTGAAAAAAGCTCACTCAATGATGGTTTGGTCCATACATTGTATCAAAATTCAACAACAATAGTACATATGCTCTTTGTGAATTAAATGGTGTTGCATTAAATGACAGGACCTGCAGTCAAGTATGAAGAAGGTGTGTACATGGACAAATTAGGTCAACAGAACACCCAAATCGGACCAATGAGAGAGGAGGATTGGAAGGGCAAGGAATCTCGAGAAGACCGGACCTTGAAGAGTTAATAACTACACCAAGAGGCAAATCATTGGTGACTCGAGTCTTGAGAGGGGATTTGATACCTCAAGATGATTACCTATTAGAGGTCTACTTCCATGGATCAGACTTATTGTTACAAATCGATTCACCCACATGCGGACAGGAAGAAAGCCCAATGACTTTCTATGAGTTAAAAGATCCTGAAGAGGAGTCTAGAGTCACATACCTAGACAAGGACCAAAGAAGGTATTGGCTGGTAGATGCAATGGATAGGGCTCAATTGAAGTATGTGGGGTTGCCTGTATTCCCTCTGCGAGAGCAAGCAACTACCTCCCATAATCCCTTTGGGATGCATCAAGAGCCAGAGAACACAATGTTGGGACAGACGAGTCAGCGGAGTATGCCTAACCGAACCCATGTGCAATTCACAATGTCAGGGCTTCAATCACGCAATCAAAATCACCCTGGACCAAGCAACCAACATCAGCCACCAGTGAGGCCAAGAACACCACTAAGAGTGTAGCTTGGAATGCCTCCAATGAGGCCAGCAATTCCTATGATGCCTAGACCACCGGAACCCATAAGAAGACTAAGACCGATTTAAGAGGCTAAGTGTATGAGAAATCATCATGATGGAATGGGAGAACCTTACGATCACATAGCTGAATTTAAACAAGTTCTACGCGCAAAGCAAATGGATGATTTCTTTGTGCAGTATGAGTCCTTCAAACTCACTCTCACAAGAACGGCTTTGACTTGGTTTCAGCCATTGGATCCCAATCAATTTGGAAATACTGAGCAATTTTTTCAGGAATTCATTGGAGAGTTCACCAAGAGAGGGATTAAACAAAACTCTTCATCCTTAATCCATAGCTTTAAAAAAAATCCAAATGAAACTGTGAAAACAACTGCCCGAAGGTTCAATCAATATGTAGATAGATGTCCAGCAACAAAAAAACCCACTCAACAAAAAAGGATATCACTATTCTTAGACGGGCTGACGAACGGGACTTTGAGAACTTTAGTCAGCAACTACAAACATTAAGTGAATTCCTTCAAGAGTGTATTGACCTAGAGGATAACTAGCTGATGATCTCAAAAGTACACCAAGCCCTATGAAATCAAAAGACACTAGAAGTACAGCGACATCAAACTCCAGTAATGTAGAGGAGTTAGTGGAACTGGTAGCTAAGAAGTTAGGAGTTCACTAATAGAGGAACTACCAGCATCCATCAATGAGAGTAGCCATGCTGCGAAGATGCAGTTTATGTGGAGGAGACCATCCTACTCACATGTGTGTAAGAGGAGGAACATGTATGCCTCAAGTTTATCCATACAATAGGCAACCACATCAAGGAATCGCCCTGTATTGCCACATAGAACAAAAATACACTAATCATACCACTAAGAATTTCCCATTCAACAAGCAGTCACAACCGTTGAATCAACCTCAGTATAGGCCGTATGGATACCCTCCTAGAGAGCCAGGAAGGGAGATTCCAAGATACAATCCCTATCTAGGGCCACAAGTAGCACCTAGGCCATATGAGCAAGGGCAATATGGACAACCTCAGCCAGTGCTAGGACAGCAACCACCACTTCCATAGAACATAGTGCTAGTTAAATATGCTCAACCAGAGGAAAACATGGAGAGCCATAGTACCAGCATCACCATTATCTAGTACAGAATCAACAAATCCAGGATACGAGTAGACCCAAGGAGAATACTATCCCTATTACACCAGTATGATGGAGTACGAGCAAATTTATGACCCGCAATACTATGGTTATGAGGGATATGACAATCTCTATGGACTAGAGTTGGAAACCCTAATATACACTGCACCCAAGGCACTAGCACCCATGAGACCACCCATCAGACTGCCTATGCCAAAAGGACCTTGCTATAGATGTGGAGGAGACCAGTTTATAAGAGAATGCACTCGGACATACAACCCACCACCCCCAAGGACTTGGGAAGGGTATTGCAATGAATGTGGAAAGGAACACCTATTTAGAGACTGTCGAAAGAATCCCAATAAGACTCATGACACTGCACCTATTAACATGATCAAAGTAATTGAACCGTCAAGAAGTGACAAGCAATACAGTGTACCATTGAAAGCCATCACACGAGCACAAGCTAAAGGACAAGAAAGAAAACGAGTAGACTCGGAGCGAGAAAAGAGTAAAAAGCTAGAACCTAGAGTACAAGTAGTGGAAGACTCGGAAGATCCACTTGAAAATATCCAAACAACAAAAAGCCAAAAGTGGAAGGATAGAAGGGAAAAACTCAGAGAAAAATGGAGGAGAAACAGAAATAAGGAAGACAAGAATTGTTGGAGTTAGACATCTACGGAAGCACATGAACAACACAAGGAAGAAGAAGAAGCTTGGAGCACAACACACAATACTGAATGTATTACTAGAGAATGTACAAAGATAAGTAGCCCATTAGGGCAATAGACGTATATACAAGCCAAGGGAAAAAACCTCCTAAAGAGGGAGAAAAGTGCCCTAGTAGTCCTAGTGTGTTCACACACATCACTACCTAAAAGTATCAACAAATCCCCCCTGGGAGTGATGCGGTGAACAAGGTGCTGGCACTCATGTATAAGGAAGTGCCAAGCTATGTGGAAATCACTCCACAAAAGGAAGTAAGGCCAAAGCTTTGCAGAAAGCTTCAAACTTCTCCCTAGGCAGAGCCTTCGTGAAAAGGTCTGCAATGTTCTCCTGCATGGGCACATATGCCAAGCTGATCTCCCCTGCAGAGAACCTCTCCCTAACATAGTGATAATGCACCTCAACCTTCATTCATGTGCTCACTCTCCAACTATTTTCGGGGTTAAGCAACACGAGCCTCATTCCTAGCTTGGTACAATGTGGTAGGTGTATCCCAAGCATCCTTAGCTGTTCTACAAGAGCGAATGTGAGGAATAATGGCACGTTTTACAGACAAAGCTATCAATGCATGTGCCTGGGCATCTCTGCCATCCTAGCAAATCTACTCTGCAGTAGGTGTAGCAGAAACCACAGCACGAACATGAATGTGCAGAATATCATCATCTTTGACACCTTCTACATCAGCTTAAGTACTTGTAGTTGTAACAGTTGCAGGTGTGATAGGATGTTTTTTGACACCCTACACAATGTTCCACAGTCCTTTTGCACCAAACACATGCCCCATCATATAAGCCCATAACGGGTAGGTGGTACCATCCAACTTATCCTCAACAGCCAACATACGGAATACATCACTCCTTTCAGCCATGGCCGATGACTAAAATACCTTGATGCAAAAAATTGATTGTATCTCAAAAAGTTGAACAGAACTACCCAGATGAATTCTGCTAGACCTGTAGCAGACTTTGAGATGCTTATACTAGCGAACAGAAACTAGTATATACCTTTGGCACAAAAAGACAAAATAGCCTACACAAATACTATGATAGTGTGTTCGGAGGCCGAAACGAGCTCAGATCGCAATTATGAGAAAACACGCCGAGTATGCTCACCAAAATTCGTGTGATTCTGAGATTGCAATCGGAGGAGTGTTGACGATGCCCTAGATGAAGCGACGACCTGCTATGATAACCCCGCAGTCTTAGTGTGTTCACACACATCACTACGTAAATATATCAACAAAGGACACAAGAGTCAGTAAGAAACCGAAGGAACCTGAAATTCAGGAAGAAACCCCTGTTACACCACAGACACTAGAACCAAACAAAGGAGGATCAATCTTGGCAGACCCAAGACCCAAAGATTTGGATATGTGTTTAAAAGCTTACGAAGCGAGGATCACAACTAGACCCAACATAGACTAGCACGAAAAACTTTACCCACATGGAGAGTTAGAAAAAGAGAGACTTGCTATATGTAGAAAAATCATAGAGGTCGCTCAGGCCACTCTAGGAAAGACTATCCATGTCCTGCTAGAGATGAGAATATGAGAACCAATACAATGATTGTCTTAAAACAAAGGACCCAAAACCAAAAGAGGAGGATAATAAGAAAGAACTATTGAATACCAAGGACAAATCAATATGCACAGCACCTGATTTAGAGGCTGATTGGCCAAGAGAGTTGTGGACTAGCATTCAAGAAGATCAATGGAAAAAGAATGGAATTTCAAAACCGCCTTTTGAGGAATTAGATGTGGAAGACTATCAGCCAATGCCAAATTTGGAAGAAATATATGAAGAAGTCTCTATGCTAGATCAAAATAGAGAGGAAGCACGCAACATTTCTACCCTACCAAACTATATGGGGGAATATGAGAAAGAATCCATAATCTTCCGTGCTCCTATAATACGAGGAAAAGGAAAGGAGTCTTCTAACAAGACCTCACACAATTTAGCAGAACTCAAAAAGACCAAAGTACAATGTCGATTGACACTAGAAGAATTGCTTCGTGTCAAACCTCAAATATGGAAACAATTAGTGGGAGAGTTGAAGTTAGAGCATGAGAAGAACAAAAAGGAAAGTAAGAAAATTGAAAACCCTTCTACTATACAAATTTCGGTTGATAAGGTTGGAGAATTTAGCGAAAGAGATGAGGGCAACACATGTTTACCCGTCACGTACAATGGATACATGACCAAGGCCATACTAGAAATAGGAGATACATGACCAAGGCCATAATAGACACAGGAGCAAGAGTGGGTATCACCACCAAACAGATTTGGGAGAAATGGGGAAATCT
Organism: Ceratopteris richardii; assembly: GCA_020310875.1. Lineage (NCBI taxonomy): Eukaryota > Viridiplantae > Streptophyta > Polypodiopsida > Polypodiales > Pteridaceae > Ceratopteris > Ceratopteris richardii. The sequence continues at coordinate 83,249,421 of CM035414.1, read as the reverse complement.
AACCCTGCGACCAACGTGTATGAAGCTTCAGTTAGCAGATGGTCATGTAGAGAAACCCCTGAGAATATTGGAAAAAAATAAATTAACCACCTGTGGAGTCAAGTTTGAGCATACATTAGCTATATGTCAATTTGGAAAGGCAAATAATTATGAAATGATATTGGGACAACCTTTCATCACAACTTAGGGTGGTACAAGACTGAGGAAGAGACTCATTATACCTTCAACATCAAGGAACCACTACCAAGGTAAATTTGCATACATTTGCATATAGGGATGTACCCCCACTACAATGGAACCCCATACACAAGGAAGAGGATGATTTGTCTATCCATAGTGCCGGTTCAAGTGACCAATCATGGATGCATGAAGATGCCCAATTATGGATGTGTAAGGAAGCAAAGAGAGAGGATAAAAAATTTCAGTTATGGCCCATAGGACATCAAAATTATCGACCCATCGAGGACCCAATGTATATGCCTCAAGTTTTTCCTGATGAAGCATTTGAACCGCATGGTTGGATGGAGATTCTAGCAATCTTGGATGTATGTGTAAATGAAGAAGTATTGACCATGAATGAATGTGTGGACGAAGAAGGCTATGACATAAGCTTTTACATGGTAGTCCTCCAGGAGGTAGAAGTAGGAGAAGTATTAGAAAAGGAATGGAAAGAAGAATATGAGAGCATAGAGATGGAACTGGAGTTTGATTCAGAGGAACAATATTTAGAAGTCATCAAGGCCGAGGACAATGGTGAAACAACCAAGGTGTTAGCAATAGAAGCAGCCCAGAAAGTACCAAACCATGAGGAAACCATGGGTAAGACCGAACCAACCCCAAATCTATTTGAAGTCCCATAACACTTCAAAAGATACAAAGTAGAGGAAAGAAAAATAGCCATTCAGATGCCTAAGAGAGAAGCGAGAGAAGGAGAAACATAGGACAACAAGGAACAAACGAAAAAAGTCATAGTGACTGTAGAAAATGGAGAAGAAAGATGCACATACATAGGAAAGGATGTGTCACCTGAGGAGGAAGAAGAATTGATAAGACTGATTCGAGAATATCAAGATGTGTTTGCATGGACCTACAAGGACCTCAAAGGTGTGGAGCCCTCCATTTTTTCTCATCGAATACCAATGACACCTGATGCAAAACCATCAAAGAAACACCCTTACACTTATAATGATGTCTATGCAGCAAAAATTAAGGAAGAGATAGACAAGCTATTAGCAACCGGATTCATTTATGAGATAGAACATGCCGAATGGGTGTCATCATTGGTAGTTGTGCCCAAAAAGAATGGGAAACTAAGAGTGTGCATTAATCTAAAGAAAGTCAACGCAGCCATGATCCATGATAGCTACGCATTACCTATCAGTGATCACCTCTTGGAAAGAGTTGCAGGTAAGGAATTCTATAGCTTCTTGGATGGATTCTCTGGATACAACCAAGTAGCTATTGCTACTGAGGACCAACACAAGACCGCATTCGCGACTGAATGGGGAGTCTATGCTTTTAGGGTGATGCCTTTTAGACTCACGAACGTCCATGCTACTTTCCAAAGGTTGATGTGTCATGTTTTCAAGGAATTCCTAAGGAAGAGTATGGAAGTATACATAGACGACTTATGCACATACTCAAATCGAAGATAGGAACATATTCCAGAATTGCAAAGAATATTTGAGAAATGTCGACAATATAGAGTATGCCTGAATCCTGAGAAGTGCATGTTTATGGTGAGACAAGGAAAAATCCTAGGACACATCATATCTAGGAATGGCATATCCACTGATGAAGACAAGATCAAAGTGATTCTAGAACTCCCAAGACCAAAAACTGTAAAGGAAGTGCATGCATTTATGGGTCATTGTGGATACTATAGTCGATTTATCCACATGTACGCTATAATTGCCAAGACATTGTATGGATTGTTGACTCAATTCACGTGGATGGACGAATGCGAGAAATCATTTAATGAACTAAAGAAAAGAATAAGCACAACACCAATTCTGAAAACACCCAACTCGAACAAGCCCTTTCATATTCATGTGGATGCTTCCAATTATGCAATAGGATGTATTTTAGCTCAACCAAAAGATGAAGGAAAATTGGACCATCCTATTGCCTATGCAAGAAGACAACTGAATCAAGCTGAAAGAAACTATACAACTACGGAGCGAGAAGGTTTAGGGATGGTGTACGCTGTAAAGAAATTCAGACACTACCTTTTAGCCAACAAGTTCAAATTCTCCATAGATCATCAAGCCTTATTGTACTTAGTCAATAAGCCTTGTAACATGGGAAGACTACTGAGATGGTTTCTGTTGTTAATGGAGTTTGATTTTGAGGTGATTGTAAAAAAAGGAAATACCCACGTGAGAGTTGATGATCTCTATAGGTTAACACACAGAGAACCACCTAGCAGAGTACCCGACGATTTGCTAGACACTTACCTATTCAATTTGGAAGTATTTCCTAAATGGGCAGAGAGGCTAATTCCCATACTCACTCATGGACCACAACACTCAATTAACAAGGAGAATAGAATGGAAATTCTACACTCGCGTAACTTACACATTGTAGCTGGAAGTGTGTACCATAAAGAACCCAACGGTGTGTTGTCTAGATGTGTAGAAGAGGACGAACAGAAGGACTTGATTGAACAAGCGCACATAAGCAAATGGAGAATGCACAAGGGAACTCATGGAACTCTAAGAGAATTGAAATGATTAGGAGTCTATTGGCCTGATATGCCTAAGGATGTTCATGAGTATGTTGGTAGTTGCACGGAATGTCAAGGAACCAGTCCAGATGATCATACATCATTACCCTTCTCTACAATAGCACCCAATTGGAGTAAGACATTAGTGAAGTTCTTAAAGACATGAGAGCATGAGGACAGAGCCAGTTTCACTAGGAAACGATCCCTAAAAGAAATGAGTAAGGACTATGTTATCTTGGGAAGACAATTATTCAAGAGAGGGAAAGACAATCAACTCCGACTATGTGTGCATGAAGGAGAGTACTTACCCATATTAGAAGTGGCACATGCAAGTGTCATAGGAGGACACTTCTCAGTCGAAAGAACTGTAAAAATGATCCTCTTTGTAGGCTTGTGGTGGCCAACTCTACATATGGATGCAGACACCTACGTACGAAGTTGTGAGGCATGCCAAAGATCTAAATACCCTATTAGACGAGATGACATGCCTTTGAGACCTATGGTTTGTGCGATAGCCTTTTCCAAATGGGGTATTGATTTCGTAGGACCCATTAATCCACCAGCCAAAGGATCACACGCTGAGTACATAACAGTGGCAACATACTATTTGACTAAATGGGTAGAAGCAAAAGCAACTCGAAAAAACGATGCATAGACCATTACTAAGTTTCTTTTTGAGCACATCTTTACTCGCTTTGGGCTACCTATAGAGATAGTGAGTGATTGAGGAACACGTTTCATTAACGAAGTAATAGAGTCCTTAGGAGATTTAGTCCTGGTGTATACTTTGAAGCAACATGCCAAGAAGCTACATAAACGCGGATATGGACCCCTATTAATCAATAGAATTTCAACGAGTGGGCAGTCAACCTAGCCACATTGGATGGAGATATACTTCCTAATTACATAAGTGGTTTCCAAGTAAAGCGATATATGGAACCATTGACGGATCACATGTTAGCATGACTAGTAGGTGCACAAAACCAGAAAAAAGAAGAAGAGAGAATTAGAGAAGAAGCAAGGCAAGAATCCCTAGAGCGTATCAAGAGACAAAAAGAGTGGATAAAGCAAAGAGATGAGCGATATTTACAAGGAGAAGAACCTATTCCCATGGCCAACTACCAAGTTCACCAAGCCAACACAAATAACCTCAGCATATCTCAACCATATTTAAACTTAGGGGTTTGAACTACAGAATACTAGTTGATAGATGTGTTAATCGACTCAGGGGAAGCATCTTCAAACAATTATGAAGCTGACTACATGATAGGCATTGGTGGCCATGTCATAGAATGTATTGGAGAAGCTTTAATATCCCTCCATCTAGGAAATTCCTCTATGGAGCAATGAGTTTTAGCATGTAAAGATGAGGATTTAATAGAAAACCTTATCCTAACAAGATTGGATTGTTGAAAATGAAGTGAGCATACATCTAGCTCAAGGATACATCTCAACCAAAATAAGGCATAAGGAAATCTTTAGCCTGTTAGAAGAAAGACTCCCTCACATGCATAAAGCCATCAAGCATGAGAAAGAAACCCTAGAAGAGGATTTGGAAAACGAATCAATCGAGAGTTCACCCAAAAAGTACCCTAAGCAAGGATTGAATACGAATACAAAGGAATCAGTTGAAGAGGTGCCTTCATTTCCTATGAAGGATGAATCCAAGAGAAAATGTGAAGACAATGCTCCTAAAGTTACCTACAATAAGGGAAGAACATCCACGTGGAAGTCTACTACTCAATTGCCGCAGCTAGGAAAAACTAATCTACACTAGGTTCGCAAGGATTGAATGAGGGGATCAGAGAATCAAATACCGGTACAAGCCACTCACCCTATGGAGGCAAGAAGAAACAACAAATTCTCTTCATTATAGGTAGAACCAAAAAGACTTCTGAAAGTATGGCTTCCAAATCCATTGGTTGGAGCCCAAAAAACACGGCAACAAATGTGGGTACCGAAGAAGATCAAACACACTACAAGTCAAGAGCTAGACAAGCAAGAGAAAATGTTACACCGACAAGTCAAGATCACGAATCAAAACAAAACCCACCAAAGGTACCTTGGAACACGACATCAACCAATTAGGCTTCAATAAAGAAAGAGGGAAAACTTAGAATATGACAAAACTAAGAGAAGATGAAGCCTCAAACATCAGCTACAAGATGGATATGGAGACCCAAGAGGCAACAAGGGTTGGAACAACATACTCAACAGAGCTCCTTTTGCACTCATGAAGAGTCTAATGCACCTCAAGTATGCATGACAGGGCCACATCATGAGGCAATGCATTCGGCACATGATATGTCCAACAAAACTAGTGGTGAAATAGATCTTAGATTCTACTTTCATAGGAATGAACCTACTATGTAAATAAATAAATGCTTTGGCTAAACTAACTCTCGTTTTCTTTCAGGACTATGATGAAATGATGGTTGGTAAGAGATCTTACCTACTTGAGTAAGGGGAAACGGAGTGACAAAATAAGCAACATGTCACAGAGAAACATATAACTTATGACTTAAAATCTATAAGAAGCTGATGTTCTCCTTATTACGAGTGCAAATGGCATCTGAGGACTCTCAAGCAACTATTCAAGAAGAGGTGCTAGAATTCCCCTTATAGAGTGTGACGAAAGCAAAAGGTCAGTGGTTTTGGGAGGACCAACTTGCGGGAGACTGTCTATTCTAGGCAAATATTAAGATTATGGACACGGACCATGAGCTTCTAGTGATGTACCAAGATTTTAGAGTCATGCATGAACTTCTATCCACTGTAGAAATTATGAAGAAAGCTGGTATTCAAAAGTACTTTGAACTCCCAATCTACAAACCAGACTTCTAGCGATGCACACAAGTAATTAATACCCTACAACTAGCTTTGCATGATCCATTAATACCTGAAGCAAGAGTCCTAGATGTAGAAGGCGAGTTTCATCATACAATTGACCCACAACTTAATTAAAGAAGCTTTCGAATGGGAAAAAGACAGAAATACAATTTTGAAAGAGGAAAGTCGGGGGGCTAAGACCCGAACATTTACAGATATCAACTGTATTGATATAGAAGAGGAAGTCTGACTCATTCACCGACATTTTTGCTTTCCAAACATGCATCGTTATACCGCTCCACAAAAGATCATAGTGCAAATGTTGTCCCATGCCATCAAACAAATAGGGAATCAAGTTAACATGACCCCATATATTCAAGAATGACTTTTTGAAGGAAAGAAACAGTGGAACCATAAGAAGTTCTTGAACAGAAGTGTTGCCTTAACCGTACTGATCTATCATGCCTTAGGCATTCGAGAACATTTGAAAGAGATGCCCTCATCTGAAGAAATGGCTAAGTATGTGAAGATTGCCATGGTTCCGAGGAAAAAGAAAGGAGTAAAAATAATAGAAGAAGCTGAAATGAGCTCTCAACCGAGAATGAGAGGTACCAAAAGACTACGAGAGATGACGCAAGCAGAAGAATCTGTCCCAACTTCAAAGAGAATACATGTACTTCCAAGAACAAGACTCGAAGACAATCCACCCATCACGGAAGAGGAATTAACAAAGGCAATGGAAGCAACTCATCAGTATATGGAAGGTCAGGTAAACCTAGTAGTACAAAGGACATCATTACCAACAAACAATTGTAGACAAAGAACAATGAAAATGACTAACAAAGGTTCATCGATATAGAGAGTTGGGGTTGGCCAACTCAAGTTCATCGTCCAATACACTAGAGGAGCAAGAACCATCTATGTTGAATGTAGACATTAAAAGTGATTCCAAAGATGATGATCAATGGGATGAATTGAATCAAGTACCCCATAACTTTGGATTGGAAGGCAACATCGAACATCCGAATGAAAGAGACTCATTTAATGGGAGTGGTCCTAGTAAAGAACCCCAAGGAAGAAAACGTAGAAGACACAGTAAAGGAGTCCGAACCCTTCACACCAATAAGGATAGTAGCAGAACCCTCTCTGTTGGATGTCACGTTTCAAGGCAGTGCTACCAAATCGACCACTAATGAAGAGGAAGTAAGAGACCAAGAAGTACATCTCCAAATAAGACAACCGCACAATGAGACAATACATGTGGAACAAGGAAGAGATGTATGAATAGGGGAAGAACCAAGCATCCCCAAAACATGGTTGAATGTGGATGTAGCTCAACTAAAGCCTGTAGTACAACAAATGATACAAACTGCTATGGATACTCAACAATTAATGATTGAATCAGATGTTGATTATGATAAAGCCATGCGAGAGAAAATTCAATTCTAGGTTATGAATGAAAGCTTATCGACAAAATTAATTCAAGCTCAAAGGGCACTTTTAGATAAAGATTCAAGAATGGTCCAAAAATGGAGCTTCTTATACACTTTCAAAATTTAATTCATATGCATGGGTTTTTGTGGATGGTATGTATGCATGATGAGAACAAAATAAAACCATACTTATGAATTGATTTTTAAAGGAAGAATGGTCCAAGAGCTTCTTATACACTTTCAAAATTGAAACATATGCATGGGTGTTTCTGGATAGTATGAATGCATGTGGATCATGATTTATAAATAAATAGAGAATTATTCTCTGAATCTTAATGGATAACCCTCATTGGTTCAACGCAAGAGTGTGGAGCCTTCTCACACATAGAAAAAGATCGGAGACATGTAAAAACACATAAGAGACTAAGAGACAAGAGACATGACTTAAAAGATATTGTAATGAAATACATGTACATGAGTGTTGTGATATGTCAAACTAAGCATTCTATTGTTCAAAGGTGGTCCGCACGACCCTCTCACCATGAGAGTTCAACCGAATGTCACACGTAAGAGGATAGGTTCCACTTCATTGACCCTATATCTTTCTAGGAGCATAATGTGTATCTAAAGAAGTCTAAGACTCATAAAACCAACTCTAACTCACTCACATGCTCCACTGAGGGTGAGCAAAGATAGAGAAACCATTGGGTTTATGAGCCTATCCTAGATTGGAAGTCTAACTTAAAATTGATTCTAAGAACTATGCTCTTACTGGCCCACCTTGAATCCTCACACGCTCAATTGAGGGTGATCGTCTCAAGGAAACCATGTGCTAGCAAGGGTCCTATGGATGCCTAACAATGATGCTCTATGAATTTGGAGGGGAGTTTTTATAGTTTTTTGAATGAATTTGGGCCCTTGGATATGGAGAAATCAACTCTCAACCCTAGGATCAACTGGTTTTCATTACAACCATTAGATTTATCAAATGGATGGCTAGGATTGGTTCTTTATATGATATCTAAGGCAAAGCCGGGGAAAATAGGTGCCTTCATTCCCCACCACTGGATTTGGGGAAGATCTCAACCATCATATCAATGCTGACATCAATTTGGATAAGATAAGATACTAATTTGGAAGAACTTTGAATTATTGATCTTTGGTCTTCAAAATAAGTTTATCCAATCAAAAAACTCATGGATCCTCCTTGATTTAAGCTTTAGTGCATCTCCACCCTTGAATGTGACCTCATCCTAGCCGTACAACATGGTTCAAGCATTGTTTGCCATATGGTAGCCCTTCCAGCCTTCAACTTGCTTATTCTAGGAAACTGCGATGACTTTGAAAATTGGATTTTGTGCTCCTTGACCCTCCAAATATCATTTGATGGAGACAAAAATCTGTAGGGATATGCTTTGAAAGGTCTCCTTTAGGAATATGCGAAAAATACTCCGATCTGAATCTCCCTTATACAAGTTTGACTATGTTTGGAAGCTTGCAAGGTGGCATCAAGGTGCCTAGGAAGCTCTAGTAGCCTTGCAAATTTGTACCAATGTGTGGCAACATATGATCTTTATACATGCCAGACCATATGGCTAACAAAAATTCCTATACAAGATTTTGTAGGGTCTAAGTGGAAAAATTATATTTTTACAAAATGCACATGGTATATCAATGTGCTAGAAACTCCATTTACATGTGAAATTCAGGCTATAGAATGCCTTTGATAGGCTTTACAAGTATATGAATTTTCATGTGATTTGGTGATATTGAAATTTTTTCCCTAATTTCCAAAATTTGACCAGCTTTGAGCACTACCATGGATTTGCTTGATTTCTTCCAAAGTTTGCATCTGAACTCGCTTTGACATCCTTGATGCATTTTGGACTTCTCAGGGAATCTTGCTACCTTCACCGAATGTGTTTCCTATAGGCCTTCATGAGTGAGAGAGGAGAGAAAATCTCGATGACATTTGCCCCCACTAAACCTGCGATTCCTTCGAAAGTGCCACTGTAGTCGCTCTGGAAAACAAAAATTTATAGGCATCAAATTTGTTTATAGGAAACATAAGAAACATGGAAAAAAAATTGATCATATGCATGAATGAGTAGGCAACGTGACATGAAGCAAAATTTTCATGAAAGAAAGAATTGAAACAAACAATATCAATATGCATGAACAAATAGGCAACATATATGCAAGTGAGCATGCAACATTGACAACATGTAAAGAAAGAAAAAAAAAAGCATCAATATAAAGTGAAAGTGAATGTATTGAGTCATTTTAGGCATCAATTGCTCTCATCTTGGAGAAAATTTTATACCTTTTTCATAAAGCAATCTACCTTAAATACAATTAGAAACAAAGATTTAGGATTTTCAAGAGACATCTTTCATCTTTAGCTTATTATAGATCAACTTCTTTCCTACAAAACTATGAATATGCTCTTTCTCTACTTACAAACAAGGAAATCTAACTAAACTCCACTGGTGCATTAATTTGCCTATATAGCCCATGCTTTATTCTTGTATGCCTCCTTAGTTTCCTTTGGCTTGCTCTCTTTTTTCTTTGATGATGATTCAACGAATTTATGGTTACGTTCACTTTTTTGGGGTGGAAGAAAGTGTAAACTTCCTGGTAACATATAGCAGCTTATCTTTTTTTTTATGAAGGGGGAAAATTAAACCCAGATACAAGGTAGAATCATTTTTGATGATGGAGAACAATTGTTTGAACTTCCATACAAGTTTTGTGAGGTGAACTAAGGATGTAGAAACATGTAGTAGCAGGAGCTAGGGCTCCAAGAATTATTCTTTTGATACAAGATACATATGCATGTTTATATATGAAATTCATGCTACCAAAATAAACCTCCAAATCTACATGTCCTATCTTTCCATAATCCTAGATTATAATTGATTTCTCAATAGATAAATTACTACTTAAGACACAATTTTACACAAGTAGAGAAATCATCATTTGCCCTTTTGACTCAAGTGATGTGGATATGCAATGCAATGCAAAGATTGAAAAGAAACGTGCATGAAGTGAAATTGGAAACAAGCAAGAATGGGGAAAAGAAGTGGAATGAACTTGAAAAAGAACGAACATTATTTTTTTATTTTTTTCTTTTAATTTATTTATTTTTTCTTTTTTTTAAAATTATTTTTTTTTTCATGGATACTCATGTTTATGAATCGGCCTCATTGTTGTCATCTTCTTCAATGTCCTCATCTAAAATATACTCATCATTATCAGGTTTCTTCAATAGCTTTATCCTTTTACTTGCAATCAAAGTTCTGAAGACTTTGAGATTCATGATATTTTGGCACTTATGACTATTGAAGATGAACTTGCATGTGTTAAAGATGCACTTAACATTCCTATTTGGAGAAAAGATATGCAAGAAGAGATTGATTCTATTCATAAGAATCAAACTTGGCAGCTATGTGAGTTACCAGAGGGAAAGAAGGCTATAGGTGTAAAATGGATCTTCAAAATCAAAAGGAAACGTGATGGTACTATTGACAAATACAAGGCTAGGTTGGTTGTCAAAAGATGTGCATAACAAAAAGGTATTGATTATGATGAGACATTTGCTCCTACGTCTAGGATGGCTATTATTAGGTCAATATTGGCTCTAGCAGCACATTTTGGTTGGCATATATATCAACTTGACATTAAGATTGCTTTTCTAAATGGTGATTTACATGAGGATGTGTATATTTAGCAGCCAAGGTTTTGAAGAGATAGGTAAATAACACTTAGTGTGTAAGCTTATAAAAGCTTTGTATGGTTTAAAACAGGCACTTAGAGCATGGTATGAAAAGATACATACATATCTTTTATCCTTTAGTTTCCATAACTCAGATGCAGCTCCAATGCTTTATGTCAAAGCTAAAACAGGTATGATGATTATAGCAATCATTTATGTGGATGATATTATAGTCACAGGTCCTAGAGATGAAGATTTGCAAATGTTCAAAGAACAATTGAAGCAAACATTTGATGTGAATGATTTAGGCATTTTGCATTATTATCTTGGGATTTAGTTTCTGTTCCGAGATGAATGTATCTATATGACACAGCAAAAAGTACATTGAGAAACTTTTGGAAAGGTTTCAGATGGTTGATTCTAAACGTATGCAAACACCTATGGATCAGAACATGTTTTTACAAATGGTGGCAGTTGTAGAGCCATTTGATGCTACTCTATATAGTCAAGCAGTTGGTTGCTTGATATATCTTTGTAATACACATCCTAATATACAGTTTGTAGTTTCTCAAATATCAAGGTTCGTGCAGAATCTGACAGTGTTACATTGGAAATCAGTAAAGGAGATCTTTCGATATTTCAAGGGAACTTCAAATTTTGCTATGGTATTTTCAAAATCTACACATTTGTTACTAAAAGGATTTTCAGATTCTGATTGGGCAGGTGATAGAGACACAAGAAGAAGTACTAGTGGATTTTGTTTTTATCTTGGAGATTGTCTTATCTCAAGGCTTTCGAAGAGACAACCCACTATTGCCACTTCATCGTGTGAAGTTGAATATCGTGCAACATTTACAACTACTCTAGAGTCAATATGGTTGAAGAAAATTTTCAGTTATCTTGATGTGAGAGTACATGAACCCATTCAGATTTTTTCAGATAGCCAGAGTCTGATAGCTATAGCAAAGAATCCAGTGCATCATGCAAGGACAAAGCATATAGAGATACACTACCACTATATTTGAGAGCAGATAGCTAAGAAGCATATTGAGCTATTCTATGTTCCTTCTAGTGAGAATGTTGTAGATATATTTACCAAAGCATTGACTAGAGATAGTCATGAAAAGATTTGCAAGTTGCTGAAGCTTGTACCATTGTGACATTGAAGGAGGGATTTTTGGAGACAATGTCAAATTGTCAGACAACTCTAGTATATATTATTTATACTTCTTCTAGAAGAAGAAGAAGAAGCACGAGGTAGCATTCCTACAACAATCTTCACATTGTATTATGTGGCAAAATGTTCAAAAGGTCGGGGGATAAAAGTTGAACTTTTTGGTTATTCTACAACGAGCATGCACGAGCACCTTGGCTAAGCCAAACGCTTCCTAAACGAAGGATGCTAGTTCAAATCTCGCTAGCAGCAGCATGATGGGATAATTGTTTTTTTAGTAAGTTAATAATGGAAAAAGCAAATACAAATGGTGCCAAATACTCGCAATGTGATTTTTTGAATAAACGTTGATTCTGCAAGAGTTTGTTTTTGGGAGAGCATATAAGTTTTACGATAGTAGCTTTTGCTTTATTAAGCTAGCTTTCAAGACTTCTAAAATACTATATAAAGAGGCCCTTGGCTCATTATGTGATATTACTCATCAAACAAAGAGGAGGTGATCAAGCCAGCTCTTGGTGTTCTAAAGCTTTGGAGGTGGGGATTTGGTGAAGGAGAGGCTACTCTCTTGGAGCAAGAAGTGTTCTACAAGGTGGAGGTAACTATCTTTTATGAGTTAACCTTATATTTTGTTTTTAGGGTTTCTCTACCCTAATCTCAAAATTAGGGTTGGTTGATTTACAATTTTGTTACACTATTATGTGAGAATAAGGTTAGCTTCGTTGCTCATTCACTTCATACACTTAGATTCTTTCAACATAATCTAAATTTTGTATCATCATCTTCTTGGATATTCTTCCATTAGTGAGTGCACCACTTTATATGGTTGAGTAGTACTCCCATGTTGTAATTTGGACATCTATTTTTTAGTGAGCTACTCTTTGGCTGATGATGAAAGGCAACCCAAATGCCCTAACATTTGAGGAGTTAGTATATGTTTTGTTGTAGGAAGATCAGTTCAGGTAGAACAAGTCAATTATGTGTATTGTAGATCAAGCTTTCTTAGCCAATCAAAAGGGCAAAGAAAAATGGAGGTCATCTACTAGTAAGCTAAAATTTACTAATGGTGCATAGTCGAAGAAGGAAGATAAAGATGAGAAGAAAATAGAAAGGCAAAAATAGTTTTGTAAATACTTTAAAGTGAATGATCACATCATAAAGAGTTTTTCTAAATTGGCTGAAAATGAGGAAAGAAGAAAGAGTTTGTAATGGTTGTTGCAAAGGCCTCTACACCTAAAATAGAGTATGCTAATCTTGTTTAGAATTAAGAATGGGAAATTTCTATTGTTTGTAGCTATGATCCATCTTCACATGAGTAGTGTATGTTTGCAATAGACTTAGATGTTTGATACTTTGATAGTGGGATAACCAAACATATCACCTTGCAACCGAGGTCCACTTACTTGAGCTTGCCCTTATAGAGAATACTATCACATGTTCTAATAACTCATTTTATCATTTAATGGGAGTTGGTAAGATCATTCTAACTATTGCTTAGGGTAGTTCTTTCACATTTTCATATGCTTTATATGTTCCAGGGATCAACAAAAATCTGTTGTTAGTTTCAACATTAGCCAAGATTGGTGTCAAATTTATTAATGATAGATCTACAATCCATGATCTCTCTTATGGTGATGTTATCATTGCTTGTGTCATTTTATGTCATTGGCTCTATCAGCTCTTAGAATATGAAAAATTTGTGAATGATTCAACATGGAAGTTAAATATTCTAAGGCTATCTTAGATGCAAAGCTTTGGCATGCACACTTTGGTAATCTAAATTATGCTAGTTTGCTTCTCCATCAAAAATATGAAATGGTGTCCTCTCTACCCAAGCTTGAGGCACCTTGTAAACATGTCTCTCAAGGCTATATTTTGGGAAAAATATAGCATTCCTCCTTTCCAAATGATGGTTTGATTTGTGCTACTCATAAATTGTAGCTTGTTCGTAGTGATGTATGTGGTCCTATGTAGACACTTTCATTTGGGAACAAACTTTACTCCCTAACTTTTATGGATGAATTCTCTAGGCATGCATGGGTGTATCCATTGAAAGAAAATTTGGAAGCTTTTATGTGCTCCAAATAGTTCCTGGTTATGGCAAAAAAATTGTCAGCATGTAAATTGGGCACCCTCTGTTCTTATCGAGGGACGGAGTACATGACTTCTAATTTAATGCATTTATGTTTGAGCATCTGATAAATCATCAGTGTACAACATCATATACACATCAAAAAAATAGAGTTGCTATCGCATGGAGATGGGGAGATGTATGATCCAAAGTTAGGCTTTACCACATAGCTTCTAGCTTGGGTTGTTATATGTGTGGCATATGTATTTAATAGGTATCCCACCAAGGCATTTCAATCGATCATTCCCTATGAATCTTGGCATGACTACAAGATGTTTGGTTCTGACTTGTGTGTCTTTGGTTGTCTGGCATATGCATTAGTGCATTATTTCTTTTGTCCTCTTCGACATTTGATGCTTGTGGTACATGAAAGAACTTGGAGAGGCTTGTAGAAGGTAGAACAATGCGAAGTTTGGTCTATCCAACTGGCACAAGACCAGCCCTTGAGCTTATGAAGACTCAAATAGACCTTATAAGCATGTGATAAGTGCAAAGAAACACACTATGTACTTTGGAGCATCAAGGAGAATGAGTCGATACAAAACAGATAGGTTCGTGGGTCGACTAGCTAAAAAACTTACTATATATGGAAGAGACAATGAACTTCAAATGCAGTAGCGACCAACATGATTAGAATTAGAAAAAATCCTTTTATGCCAGTGATACACATAGGATTGAATGTATATAATGCACAAAAGTATAAGGAATAATAAAAATATGCTATAGGAATGAATACGACATTCACCGGAGGTACTTCCTATTTTTCAGGAATACATAGAGATTGAACCCAATACAGAAAAACTCACATTTCTCCCAATCTGCTGACCCAAATTCTATGGAAATTTATAAGCATAAACAAGACACTAATACCTTTCTAATGAGCCATCTTGCATGCAATTTGGAGCTTTGGAGAGAGAACAACAGCCTCTGCAAGATTACTGTTGGCGAAGAAGATGATGTAGAGAATTGAAGGAGCAAGACAATGATGGTCACAAGTGTATGTATATTGCTTCCATGTAATGTACAAGTGATTTCAAGTCTTTATGTAGACTCTAGGAGTGTTCCACGACTTCTACAAGTGAAGTTTGAATTCAAATGAAGGTGGGAATGGTTGTTGGAGGGAATCAATTCACTTTCCTACAATCTAGGGAAAGTAAAGATCTAGTTTGATCTACTTTAGGTGATTGATTGCTTGATTGAATGCAACTTCAACCACCACAAATTCATGGGATTTGGGCTTTATCTTTCTACCTTTACATGTGTAAAGCTCAAGGCTTTTACAACCGTAAATGAACCATCAAAAATCTCTCAAAAAAATTACAATAAATGAGCATAAGAAAAAGAACTCTCCAACATATATTCTTTCGGTGCTATAGCCTTTGATGTAGATCAAATCCACCTCAAGCATAGTGTAAGCTTGATGTTCCAACAACTCCCCCTCAAGCTAAAGTATTCTTGAGTCTTCATTCTCTGATAGGTTGAATACCTGCCATAGCTTTGAATCTACAAAGCTTTATTCCATCAAGTGCCTTCGTCATCATATCTACTACTTGCTTTTCAGTTGGAACAAAAGAAATGTCAATCTCCTTTGCCATGAGCTTCTCCTTGATGAAGTGGTAATGGACTTCTATGTGCTTGGTTCTCGCATGGAAAATAGGATTTGCCGCTAGATGCATGGAAGTTACATTATCTCCAAATATGTGAGGTTTGGAACTCGCAAGTCCCAAATCTGTATACAATGCTTTTAACCATATTGCCTCTTGAGTTGCTATGGTCAAGCCTCTATACTCTGCTTCGGTTGAGGATAAAGCAACTGTTGGTTGCTTCTCGGAACTCCATGACACTAGCTTCAAACTTGCAAATGCTTAGTAACCAGATGTACTTTTTCTATCATCCTTAGCTCCTGCCCAATCTGCATCTGAATAGATTTTGATATCCAAATCTGAAGAGTAAGGATAGAATATACCTTCATTGATTTTACCTTTGAGATACTTAAGTACTCTTTTAGCTGCATCCATTTGTGGTCTTCTCGGTGAGTGCATGAACTAACTAAGCACTCCCACACCATATGAGATGTCTGTCCTTGTATGAGTAGCATATATCAAGCTACCTACCAAGCTTTGATATCCTTTTAGGTCTTCAATTTTCTCACCTTCATAAACACTAAGTTTATGATTCATCTCCAAAGGTGTACCTGCAGGTTTAGTGTTCTCCATTTTGAACTTGAGAAGAAGATCTTGAATGTATCTTCTTTGAGTCAAATACTTTCCTTCATCTGTATATATCACCTGCATACCTAGGAAATATGTGAGCTCACCTAGGTCACTAATTTTGAACTCCTCTTGCATGTGTCTCTTGATCCTTTGAATGCCATTTAGATCATCACTTGTCACAATAATATCATCTACATATACACATAGATAGATAACCTCATTGTGATCCCTTTTGATGAATAGAGAAGGATCTGAGCTGCTAGCTTTGAACCCTTGATCTTGAAGATATGTAACCAACCTGTAATTCCAAGCTCTAGGAGCTTGTTTCAATCCATACAATGCTTTCTTAATACTGCAAACATAAGATGGATGATTAGGGTTTTCAAAACCTAGTGGTTGTGACATGTATACCTCTTCACTTATCCAACCATTGAAGAATGCATTTTTCACATAAAGTTGGAGGAGTCTCCAATTCCTTGCAGCAACTACACTTATCAATGTCCTGATTGTAGTCATATTTGCAACTAGTGAGAATGTTTCCTCATAGTCTATACCATGAGTTTGTGAGCATCCTTTGGAAACTAATCTTGCCTTGTACGTGCAAATTGATCCATCTGAGTTTCTTTTAACTTTATATACCTATCTGCAACCAATTACCTTTTGATTCGGCAATATTGGAACCAAATCCCAAGTGTCCATTTCCTTTCATGGCCCTTTCCCAATTAGGGTTTCCCTTTGCCTCTTCATAGGTTGAGGGTTCCTCTGAAATAGAGTATTTTGCCAAGTATATTGAATGCTTCGTAACAAATGTGGAATCATATTCATACCTTTCTGGTTGTTTCTTCTCTCTTGCTGATCTTCTAGGTGCTTGTTTGGAGCATTCTCCAACCTCTTGCATCTTTGCTTTGCCTCTTGACTTCCATAGCTTGTAATCCTTTTCCCTTTCATCTTGGTCATCGTTTGTATCACTTCTTGGATCCTCGACCTATGTATCATGCTTGCTTCCTAATTGATAAGAGTCAGAATCAAGATCATATGGTAGTGCTACCTTTTGTTTGTCTTCATCATACCAAGAACTATGTTCTTCAAACACAACATCTCTACTTATAATGAATTGCTTGGTTGAAGGATTGAAGAACCTGTAACCCATCTCAGTTGAATCATATCCAATAAACACTGCCTTTGTTGCCCTTTCATCTAGCTTACCTCTTATTTGTGATGGTACATGAACATAAGCTAAACAACCAAAAACCTTGCAATGTCCAAGACTAGGTTTTCTTCCATGCCATGCTTCATAAGGAGTCATACCTTGAAGTGATTTGGATGGTAGTCTATTGACAAGGTACACATCAGTTGAAATAGCTTCTGCCCATAGATAATGTGGAAACTTCTTCTCTTCAAGAATTGTTTGGGCTGATCCAACTAGTGTCTTGTTTCTCCTCTTTGCAATTCCATTTAGTTGAGGACAATACCTAGTAGTCACTTCCCTTTTGATACCTATGTCTTGCAAGAACTCATCAAACTCTTTGGAGAAATATTCTCCCCCTCCATCAGATCTAAGCTTCTTTAGTGATCTACCTATATGATTCTCCACATGTGCAAGATAATTCTTGAAGCAATCAAACACTTCATTCTTACTCTTGATAAAGTATAGAATAGTCCATCTATTATGGTCATCAATAAATGAGACATAATACCTTGATCCTGCCAATGAAGGTTCTTGACTTCGTCCCCATACATCTGTATGTACTAACTCCAATAAGTTGTTGTGGATGTAGCCTTTGTGGTTGAATGGTTGTCTTTGTGCCTTCCCAATCTGACATGTATCACACCTATTGATCATGTGTTGCTTTGATATGTTTGGTAGTCCTAGAACACTTTGATCCCTGCATATATCCTTCAAGTTTCTTTCATTCCCATGAGCAAGTCTCTTATGCCACACTTCAAGCTCACTTAGGGTTTGAGACCCAAAGTTGAATAGAGCTATGTTCCTGGTTTCTCCTACTTCAAAAGTAAAGAGCCTACCATGCTTCTCACCTCGGGATATCTTTTTGAAGCCTTGACATGGATCTTTCACAAAAGCTCCATGTTGGGTGAACCTAACTTGCAAGCCTTTTTCAACTATTTGGCCTACACTTATTAGGTTTGTAGTGATACTGCGTACATAGAGAACCTTACTTAGAATGTTTCTCCTGCTATTGGAAGCTTTGACATCACCAATCTTCTCCACATTGTGCTTTGTGTCATCCTCTATTTGCACTTCATGTCTATGCTTTGGACTTTCCAAATCAGATAGAAGAGCAATGTTTCCTGCAACATGATTCGAACATCTTGAATCTATGTAGAACAAATGATCATCTTCTTTACCTTCTTTGTGGCTTAGATTCATAAGAAGCAATGAGTCTTCATGTGGCTGATCTTCTGAATAATTGTTGTAGTCGCTTCTATTATAGCTTCTATTGTTATTGTTGAAGTTGTGTCCACCTCTGCCTCTATTGCTGCCATATCCACCTCTTCCACTTCCTTTCTGGGCCTTCCCATTGAACCAACAATTTTAAGTGGTGTGGTTGGTCGTATCTCATATGGCACAAGGTTGAACATTCTGACCTTTGGATTTGTCTTGCTTTGGTCCTTTCATCTTCCCTTTCCACTTGCTCTTGCTTGCAAAGTTGGCTTGAGAAGTCTCTTCTTCATCTTCTTCCTTCTTCTTGCCTTTATGCTTCTTATCCTTCTTATCTGCATACAGAGCAGTAGTTGAATTACCATGATAAGAGTTACCTTCCTTTATGATATTGTGGGTTTCTTGATTGAAGAGTTGTCCAAGGAAGATGCTGAAGTCTGGAGTTTGCACATCCATGATGAGGTCATAAGTCGTCGTGAAGGATTGCCATTGCTTATCACTTAGAATGTCATTGAGAATTTAACTCACGATGACCTCTTCTTCAATCAGCTCTCCAATGGATGCTAACTGATCTGCAACCTCCTTGACCTTGGTAAAAAACTCTCTGATGGTTTGTTTAGGTGTCTTCTTCATTTGGTTGAACTCATTCCAAAGATGATTCTTTCTTGCTTTGGTACTAGTAGAAAAGAAAGTCTTGAGGGCATCCCAAGTCTCTTGAGATGTCTTGCATCCTCTAATATGTGGTAATAGAAAGTCAGAGATAGAGTTTATTATGCACGACCTTGCTTGAGCATCCCTTGCGCACCAAAGTATGAGCTTATCTGTCTCCTCTTGTGTAGGTCCTCCTTTGGATCTTGGAATAGGCATAGCTTCATCACCTGCTACAATTCCATAAAGATTTCTACCTTGCAAATAGGCCTCCATCCTAATTTGCCAAGTCACGTAATTGTGTCGATCAAACTTCTCGATCATTGAGGGAAAGCCGTCACCCATCTTGATCTAGCTCTGATACCACTGAAAGAACTTGGAGAAGCTTGTAGAAGGTAGAAAAATGTGTTTCGAAGCGACGAAGTTTGGTCTAGCCAACCAGCACAAGACCAGCCCTTGATCTTATGGAGACTCAAATAGACCTTATAATCATGTGATAAGTGCAAAGAAACACACTATGTACTTTGGAGCATCAAGGAGAATGAGTCGATACAAAACAGATAGGTTCGCGGGTCAACTAGCTCAAAAACTTACTATCTATAGAAGAGACAATGAACTTCAAATGCAATAAGGACCAGCATGATTACAATTAGAAAAAATCCTTTTATGGGAGTGATACACATAGGGTTGAGTGTATAGAATGCACAAAAGTACAAGCAATAAGCAAAATATGCTATAGGAATGAATAAGACATTCACTGGAGGTACTTCCTATTTTTCAGGAATACGTAGAGATTGAACCGGAGATAGAAAAACTCAGATTTCTCCCAATCCGCTAAACGAAATGCTATGAAAATGTATAGGCATAAACTAGACACTAATATCTTTCTAATGAGTCATTGTGCACTCAATTTGAAGCTCTAGAGAGAGAACAGCAGCCTCTGCAAGATTATTGTTGGCGAAGAAGATGATGCAGAGAATTGAAGGAGCAAGACAATGATGATCACAAGTGTATGTATATTGCTTCCATGTAATGTACAAGTGATTTCAAGTATTTATATAGACTCTAGGAGTGTTCCACGACTTCTAAAAGTGAAGTTTGAATTCAAATGAAGGTGGGAATGGTTGTTGGAGGGAATCAATTCGCTTTCCTACAATCTAGGAAAAGTGAAGATCTAGTTTGATCTACTTTTAGGTGATTGATTGCTTGATTGAATGCAACTTCAACCACCACAAATTCGTGGATTTGGGCTTTATCTTTCTAACTTTACATGTGTAAAGCTCAAGGCTTTTACAATGGTAAATGAACCATAAAAAATCTCTCAAAAAAATACAATAAATGAGCATAAGAAAAAGAACTCTCCAACGGATATTCTTTCAGCGCTATAGCCTTTGATGTAGATCAAATCCACCTCAAGCATAGTGTAAGCTTGATGTTCCAACAGTACACACATTACATGATCCATTCTATGAATAAGTGTTGAACTACTTGTTGTAAGCTTGATGGGACTTCTAGCAACAATGGGGTTAGTTATGACGTGTGTCTTTGGTTGTCTGGCATATGCATTAGTGCATTATTTCTTTTGGTTCTGACTACAAGCTGTTTGGTTTTGACTTGTGTGTCTTTGGTTGTTTGGCATATGCATTAGTGCATTATTTCTTTTGTCCTCTTCGACATTTAATGGTTGTGGTACACACATTACATGATCCATTCTATGAACATATATACACTTGGCAAGAACATCAATCTGGAATAATAAACCATTATTGTTGGTCGGCTAGGCATAACAGATAGGTAAAAAATGAGAATTTCTGTGCCTTGATTAATACCAATGAAATTCAAAAATTGTAGGCCGCATGCTTGAAGACCTTCAACACTGTAAGTATCATACTAAGTATTTTGTTTGTCATTTTGACAGTTAGGTCGGGTACTGTCGCATAATTCTGCAGCCAAAATTCGATGGTTTTGACCATATAATCTTCCGTTGGCAAGTAATTATGTGGCGGGCTTGGAAGCAGAGGGTAATTCAGCCACTGTTTATTTATAGTGCCATTTCCTTGCATTCACTATTGCTGATTCAGTGGAATTCATCATCCTAGCTACTAACCTATTTAAGCCATCCAGGTAGATGGGGATCCCTTAAGGATTAGTGGACATATATGTTGGAGCAGAACAATCCACAATTAGTGATTACATAAAATCCAAAAGTGGAAAAATGAATGGAAGATTGAAGATCAGTTTCAAGAAAGAAGAGATTCAAACACAAAGTTCTTTTGTACATTACTTTTGTAAATATTTTCAATGTATTTGGAAAATTGACGAGTTAGACTCGTATATATATAGATACATGTTCATAGTCGGGGGTGTAAGATATAGAAGAGATAGAGAAGACAATAGATGTGAAGAATAGAAGAATAGGAGAGAATGAGATGAACATTATGCATGTCATTCATCAAATGTATGAAAAATTATGAGAAGAAAAATCTTTCAGAGAATTGCGCGTCGATCTTTTCTTTGGTTTTCTTTCTGTAGTTGATCTTTTGAGAAATACTTTTGAACATGTCTAAATCCATAGTTAATCCATCTATGGTTAAAGTTTGAGAGTCCAATTGCAAACAGGCTGAGAGAATTTTGAATAGGAACATTCATATGTAGAAAGTTCTAAATGTCTTCTGAAACAGGCGCAGATTCGATGGTCAAAGAAATGGACAGTGCTCAGTGCATAGTGTAAAGTTTTACACAAATGAGGACTCAAAATTTAAGCTGAGAGGTAAGACATCTATGGCTAAAAGCATTTGATTAAACGGGCTATAGTTTGGGAGAACCATAGCTTAGAAGTTACAGGTGTCAAAGTCGTCATTACAGAGAGACAGTTTCAGACATAGGTACATTGTTTGAGTCATTTCTCACAATCTACTCAAGCATTTGAGGTGTTTTAACTTGGAGAAGATGCGCAACCTCTAGGCGACATATTCTACAAAGTTTTATAAAAAACTTTACATGAATGATCAGTCAATGAATGATTAATGTGCAGCAGACTTTTTCTAAGAAGTGATTTTTCACAGTTGATCAATTTCTTGATAGTTTGGTGATTGTTCTTTAAAATTAAGTGGAGTCTGAAGTTATTCTTGATATAGAGGTGGTCTAACATCAAGGATAGCTTGTTCTTTTGGAGATTAACACTCTCCATCAGTGGTATCAGAGCAGGTTATATCAAAATTGAGGAAAGGGAGACTCCGATTGTTGCAGACATACAAACTTTACATCTCGAAGGATCAAAAGGATAAAGTGTGAAGAAATATTGAAGGAAGACACATAAAGGTTGTCAAAAGGATGGAAAGGAGAAACATTCGAAACTAAGGTACATTCATTCTTTATAAGGACTAAAGATTTGAGAGTAGAGGTGAAGCAAGGATGGGAGATAGTCTCCAAATTGAAAAGTTGGATAGAGAAAATTATCCAACTTGGTCTATGAGAATGGAAGCTCATCTTATGAGCAAAGATCTGATGGGATATATCACAGGAGAGGAAGAAAAGCCAGAGTTCAGAGATCCTAGTGTTCCAACTAGGGAGGAGCTAGCAGATGTAAAGATTTGGATGAAGAAGGATGCTCAAGCAAGGAGCATAATCTACATGGCAATGAACGATTATTTGCTTCCTCATATTAGAGGACTTGAAAGTGCAAGTGACATTTGGAATGCTTTAGAAGATCATTTTCAGAACACAACCAAATCAAGGAAAGCTTCATTATGGGCAGAGTTCACTACCTTCAAGAAGAAGGCTTCACAATCAATATCTGATTATGTGACAAAGATGAAGGACATTGCAGATTCTTTAGGTGCACTGGATGAAGATATTGAAGAAGATAAATTGGTAAGACAAATTCTCACAGGGCTAAGAGGAGATGAGAAATGGAAGCCTTTTATTTTGTCTATAGAACTTTCATTAGATCATTTCACTCCTGATCTAAATCAATTGTTAGGACATATGCTAACTTTTGAGAATGATATCAAAGGAGATACTTGCAGGTACTCTCCTCAACAAAATGGGGTAGCAGAAAGAAGAAATAGGACACTTGTTGAATTTTCAAGATCCATGTTGAAAGAGAAAAATTATCCAAATTATTTATGGGCTGAGGCTGTAAACACAGCCACATATTTGGTTAATAGATTGCCTTGTAAAGCTTTGCAGGGTATGACACCATATGAAGCTTGGTGGGGTAAGAGACCTACCTTGGATCATTGTAAAAATATTTGGATGCCTGGCATATGCATATGTGCCATCTCAATTGAGGCATAAATTGGAGCCCAAAGCAGAGAAGTATGTATTCATTGGTTATGATGACAAGTAGATGGGTTATAGGTTGTGGAGTCCATCTAGAAAACAATTCCTTGTGTCCAAGGATGTTACATTTGATGAGCAAAGTACTTGGTATGGAGGTACATCTAATGTGTATGCAAAAGTTGAAGAAATTATGAATCAGAAGAAAGGTAAAACAAAGGTTCACATATTTGATGAAGAAGAGAAAAATGAAATACAAGTTGGAGGTGAAGAAGTGCCAAGGTTTGATCCAAAATGTGATGAACCAGAAACTTCAAGAAGTCGAGAACTCAGGAGGTCTACAAGGCACAAATGGCAACCTACAAGGTATAGCTATGATACTTCATTCTTGACTACTAAGGATTATGCTTACATGATAAAAGCAGATGAAGATCCATCTACATATTATGAAGCCAAAGGGAAGAAGAATTGGGAAGAAGCTATGCAAGAGGAGTATGATGCATTGATGGAAAATCAGACATGGGATCTGGTTCCTAAACCTAATAGCCAGAAAATCATTGGATGTAAGTGGGTTTACAAAACAAAAAGATTTGCAGATGGAACTGTGTCTAGGTACAAAGCCAGACTTGTTGTAAAGGGATATGCACAGACATATGGAGTGGACTATGATGAGACTTATAGTCCTGTGGCAAAAATGACAACCATCAGAACACTCATAGCAATTGCTGCCTGCAAAGGTTGGAAATTGTCTCAATTAGATGTTAAAAATGCTTTTTTGAATGGTTACATTTCAGATGAAGTTTACATGGAGCAACTAGAAGGGTTCAAAGATCAAGTGTATCCAAATTATGTGTGTAAGCTCAAGAGAGCTTTATATGGATTGAAGCAGGCCCCAAGGGCATGGAATTATAGGCTTGTAAAGTTCTTGAAGGAACTTGGATTTCAAGCATGAAAGGCAGATAGTAGCTTGCTAGTCAAAGCAAGTGAAGATGGATTTATTTATGTTTGTATTTATGTTGCTGACATAATACTTATAGGAACAGATGATAAAGGCATACAAATGATTAAGAAACAGATGGAGAAAGAATTCAAAATCAGTGATTTGGGAAATTTGTCATTCTTCTTGGGAATGGAGATTTCATATACTCAACATGGAGTATATGTAACTCAAGAAAGGTATCTGGAAAATTTGCTAACCAAATTTAAAATGGAAGATTGCAGGATAGCACCAACTCCAATGGAAGTGAATCATAGATTGACTAAATATGGAGGAGAAGAATTCAAAGATATGAAGCTCTATCAGAGTTTGGTGGGTAGCTTGATTTATGCTACATTAACAAGGCCTGATTTGTCATATGCAGTTGGAGTTCTATCTCAATTCATGCATTTTCCTAGAATGGAACATTGGATTGCAGGACAAAGAGTACTTAGGTACATCAAGGGTACACTCAATGAAGGGTTGTACTATGGGTTTACTTCAGATACAAGAGTCAAAATATATAGTGATGCAGATTGGGCAGGTAATTTGGATGATAGAAGATCAACACATGGATATTTGTGTTATGTGGGAGATAAGCTAATCTCATGGTGTTCTAAGAAGCAACATATAGTTGCTCTATCATCCATAGAAGCAAAATACAAAGGTATGGTGGAAGTTGCAAAGGAAGTAATATGGCTAAAGACACTTATGAAGAGTTTTGATGTGATTCAGAGTACTCCTATCATTTGTGGAGACAATATGAATTCTTTATATTTGGCAGCAAATCCTGTGTTTCATGCTAGAACTAAACATATTGAAATTCAGTATCATTTTTGAGAGAGAAGGTTATTGATAAAGAAATTGAAGTCCTGCATACTCCTACAAAAGATCAACTTGCAGATATGATGACAAAAAGTTTGGATGGACCAAAGTTGTAGAGGTTTAAAGATATGGCAGGAATAAAGAAGATGCAGGTAATCACAATTGATGATTGAGGGGGAGCTGTTGGAGCAGAACAATCAACAATTAGTGATTACATAAAATCGAGAAGTGGAAAAATGAATGGAAGATTGAAGATCATTTTCAAGAAAGAAGAGATTCAGAAACAAAGTTCTTTTGTACATTACTCTTCTAAATATTTTCAATGTATTTGGAAAATTGACGAGTTAGACTCGTATATATATAGATACATGTTCATAGTCGGGGGTGTGAGATATAGAAGAGATAGAGAAGACAATAGATGTGAAGAATAGAAGAATAGGAGAGAATGAGATGAACATTATGCATGTCATCCATCATATGTATGAAAAATTATGAGAAGAAAAATCTTTCAGAGAATTGCGCGTCGATCTTTTCTTTGATTCTCTTTCTGTAATTAATCTTTTGAGAAATCCTTTTGAACATGTCTAAATCCATAGTTAATCCATCTATGGTTAAAGTTTGAGAGTCCAATTGCAAAGAGACTGAGAGAATTTTGAATAGGAACATTCATATTTAGAAAGTTCTGAATGTCTTCTAAAATAGGTGCAGATTCGATGGTCAAAGAAATGGACAGTGCTCAGTGCATAGTGTAAAGTTTTACACAAATGAGGACTCAAAATTTAAGTTGAGAGGTAAGCCATCTATGGCTAAAATAATTTGATTAAACGGGCTATAGTTTGGGAGAACCATAGCTTAGAAATTACAGGTGTCAAAGTCATCATTACAGAGAGACAGTTTCAGACATAGGTACATTGTTTGAGTCATTTCTCACAATCTACTCAAGCATTTGAAGTGTTTTAACTTGGAGAAGATGCGCAACCTCTAGGCGACATATTCTACAAAGTTTTATCAAAAACGTTACATGAATGATCAGTCAATGAATGATTAATGTGCAGCAAACTTTTTCTCAGAAGTGATTTTTCACAGTTGATCAATTTCTTGATAGTTTGGTGATTGTTCTTTAAAATTAAGTGGAGTCTGAAGTTATTCTTGATATAGAGGTAGTCTAACATCAAGGATAGCTTGTTCTTTTGGAGATTAACACTCTCCATCAATATATTGCAAAGAGGTGTGGTATTCCCCCTCCACAGTTGACATGAAGTTCTCCCTAGGGACAGAACCTTGCATGTCTTCTGAGGCCATAGGTATCTCCTCCTCTGAGTCGCTAGAGGTGTCAGTATAAATAGAGTGATGAATTGCCTAGGTTGCACTTCCTATGGATGAAATGACACTCCTCCGGCTACTTAGCACATGCCCTGATCTCAAGTTCATCCACCCTTTTGAGCCTTTGTTGGTTTCCCACTTGCCCCCAATTGGCTCCTTAATTACCTCCAAATTTTCCTTCAAATGGCTTGATAGGTTCTGGGTGATACCACTCAAGGCGATACCACTCAGACGATACGATATTGGTCTTAATACAATACAATACCAAAAACTTTCGACAATACAATACCATGAATTAACACGATACGATACCTCTACATGTGACGATACAATACTATATTAGTGAATGATACAATCCTGGAATAATACACGATATGATATGAGATCTCTTCATGATATGATACCAGAACTTCCGACGATACGATACCAAATTTTCCGTGATAGGATACTAAAAAGTCAAACGATACGATACTAAAGCTCTCACAATACGATACCAATGCAAGTGACAATAGGATACCAAAACTTTGCACGATATGATACTGAAATATCGATGGGACGATACCGAAGTGGTCTGGTGATATGATACCACTTTTTGAATGATGCGATACCACATTGGCGATACGATACTAACAGTTTGCATGATAGGATACCGCTCGGCCAACAATATGATATTGTGACCGTGATGATACAATACCAAGTGGATCGCGATACGATACCGCTGGGTGATCGCGATCACGATACCAAATTGAGGATACGATACCAGAATGGTATCACGATACTTCAAGTGATATGCAGCGATACGATACTAGGTGAGTGTCTCGATATTAGGGAATTTTGGTATCACGATATCAAAACTCAATCGGCTACGATATTTCAGCCAAAATCGCTCTAAACTCAAATTTTTTTGTACCAATATGTTTAGCTCTCACCCCTTCTCACTCTTGACCCTCTGTCTCTCTTACAAACTCTCTAAAAACTCTCTATTCTACCCTGCAATACCAGAAATGATTCAAATCACGTGAAGTGGTATTTCCAAATTGATTTTGATATTAAGAACTTGTGTGGCTTACCTTCAAGTATGCCTCAACTCAATTTTATGCTTCCAAACCCTCTCTTTAGCTCACTTTGCGCGATACCAAGATGGCAATACCGACCGCTATCTGCACATGATACTAGTTCGTGCACTAGTGTCAAATGAACTAATTTTTTTGGTTTTTATAGTTTGTGATGCATGAAGCCTACTATACACTAATTTTGGAAAATGTTTTGAGATTTTTCTTGATGTTTTTGACTTCCTCCTACTCCACTTCTCTCTCTAACCTAACCCTAACTCTTCCCTCTCTTCCTCACTCCTAACCCTAAACCTAAAAACTCATTACACACACCTCAAGGATGTGAAGTAACAAGTGTTGAAGTGCCTCACTACTTGCCACTAAATGAATTCACCTCCACAAGTATGATTCCTTCACTCTAGAGCTACAACCATCATGAAGGCACCTTCGTTAAGTTTGTTCTCCGGCAACGATGCCAAAAACATGTGTACCTAAGTCATGAAGTCTTAGGGACTTGTGTCAAAGAGACGAAATCTCAATTGCCCCACAAGTGCGTATAGTGGACCATTAAGGTCTTGCTTAAGTGACCGGTTAGGTCTTGTTTTATGCGAAAATTTCCTATTGGTTGGATTGATACACGTTTAATTATCAATCTGAAGAAACACATGAACCATATGTATGAGGACATGTGCACACACGATGAAAAGTGAAGTGACTAACCTAAGATGCATGTGAAAAGACTAAACTACCTCTCCAACTCACTAAATCTCTGGAAATGCCTACCGCGATACCACTTACAGCAGTAAGCACAAATTCGAATGTTTCTCCCAGCGAACTCCGAATATGGCCAATAGGGGTTCTTTTTGAAGCTCTCGATGAGACGCATCTATTGATGGTATTTTCACTCGAATCTGACAAACGCTCTTCAAGTTATGTGCAAAATAGTGAATGGCAGGAATCACCTACGCTTGTTCCACAACTCTTAATGGTTCGCACACACACTACAGTAGTTCAAAAGTGATGGGAAGGGATAGACAACAGTCCTACACACACATTTCAAGCATTACACACACAGAAAAGATCATAGAGAAGATGGAAATCAGTAGGGAAGAAGCAAATTCGAAATTTCAGTTTTCCTTCTTCACAATGGCAAAAAGTCTTTACAAAGAGTCACAAAGTGACTTATATACATGTGCCCTAAAAATGGTCCTTTCACACATGAGACCAGCACTTTATTGACTAATCTCTAATTTCCTACTACTTTAGAGGAATTATGTTACAAGGATTTGGGGTTTATGCATCTAGAGGACTCCTCTGGTGCATTTACATAACTTCAAGGGAATTTCCTAGGATTTTGAAAAAGAATTTTTATGCCATCGACTTGAAACTTTTGGGGCTCCTCTTTTATACCTCTTTCCTCTACAACATTTTGCAATGATCCAAGTCAGGTCTTCTCCCATTCCAAGCCTCATATGGTGTCATACCATCAAGATACTTTGAAGATAACATGTTTATCAAATAAGTGGTTGTAGATACAGCCTCAACCCACAAGTAGTTAGGTAAATGTTTTTCATTCAGCATAGACCTTGTAGCTTCAACGATTGTTCTATTCCTTCTTTCTCCCACTCCATTTTTCTCTAGAGTGTACCTTGTAGTAATCTCTGTCTTGATTCCCCTTTACTGAAGAAGGAAATCAAAATCATGGGAGAAATATTCTCCCCCTCTATCTGATCTTAGCCTCTTTAGTGTCTTACCTGTTTGGTTCTCCACAAGAGCTCAGTATTTTTTGAAGCATGAAAAAACTTCATCCTTGTGTTTCATAAAATATAGAATAGTCCATCTACTCCAATCATCAATGAAAGAGACATAGTACCTTGATCCAGAGATTGAAGCATCCTTGCTGTGTCCCCATACATCTGTGTGAACCAATTCCAAGAGGTCTCCATGCATATACCCTTTCTTCATGAATGGTAACCTGTGAGACTTTCCAAATTGGCATGCACTACACTTGATCTTTCTCCAATATGTGCTAACCTCTTATGCCAAACTTGCAATTCTGTGAGTGTCTGACTACCATAACTAAAGAAAGCTATGTTCCTTGTATCTTGTAATTCCAATGTGAATAATCTACTTGTCTTTTCACCCTTTGCGATCTTCTTGAATCCTTGACTTTGATCTTCAACAAATGCACCTTTCCTTGTGAATCTGACTTGCAAACCTTTCTCCACAATCTGCCCTACACTTATCAAATTTTTAGTGATGGTGGGAACATAGAGTACCTTGCTAAGAAAATTGAAATTTCCATATGATGCCATTACATTTCCTATCTTTTCCACAAGGTGCTTGGTATCATCACCTATTTGTACCTCATGTTTGTTTCTTGGATCTTCCAAATCTAAGAGAAGAGCCACATTTCCTGCCACATGATTTGAACACCCTGAATCTATGTAAAAATATGGTCATCAAATTTACCTTGAGGGATTGTCATATTCATGAGTAGCAATGAGTCCTTTGTGTAATTATTGAAATCTCTTCTCGATTTATATCCTCCTTGATAAGTTGAATTGTGGTAGCTGTTGTGATTGCCATTAAAATTGTTGAGCTTTCCTCTTGAGTAGTCATAACCTCCTCTATTGTAGCCTCTGCCTCTTTGATTCTTGGAGTTCCTAAAGCAATTTTACAAGGATTAGAGTCTTGGGGTCTCCCCCTGCCTTGCCTTGCTCCTCTGCCTCTTCCTCTAGCATTCCTTCCTCTACCTGCATAGTTAGCTTGGTGTATACCCGCATCATCATCCACTTTCTTTCCTTTCCCTTTTTTGTCTTTGACTTTTATTTTATATGTGTACAAAGCAGGGGATTTTTATTTTTTTGGAGGTGGTATCTCTTGGAGATCTCATCTTCAAGAATGTACAACTGTGTCCACTATAGAAGCAGAGTGTGCTGCAACAAGTGAGGCATGTAAGGAAGCAGAGTGTGCTGCAACAAGTGAGGCTTTCCCTTCTTGCTTCTGATATGGGTCTACCTCAACATGTTCTTTGTTTGGTCAGTGATAGTTAAAGTGCCATTGAATTGGTGCAGTATCACTTCATTAGAGCCTGCTTAGCAACTGATCAAATTATTCTTGAGAAACTTCATAGTCAAGATAATGTTGGAGATGCTTTGATGAAAGCTCTACTAGAGGATAGTTTTTGACAATGTTGTCACTTGATGGGGGTTATTTGCTTCATGATCTTACATAGTTACTTGTATACTCTGTAATATGCCCATTGGATGGGAGGTGTGTTTAGTATCAAGATCAAGATGTGATGATCCAGGATGACACATATCACTTTTTCATTTTTCTGGCATGTATAGTGGTCACGCTAGTATATGTCAGGGATACTTCATTGAGTTTTACTATATTTATCTATCGAGAGTGATCGCACATTTGTTTCTTACCAACTCACTCATTTTCAAACATTAGGATTTTCCTTATGTATTGTTCTTTATATATTGCACTTGTTGTATTGTTGCTTTAGGTCATTCTTGTACATTCCTTTTATGTACTAGACAAAGAAGAAGATCATTCTTCCTTGCCTGAATAAGTGTGTGTGCTCCTATTTGATTGTGAGAGTGTGTGTGAGCTCTCTTCCTTAACTCCGTCCTCATGAGATGGTATCAAAGCCAGTGTGGCTGTAGAGAGCTCATAGAGAAGGACAATGGTGAAGAGTATGAGAGAAAGTGTGGAGAAACCGTAATTCATAAACAACATCAGATTTTTACAAAAATTGGCATGAAGGTAGAAGGGATCAAAATATTTTCAAGAGTTATCCTTTTAGGGTCAATTGTTTTTGTCACATTTCTATTTTGGATCCATCTCGCCCTCCGTTTCAAGCCCTCAAGGTGGGGCACCATAGAAAAATCAAATGAAATGAGTCAACTTATGAGCTATAAGCTAGAGAAGAACAACTTCCATACTTGGGGATTCAGAATGATGAATTTCCTGATGGGAAAATGCTACTAGAAGTACATCAAAGGAGAGAACAAAAATGCTCTGCAATTACCAAAGAGGAATTGAACTGGAAACCAGTTTAGAGCATATGAGGAATGAAATCAAGGAGCATGAAAGGTAATGTATTGGCTATTTGTTAGCATATAGGATAACATGATTGGGCACATAAAAGATGCTAAGAGTTCAAAAGAGGCTTAGAACAGTTTGGTCACATTGTATGAGACCAATACAAAGGCACAAAAATTACAACTCAAGAAAGAGCTGCATACACTAAAGAAAAATGGTATGTTGGTAAGTGAGTACACCCTAAAAATCAAAAGCATATGTGAGTCACTTGCATCTATTGGCACGAATGTAGATGATGATGATGATAACGTGGACATGTGCCTTCATGGTTTAGGAGCTACATATAAGCAGTTCAGAACTTCTATACAGACTAGGGAAAATATTCCAGATTTTGCTGATCTGGTATCCATGTTGATTATTGAAGGAAAGACTCTTGGTGAGGACTCAAAATCCCAAGGAAAATCTAGTTCTGAGCAGGTATTCTACTCTAGCAGAGGAAGAGGTAGAGGAAGAGGTTTTGGAAGTGGAAGAGGAAACAGTAACCAAGACCAAGGTCAACATTAGAATCATGAAGGAGGTAGAGGACAATTTTGAGGCAGGGGGAGCCAAAGAGGCCACAGAAATTTCCAAAGAAATGATTCAGGTAATGATAGTAAAGGATGCTAGAATTGTGGTAAACCTAGATACTTTGAATGTGATTGTAGGTTGAAGAATCAAAATAATAGAAGGCAACAAAATAACTATGCATCCAAAAGTGCATATGATTTTGAGAAGTTGTTCATGGTTGAACATCATATGATGAATACGATGTCTGCTAATGTTTCAAAATCGAATAGTAATGTCTCATATGTTGATTTAGGTGCTTCAAATCACATAAACAATCATGTGGAGGATGCTTGGGATACACTTACCACATTGTACTAAGCTAGGAATGAGGCTCGTGTTGCTGACCTCCAAAAACAGTTGGAGAGTGAGCACATGAATGAAGGTGATTCTATGGATAGTTTTCTAACAAAGATCAAAGACTTAAAGGAAAAGTTGAATTTCACAAATGAGGTTATATGAGATAGCTCACTTGTGCAAACCATTCTGAATGGTCTTCCTGATTCATATTAGAGTTTTGCTTCTACTCTTTGTTTGATGATGAAAGGAAATCAAAATGCCTTGTCATTTGAGGAGCTAGTCTCTGTTCTATTGCAAGAAGATCAATCCACGCAGAATAGGTCCATTTTGCATGTTGCAGATCAAGCTTTCTTGGCTAGTTAGAAGGGCAAAGGAAAATGGAGCTCTTCAACTAGTAAGCAAAAATCTGCTAATTCTGCACAATCAAAGAGGGAAGAAAAAGATGAAAAGAAATTAGAAAAGCAGAAATTGATTTGCAATTACTAGGAAATGATCATATCATAAAGAATTGTCCAAAACTGGCTGCTAAAGAGGGAAAGAAGAAAGAAGCTAGAATGGTTGTTGTAGAGGCCTCTACACCAAAAACGGAGTCTGTTAACCTTGTGCAGGAAGAAGAATGGGAGTTCACTATTGTTTGCAGTTTTGACCCATCTTCTCATGAGCAATGCATGTCTGCAATAGACTCAGATGTTTGGTACTTTGATAGTGGGGTGACCAAACATATCACCCCCCAATGTAGTTTCTTCACTTCACTCGAGCGTGCCCCTATAGGGAATACTGTCACATGTGCCAACAACTCCTCTTATCCTCTCATGGGAGTTGGTAACATCATTTTGACTACTGCTGATGGTAGTTCTTTCACTTTGTCAAATGCTTTATTTGTGCCAGGTATCAAGAGGAATTTGTTATCAATTTTGGCTTTAGCCAAGATCAGCTTGGTTGTGAAATTTGTTGATGATAGGTGTACAATTCAGGATCTATCAAATGGCAACATGATCATTGCTTCTGGCATTTTATGTTGTGGGTTGTATAAGCTCATAGACTATGAAAGATCTGTGAATGATTCAGCATGTGCAGTACTCAATTCTCAGGCTATGTTAGATGCAAAGCTTTGGCATGCATGCTTTGGTCATCTGAATTTTGCTAGTTTGCTATGCCTGCAAAAATTTAAAATGGTGTCCTCCTTGCCCAAACTTGAGGCACCCAGTAAACATGTGTGTGAAGGTTGTATTTGGGCAAAATGCAGCGTTCCTCATTTCCAAAAGATGGTTCAGTTCGGGCTACTCTGAAATTTTAGCTTATTCATAGTGATGTCTCTGGTCCTATGTAGACACCCTCTTTTGGAAATTATCTTTACTTCGTGACTTTCATTGATGATTATTCAAGGCATGCATGGGTAAATTCATTGAAAGCAAAGTCCGAAGTATTCATGTGCTTCAAACAGTTTTTGGTTTTGATCGAAAATCTGTCAGCATGTAAAATGGGCACCCTCTGTTCTGATCGAGGGGGGCAATATATGTCTTCTGATTTTAATGCACTTCTGGTTGAACATGGGATAAAACACCATTGTACAGTGTTGTATACATACACCTCAACAGAATGGAGTTGTTGAAGAGAAGAACAGGTCACTCATGGAGATGGCAAGGTGTATGGTCAAGAGTCAGGCTTTACCACATATTTTTTGGCTTGAGGCTATTATGTGTGCAACATATGTACTTAAGAGGTGTCCCACTAAACCGATGTAGTCTATCAGTCCATATGAGGCTTGGCATGATCGCAAGCCATCTATTGCTCATCTATGTGTTTTTGGTTGTTTGGCATATGCATTACTGCCTAGACGACATCACATAAAATTGGATGATAAAGTAGTAAAATATATTTTTGTTGTGTACAGTTCTGAAAGTAAAGGCTATCGTCTATATCATCCACAAATGCATTCTGGTTATCCGTGATGTTGTTTTTGTGGAAGATGCTATTCAGTCATTGCTTTCATGTACTAAGGAGACATCTATTAGCTCCAAAGACATGTATGATACTTTGTTGCCTCTTTTTTCATGTGGACAATCTAGTGCTGGTCTTGATGAGGCAACTTGTCAACCTTTGTAGGTTTCATGTGATGATGCAGATCATCCCATTTTTTATGCAAATTTACATGATGCACTTGTTGATGAGAATATGGAAAGGCTTATTCCAATTGCATCATTTCAAGATGGGTGCTGAACTCAGCCTCTTTTTTAACTCATTGAAGGCCTTTTTCCCACTCTTCTATCCATGTAAAGTGCGTCATCAAACCGTACAAGGGCTTTCCAATTATGGCATACATGTGAATGAATCATCGACAATATCCACAATGTCCCATAAAGGCTTGTACCCCTTTGGCATTCTTTGGTCTGTGTAATTCTAGGATTACTTTCATTTTAACTTCATTTGTCGAGATGCCATTTTTGGATACAATATGTCCCAAAAGTTTACCTTTCCTCACCATAAAAACACACTTCTTAGGGTTTACACACACTCTGGACTGTCTACACTTCTCGAATATCTTTCTTAGCTCGAGGATATGCTTGATTCATTGGGAAGAGTATGTGCATAAATCATCTACATGGACTTCCATGCTTTTCCTCAGACACATCAATCTTTGCAAAGTTGTTGGGGCATTGGTTAGCCCAAATGGCATCACCTTGAAGGCATATACCCCCCATTCAGTAGCAAATGTAGTTTTGTGTTGGTCCTTAATAGCAATTTCTACTTGGTTGTAACTAGAGAATCCATCTAGAAAGTTGTAGACTTCCTTGCCTACTACTCTTTCTAGAAGGCGGTTGATTATGGGTAATGGGTAACTCTCCCTAATTGTAGCAGCATTAACCTTTTTCACGTTGATGCATACCCTAAGTTTCCCATACTTCTTGGGCATTACCACTAGTGGGGATACCCATTTTGTGTGTTCAATCCCATATATAAATCCTGCTGCCAATAGCTTATCAATCTCTTCCTTGATCTTGGCAGAATAGACATCATTATATGTGTAGGGTCTTTGTTTTGATGGCTTTGCTTTTGGGGTCATTGGAATTCTATGGGAACAAACAGAGGGCTCTACCCCCTTGAGATCTTTGTAGGTCCACACAAACACATCTCTAAATTCCTGAATTATTTTGATTAGTTCTTGTTCCTCTTCCGTGGACACATCCTTTCCTATGTATGCATATCTCTCTTCCTCTCCTTCTATGGTTACTATAACCTTCTTGGTTTGTTCTTTGTTGTCATATGCCTCTCCTTCCTGGGCTTCTCTCTTTGGAATTCGAATAGCTATTTTTCTTTCCTCCACTTCATATCGCTTAAAATGTTCTAGCACTTCAAATTGGTTGGGATGTTGATCTTCCTGCACTCGAGCTTTCTTATCCTTATATTCCTCTTGATACCTTTCTATGGCTAATACTTTAAGTTCTTTTTGGTCTTCTTCTTGAGTTTCTTTCATGTGTTTCTCTTTTGAATCAAATTTAGGCTCCATTTCCATGCTTTTGTAGTCCTCTCTCCATTCTTTCTCTAATAGTTCTCCAGTTTCAAATTCTTGGAGGAATACCATGTATTGACTTACATCGTATCCTTCTTCATCTATGCATTCATTTATTTTTAAGACTTCATCATTCACGAAAACATCTAATGTGGCTAATATTTTCATCCATCCGTGTGGTTTGAACATTTCATTTAGAAATGTTTGTGGCATGTATGATGGGTCTTCTATAGGTCTATAGTTTTCATGTCCCATTGGCCACAACTGTGTCTTTGTTTCCTCTAGTTTGACTTCCTGCACATCCATAGTTGGGCATCCTCATTCATCCAAGATTGATCACTCAATCTGGCACTATGAATGGACACATCATCTTCCTCTCTATGGATAGGATTCAACTACAAAGGAGGTACATCTCTATACGTGAAGGTATGCTGATTTATTTTTGTGGTGGCTCCCTCATGTTGGAGATACAAAGCATCTCTTCCCTAATCTTGTACTACTCTTAATTGTCTCACGAAACGTCATCCTAAAATCATTTCATAATTGTTGGCTTTCCCAAACTCGCATATTTCTAGGGTATGCTCAAATTCTACCCCATATGTGGTCAACATATTTTTTCTAGGATTCCTAAAGGTCTTTCAACATGACCATCTGCCAATTGGAGTTTCATTTGTGTGGGTCGTAGGGTTGGCTTTCCCCATTTCTCCCATATCTCTTTAGTGGCTATTCATACCCCTGCTCCTCTATCTAAAATTGCTATGGTCATATATCCATTGAGTGTGATGGGAAGACAAATGTTTCCTTCGTGTCCCTCACTAAACTCTCCCACTTTGTTTATTGGAATTTGAATTGTGGGTGGTGTCTCTACCTCCTTCTTCTCCTTAGGTTGTTCTCGCTCTTCTTTCTTTAATTGTTTGGCCAAGTGTTCCCATAGCTAGGGTTTAATGTGTAGTAGCTCTTCTATAGTTAAAGAACATTGGACTTTTGTTTTCTTGAGTTCTGATAATGTGTGAGATGCTTCATCTAGCAGCTTTCTTTCTATGCCCTTAATTGTAGGAGCATGAAATAATTTCAACCTCCTCTCATACTCCCCCATCTAATTGGGAAGTTTGGACATACTATTTACTTCCTCTCTATTTTGATCAAAAATTGATATTTCTTTGTATATCTCATCAGTTTCCACTGCAAGTAGATTCCCCATGATATCTAGCTCTTCAAATGGTGGTGGTGGTGCATTCCCACTTCTCTTCCATCGATCTTCTTGAACTCTGCCAAAGGTCACCAGGCCACATAAGTTCTATTTCTAGGATTACCGAATCTTTTTCTTCCCTTTTAACATGGATATTTCCCTTTCCTTCATCCTCTTGCTGTCCTTTTTTTTGTTCTTCATTGGCAACATTTAAACATTCTTGGAATTGGTTTTCTGGTATCCTAGTCACAGGAAGGGTTGGTATAAAATTTTCAAGTGTGGTTTGAGCAATCTCAATCACTTTTTTGCATATTTCCAATCTTTCCTTCTCCAAGTTTCCTTGAGGATATCTTCTTTCATGTTGTTGTATGATAGGCCCTATCTCTATCCTAGATTGATAGGCCTTCAACCACATGTTTAGGTCTTTGGCCATGGGATTAGCTAGAATTGATCCTACTAAAACCTTCCCCAACTCATTGATTACCATATGAGCCTCCTCAGGTGTCTTTTGATTTTCATCCCGCTTAGTTTCTTCTAACTTTGTTTCCTTTTCTTCGCTCTTCCTTTTAATCCATTTGTTCTTAAGTTTTTCGTGCCTTGACTTCCATTTGTGAGTCTTTTTACTTTTAGAGGTCTTCTTTGATTCCTCTGAGTCCTCGACTCTCTGAACTTCAGGTTCTTGTTCCTTCCCAACCTTTGGGTGATACAATATGTCTTTTCCCAAATTATCTTTGGGTTCGGCTCGGGTAAGCCTTTAGTGGCATAGTGTATTCTTTATCACTCCCTAATGATTCAATCACTTTGATCACATTGATTTGCATAGTAGAGGAGACCTTAATGGGGTTCTTAGGGAAATCTCTAAACAAATGTTCTTTGCCACATTCATTGCAATAGACTTCCCACACGAGGAGGTGGTGGGTTATAGGAAAATGTGCATTCCCTTATGAAATGATCTCCTTCACATCTATAGCATGGTCCTCTCGGTGCAAGGGGTCTAGTTGGAGGTCTAACAAGAACTGGGGAACTAGGTGCAATGTACATAAGACTCGCATATTGTGATCCATAAGAGATGTCATATCCATTATATCCATAGTAATGTTGCTCGTAGGCTTGATCACATTCAGTAAGACTTGTGTCATAGGGATAATATTCCCCATGTGTCTAATCGAATCCTGGGCTTAAGTTTTCCATGTTGGTCAAAGGTGTGGCGGGCACTAAAGCTCTTTCAGGATTTTCTTCAAGTTGGGTGTACTTTATTGGTACTACATTCTATGGGTTTGGTGGTTGTTGTCCTAACACCACTTGTAGTTGACTATATCCATCATATTCGTATGGTCTTGGTGCTACTAGTGGTCTTGGGAATGAATTGTATCTTGGGGCCTCTCTGCCTTGATACCTAGGAGGATATCCATATGGTTTATACTGGGGTGGCATAGAGGGTATAATTGTCTATTAAATTTGCAATGTTACCATTGGTGTATTTCGACTCAATGTGATAATACATGTTAGATCCTTGTGTTGTTTACCTGTTGTATGGATAGGTGTTGGAGGAGGTGGTGGATAACCACAAGAGATGAATTGGTGCAGCTAAAGCCTACTTCACACCTACTATAAGTGATGGCTGGAGAGTGTTGTGGGCCTCTAGCTAGCTAATAAGCATAAGTTATCACATATGTTGCTTGGAAGATAATCCACTAATGATAAGATCAAACAGATAGGTAGGCATATGATCCAAGGTCCAAAACTTGCTATTTTTGGTTGATACACCTACTTAGAGTTTTGAACCATTCTCTGAATAGAGCAGCAATTGATAAAATTCCTTTTGGCTTAAAAAGATACCAATCATGAGTGATGTCACTTAAAATGTGGCCTATATGCAGAGAAATACGTTTAGCAAATCGATCATGCATCCCGACATTTAGGGGCCTTGACAATCACAGACTAGTGAGCAGAGATTTATTAATATCAGATGATTGCAAGTAGCATTGCTAGTGAAACTTTGTAGGATTAAAATAGACAGTATGTTGAGGCTATCATGCTTTGAATCACATGAAATAATCAATTGTACAGTGAGAACACACGCTAACAAGTTTATTGTTCTGATGGAGTATGACAGAGATATGGGAGTAAGGAGTAATGATCATGTATCTATTAAATCATGTAAAAGTACAATGTCATTGGCAACAAATCATTGCTTAATGAGTGAGAAATGAGTGAGCTATGAGGTGAGATCCTCTTTTTAATGAAAGTACATGAAAAATTATCTCTAAACCTTGAGATGCATGCGAGACTTTCATATCCTCTTTTTATAGTTTTTGTTGGAGCCAAAGATTTAAAATAAAATTCAAATCTCTACCTAAAGTTCATCCTAAAGTATAGGACTGATTCTCCTTTGACTCAACTACCAAATTGATACGAGATTATGCTTCCTAAATCCTTGTGGGCTTATTGATCTTTTACAACTACAATTCTAAAGCAAAATTACAAGAGGTTGTACATATGAAGCCTTCCAAGTGTAATGTCAACGCATCAAGCTTATGTGAGGTGATCAAGTATGTAGGCTTGAGCTTAATTTCACCAACAATATGGTTGTGTTGGCACCAAGCCTCCTCTCCCACAAACATGGGATGGATGATCTCCACCACAATGCATGCATCATCTTAACATTGGCACTCTCATAGGGGCATTCTTGTAATTTCTTTGTCACTGAACTCGTAGTTTCTTAGCCACTAAGTCTGCCAATTCTTCTACATTGTTTGTGCTAGAGGTAGCATTGCTCCTTGCGTCCTCAGATTTAGTGGAGTTTTGTGGGGTTTTTGAGTCATCTGCTAGGTTGTCTTCCAAATCTATGCATTCTTGTAGACACTTGCTCAGTGCCTGTAATCACTTCACATATACCAAAGTTTTTAATGTCTCATTAGTTAGGCCATCCAAGAACAAAGATATCATTTTCTATTGAGAGGGTCTTGCCATCACAGGGCATCTATGTATTGATCGAATCGTCTCGCTGCATTCTTAACCATCTCATTAGGGGTCTATTTAAAACTATGGATCAATGAAGAAGAGTTGTGTTTGATTCCTCCCTTGGTGAATTCTTCGATAAATTCTTGGAAGAATTGTTTAATATTTGCAAAATGATTGGGGTCTAAAGGTTGGAACCAAGTCAAAGTTGTTCCCATCAAGGTTAGTCCGAAAGATTTGTATTAAACAAACAAATCATCTACTTGTTATGCACATAGTACTTTTTTGAATTCCACAATATGGTCATAAGGTTCACATGAACCATCATAATGGTTCTTCATACACTTAGCCACTTGGATTGGTCTTAACCTTCTGCCTAGTTTTGGGGGTTCAATGATTATGAGGACAGTAGGATGTACTAGTTGTACTCCCGGTCCAACTCCTTATTTTGTTCTTACTCTCAAAGGTGGCCTATTTATGTTTTCGGCTCCCGAATTAGTGTGACTATTAGGATTGGGTCCGGGCATGGAAAAATGTATGTGAGGTATGATAAGGACACTTCGTTGACTAGTTTGTCCACATGCTACATTTTCAGTACCCTACTGAGTTCCAAAGGGGTTCTATGAAGTAGTTGCATGCTCTCGAGAAGGAATACAGACAATCCCATGTACCTCAACCTTGACCTGTCCAAATCATCCAATGGCCAATATCTTCTCTGATTTTGGTCTAGGTAGGTAACTCTAGATGAATCTTCAAGTTCTCTCAATTCATGAATAGTGGCTAGGTTGATACCTTCTCCTTGCACAGGTGAAGCAACTTGTAGTAGCAGGTTAGAACCACTTACCATGTACACATCAACCAAATAGTCATCTTGGGGTATCAAATCTCATCTTAATACCTGAGTGACTACAAACTTTCCTGTAGGAGTAGTCACGGTGTCTTTATTTCTAGTTCTACCATTGATCCCTTGCTCCTCCATTTCTATCTGGACAACTTTAGTATACTTTGGATTAAATCTATAGCTTTTCCCCCTTATTGGTTTCACTCCTTTAATCATTGAAACCTTGAGTCCCCCAAAACTGACGAGTATTCCTTCCAAATCCTTATAATGCCCTGTAAATACATCCACATATATTCTCATAAGAGATCTTATCCAAACTATTATTGAGAACCATGTGGCCAGTAATCTAGGCTATGAACTAGCTTCATCAATGTTGCACTTAAGGGGTTTTTTCTTCACTCTTCTAGGGCCTATCATCGATTTGCCCAATTCAACAACTTGTATGTTCTCCTCCTTGTCTTTATAAACTTCTTCTGTGCTTGAGTCAGTTTTGAAAAACGCTATGGAAAGATGATAAGTTGCCTACTAGCAACCACACCAACATGTCTTCTTCCTCATATAAATCCAAATCGGGGTTGTCCATCATATCTTTTTCCATACCAATGCCAATTGTCTGCATCCTGTTGGTATGTCCTTGGTTGTCTGGTCCTTCTAAAAATATATGTTTCAAATTTCTTTCCTCTTGTTTTACCCACATAGTATTCTTTCCCCAATCATGCAACACACTCGCATGCCTTATCCAGGGTCTCCCAATCAACATAGGAAAAATTCCATCTACTTGTGGTAGTCTCAATACAACAAAGTCCAAATTAAAGATGTTATCATGTACCTCAATTGGAACACCAAAGAGTACTCCCATAGGTCTTACTGTGCTTTGGTCGACCAATGTCATGGTGAAGTTGGCTACTCTTGAAGGTTGGAGTCCAAGCTTTTCCATAATACCTTGAGGCATCAAGTTAATGCTTGAGCCGCCATCCACTATAACTCCTTATATAAGCGGTCCTTTAATAGTGAAGGTGAGACATGGGCTCTTATAATCTGTAAGGGGGGCTTCTCCTATAACTTTACCCTCACTAGTAGCATTAGCCTCTGCAACTAGAGTGGATGTGGATGCTTCATCAATGATTTGCAAAACTTCTGACCTAAAATTTGCATCCATCTTTAATGGATTAAAAATACTAATATCTTTTTATAGATTTACGTAACTTTGAAGCTTCATATTGCATAGGAGCATGTGCTATGTGTGACTATTCAAACTCCCTTCGGGCCCTATTGAATGTAT
Organism: Ceratopteris richardii; assembly: GCA_020310875.1. Taxonomy (NCBI): domain Eukaryota; kingdom Viridiplantae; phylum Streptophyta; class Polypodiopsida; order Polypodiales; family Pteridaceae; genus Ceratopteris; species Ceratopteris richardii. The sequence continues at coordinate 83,206,955 of CM035414.1, read as the reverse complement.
GCCCAATGGCTTCACTTGTGCTTTTTAGCTCTTCTTTTTCTCAATCTCTTCAGTTGGAGTAGATTTGTCCTCTAGTGACCCTTTTTCCTTGTTCATTCCATTTATCCTTGACTCTTGGTACATTTTTTCTTGAGGGGCTTTCCATTTACTTTTTGTTTGCATAACAAAAGAGTCAATTTCTTCTAGATGTACCACTCTAGCAGATGGGGAGGGCATTATGGTTTCTTCTACAATTAGCTCCTTACTCATAGAAAGCATCTCAATATGATGTGTGTAGTGATCTCTAGCCTCTAGGAAATTTTTGCAAGGAGGAGAATTCTCTGGTAGAAGACATTTGCTTTGATAATGTCCATATTTCCCACACCTAAAGCAAATGATTGGCCTTCTAGGCCCATTTCCAAAATTATCTTGAGGACCTAGGTTGTGGATGTTACCTTGAATTGGTGCATCAAACATTACATTTGTGGGTCATTGGACTCCTCCTTGTCCCCACTATGCTTGTGCATGCATTCCTCTTGAGTGGCACTCATGGGTTTCGTGGCCAATTTTCATGCCTAACTAGAAAGGCACACCTAAGAGAGGGCATTCACTTACCACACGACCTTGTTTGCTACACATGATGCACCATAATTAACTTTTGATGACACTTCCACAAAGTTGTTGTAGCTCCTGTCGACGTTGTGCCAATTCTTCTACTTGGACCACCTCTTCCTTTTGTAGCCTTAATGCTTCAATTTTGCACCTTAGTTGAGTTATTGCACTTTCCTCTTCTTTGTGGTTCTGGTTTCTTTTTAGATTCTCAAGTTCTTTTCTCAATCGTGTTACTGGGTCTTCGGGTTCCATAGGGTATGGTAGACTAGAAGAGATAATCCCATATTGATGTATAATTTGTTCCAACCTTGTTGTTGTGGTAATGAATTCTTCAACTACTGTTATAAAGAGCACTAACTCTTTGATCTTGCAAGGTGTGGATATTAGAGGTTGTTTAGCCGACCACTTCTTGATAAGGAGGATATGATAATTTAGCAATAAGTGCTTTGGATCTAGTAACACATTCATGAAATGTCTCCCCAATACCTAGTCGTAGATTCTTTAGTTCTTCAATAACGATTTCTCCTATATTTCCTTGTTGGAACTGTGCTTTGAAGGCATCTCTCATTAAGTCTCAAGTAGTAATTTGTGTTGAGATATCAAGCTTAACATGTGATGATCCAAGATGATACATATCACTTTTTCATTTCTCTCACATGTATAGTGGTCACATCGGTATATGTCAAGGATACTTTATTGAGCTTTACTAGATTTATCTACTCAGAGTGGTGGCACATTTGTTTCTTCCTAGCTCACTCATTTGTAGAAATTAGGATTTTCCTTCTGTACCTATCACTATCCATTGTGATAATCTTAGTAGAATAAATTTAGCATGAAACCCTATTTTTCATGCTAGAACAAAGCATATCGAAGTGCATTATCATTTCATCAAGGAAAAGGTATTATCATGTGATATTGACCTTGTTTATGTGAGGAGAGGTGAGTAGGTTGTTGATATTCTCACTAAAGCACTTGGAGCTAAGAAGCTAAAGAAGTTTCAAAAGATTATAGGACATGACATTGAGCATGAGGGGGAGTGTTGAGATATCAAGCTCAACTTGTGATAATCCAAGATGACATGTATCACTTTTTCATTTCTCTGACATGTATAATGGTCTCCTTGGTATATGTTAGGGATACTTCATTGAGATTTACTAGATTTATCTACTGAGAGTGATTGCATATTTTTTTCTTGCTAGCTCACTCATTCGTGGACATTAGGATGTTCCCTATGTATTGTTCTTTATACATTGCACTAGTTGTATTGTTGTTTTAGGTCATTCTTGTACATTACTTTTATAGAATAGAAGAAGAAGAAGATCATTCTTCCTTGCCTCAATCTGTGTGTGTGTCTGTGTTCTCCTCTTTGAGTGTGAGAGGTGTGAGTGATCTCTCTTCCTTATCTCCTTCCTCGTGAAAAATTGATTGTCTACAAATTGGTTAAACCATTTGTTTGCTAGACCCTCCAATGTTGCTAGAAAGAGGATTAAAAATGCATCTTCTCTTTCCATTAACCCCTTTTTTAGATAGGGCTAAAATTTTCTCCTTGTACTTATATTATTTAGGGGTAACTACCAAGGTCAACTATAGAGACTATATGTGTACCTAAGTCAAGAAGTCTTAGGGACTTCTGCCAAAGAGACTAAATCTCATTTGCCACACAAGTGCGTATAGTGGGGAATTGACACACGCTTATTTGTCAATCAGACAAACTGACCTAACCAAGCATATGAGGACTTGTACTCACGTGATGGAAATAAAAGGCCTAGGGAGCCATACTTGCAAGAGTCGTTGCGGTTCGGATTTTGGTGAAGAAGAATTCTTGTCCACCTTTTTCTTCTTATGAGCTGGTGTTGCGATCTCTAATTCCTGTACGCGGTCCTTGTGCACCCATTTGAAGTTGACCTTTCCTGAATGCGTGTAGTTGATGGTGGTCTTCCAAGTTAGTGATCCTTCTTTTGTGTGAGAAACTCTAAGGGTGTTGATCTCTTGGGTTTCTTTTTGTTCATCAATAAAATAGGAAGAATCTACTTCTTCCGTGGATATGTTAGGGTTTGAAATTTCTCCTTCTTTCGGACCTGTTTCTGAGAGATTGGGGCTGGAATCATTTTCTACGTGCTCTTCTTTGAGTTCTTCCGCACTTTTGAGGACTTCCGGTTTCTGTGAGGGTTTCTCCCCTAATAGACTAAAAATTTCCTTGTGCCCTATCTTGGCTGAAATGTATCCTTACGCGAGGTGGATGCTTACTTCATTCTCAATGATCCAGTCTTGTCCTAGTATCAAATTTTCTACCAGATCTTCATCTTTGCACACTAGGACTCGTTGTTCCATAGTTGAATTTCCTAGGTGGAGGGATACTATGGCTTCTCCAATGCATGCTATGGCTTGACCTCCAATTCCTATCATATGAGCTTTCGTGGGTGTCATGAATGTTTGAAGATCTCGGATGACCCTATTTCGTATGCAACTGAGTCCTGATCCTGAGTCTATCAAGGCATCTATCAACCGGTACTCCGTTGTTCCAATTCTGAGGTTTAAAAAAGGCTGGTACATGTTGACATTAGTCATGTCAAACTTATGGACCTGGTAATTAGCCATGGGGATAGGCTCTTCTCCTTTGAGATACCGTTCATCTTGTTGTCTTATCCACTCTTTCTGTCTCTTGATTCGCTCTAGGGCTTCTTGCCGTGCTTCTTCTCTAATCCGTTCCTCCTCTTTCTTCCTATTTTGCACTCCTACGAGGCGTGCTAGCATTTCATCCGTCAATGGCTCCATAAATCGTTTGACTCGGCATCCACTTATGTAGTTAGGAAGAACATCCCCATCTAGAGTAGCTAGATTAACTGCTCCGCTCGTCGAGATCCTATTAATGATTAAAGGTCCATATCCGCGTTTTTGTAATTTCTTGGCATGTTGCTTCAAGGTGTAGACCAGGACCAAGTCTCCTTCTTTTAGTCCCTTGTCTTTTATGTGTGCATCATAATATGCCTTTTGTCTTCACTTAGCCGCATAAATACCTACGACAACTTGCAACCGAGTTTCATGCAGTTTCTCGATTTGGTCTAGTTGTTGGGATAATTCATGTCCGGTCCATTCATGTTGTCGGGCTACTCTCAAAGTGGGTATCAAAAAATCAATTGGTAGAATTGCGTTCTGTCCATATACTAGATTGAATGGGGTACTTCCAATGGCAGTTTTGTAAGCGACTCGGAAGGCCCAAATTGCATGATGCAATTGTTTGTCCCAGTCAGACCTCCCATTATTGATGATCTTTGTCAATACTGTGCATAACACCTTATTGGAACTTTCTACTTCACCATTGGCTTGGAGGTGGTATGGAGCTGATTTTTTATGGATCACTAAAAACTCGTTCATTAACGACTCTATTACTTCATTAATGAAGTGCGTTCCTCGGTCACTCACAATCTCAATTGGTAATCCAAAACGAGTGAATATATGCTTAAAAAGAAACTTGGCAGTGGTTTGAGCATCGTTCCTTCTAGTAGCCTTTGCCTCTACCCATTTTGTCAAATAATCTGTGGCTACTATGATATATTCGGCATGAGATCCTTTGGCTGGTGGATTAATGGGTCCTATGAAATCTATGCCCCATTTGGAAAATGCTCTAGCATAGACCATAGGTCTCAATGGCATGTCATCTCTCCAAATCGGGTATTTAGCCCTTTGGCATGTCTCGCAGCTTCGTACATAAGTTTCCGCACCCATATGTAGAGTTGGCCACCACAAGCCCGCAAAGAGGATCATTTTTACGGTTCTCTCGGCTGAGAAATGACCTCCTGTCGCACCTGCGTGTGCCATCTCTAATACAGGAAAATATTTTCCTTCATGCACACATCGCCATAATTGATTGTTCCCTCTCTTAAACAAGTGTCTTCCCATGAGTACATAATCCTTGCTCATTTCCTCTAGTGATCGCTTCCTTGCCAAGCTAACTCCTTCCTCATGTTCTCTTGTCTTCACGAAATTTACCAATGTTTTGCTCCAATTGGGTGCTATTGTTGAGAAAGGTATGGATGTATGATCCTCGGGGATAGTCTCCTGGCATTCTGCACAGTTCTCACATAGTCATGGACATCCTTTGGCATGTCAGGCCAGTATACTCCTAATCCTTTTAATTCCCTAATAGTTCCATGAGTTCCTTTGTGTGTTCTCCATTTGTTCACATGAGCTTGTTCAATTAGCTTCAATTGTTCATCTTCCTCAGCACATCTTAGTAGTACACCACTGGGTTCCTTAGAGTACACACTTCCCGCAATAATGTGCAAATTCCTTGTCTGCAGAATTTCCTTTTTACTCTCTTTATTGATTGAGTGTTGTGGGGCGCCATGAGTGAGTATCAAAATTTTGGACACACTTCCATATTAAACAAATAAGTGTCTGGCAATTCGTCTGGTACTCCACTTGGTGGTTCTCCGTGTGTTAACCTAGAGAGGTGATCTGCTCTTATGTGGGTATTTCCCTTTTTCACTATTACTTCGAAGTCAAACTCCATCAATAGTAGAAACCATCTTACCAGTCTTCACGTGTTACACGGCTTATTGACTAGGTACAATAATGTGTGATGATCTATGAAGAACTTGAACTTGTTGGCTAAGAGATAGTGTCTAAATTTTTTCAGTGCATAGACCATTCCTAATCCCTCTCGCTCTGTAGTTTTATAGTTCCTCTCAGCTTGGTTCAGTTGTCTACTTGCATAGGCAATTGGGTGATCTAGCTTTCCTTCATCTGCTGGCTGAGCTAAGATACATCCTATTGCATAATTAGAAACATCCACATGAATATGAAAAGGCTTGTTCCAATTCGGTGTTTTCAGAATTGGGGCCATGCTAAGTCGTCTTTTTAACTCATTGAATTCCTTCTCACATTCCTCTGTCCATCTGAATTGAGTCAAAAGTCCATACAAGGGTTTGGCGATTATGGCATACATGTGGATAAATCGACGGTAGTATCCACAATGTCCCATAAACGCTTGCACTTCTTTTGCATTCTTTGGTCTAGGAAGTTCCATAATGACCTTATTCTTGTCTTCATCTGTGGATATTCCATTTCTAGAGACTATGTGTCCTAAGATCTTCCCTTGTCTTACCATGAAGACACACTTCTCAGGGTTCAGGCAGACTCTATATTGTCGGCATTTATTAAATATCTTTCCACAATTCAAGAATATGGTCTTGCCTTTGATTTGAATATGTACATAGGTCATCCACATACACTTCCATGCTTTTCTTAAAGAATTCTTTGAAAACATGACACATCAATCGTTGGAAAGTAGCAGGCGCATTAGTGAGTCCAAAAGGCATCACTCGGAAAGCATAGTCTCCCCATTCAGTCGCGAATGCGGTCTTATGTTGATCCTCAGTAGCAATAGCTACTTGCTTGTATCCAGAGAATCCATCTAAGAAGCTATAGACTTCTTTTCCTGCAACTCTTTCCAATAGATGGTCAATGATGGGTAATGGTTAGTTGTCACGTATAGTGGCTGCATTGACCTTTTTCAAGTTAATGCAAACTCTCAGTTTTCCATTCTTCTTGGGCATGACTACTAGTGGCGATACCCACTTGGTATGTTCTATTTCATATATGAATCCCGCTGCTAGTAGCTTGTCTATTTCTTCTTTTATTTTAGTAGCATAGACCTCATTGTTTGTATAAGGGTGTTGTTTAGATGGTTTTGCCTCCGCCGTCATTGATATTCTATGAGAGCAACTTGAGGATTCCACACCCTTGAGATCCTTATATGTCCATGCAAATACATCTCGATATTCTCGGATCAGTTGTATCAATTCTTCTTCCTCCTCGGTTGACACATATTTACCTATGTATGTACATCTTTCTTCTCCACTTCCATTGTTACTATGATCTTTGTTGTTTGTTCTTTGTTGTCGTATGCTTCTCCTTCTCTAGCTTCTCTCTTAGGCATTTGAATGGTTATCTTTCTCTCTTCTACTTTGTACCTTTTAAAATCTCCAGAACCTCAAAAAGATCCGGATCTGGTCCGATTTTACTCATGCTTTCCTCTTGCTTTTGTACTAGGGGGGCTGCTTCTATTGCTAACACTTTGGTCATTCCATACTGTCTTTGGTTTGAATAGATTCTAGGTAACATTCTTTAGAGTCAAACTTCGGTTCCATCTCTATGCTCTCATATTCTTCTTTCCATTCCTTTTCCAATATTTCCCCTGCTTCTACTTCTTGGAGGACAACCATGTACAAATTTACGTCATAACCTTCTTCGTCTACACATTCATTCATCGTCAGAACTTCTTCATTCACACATACATCCAAGGTAGCTAAGATTTCCATCCATCCATGTAGTTCAAATGTTTCGTGAGGGAAGATTTGAGGCATATACATTGGGTCCTCTACAGGTCGATAGTTAGGATGTCCTATTGGCCACAGCTACCTTTTATGATCCTCTTTCTTAGCTTCTTTGCACATCCATAATTGGGCGTCCTCGTGCATCCATGATTGATCGCTTGTTCCAATGCTATGAATAGATAGGTCATCTTCCTCCTTGTGTATGTGATGCCACTGTAGTGGGGGTACATCTCTATATGAAAATGTATGCAAGTTTATCTTGGTGGTATTTCCTTGATGTTGCAGATATAATGAATCTCGTCCCCAGTCTTGCACTATCCACATTTGTCTCATGAAAGGTCGTCCTAATATCATTTCGTAATTGTTAGCCTTTTCAAACTTACAGATGGCTAATGTGTGTTCAAATTCAACTCCACAGGTGGTTAATTTGATCTTTTCCAATATTCCTAAGGGTTTCTCCACATGATTGTCTGCTAATTGGAGCTTCATGCATGTGGGACGTAAGGCTGGCTTTCCCCATTTCTCCCAAATCTCCTTGGTGGCAATTCCGACTTCTGCTCTTGTGTCTAGTATAGCCTTGGTCATGTACCCATTGTAAGTGACAGGTAGACATGTATTACCTTCGTCTCCTTCGCTAAATTCTCCCACCTTATCTACTCGGATTTGTATCTTCGATGGGTTTTCCTTTCCCTTGTTTTCCTTTTTGTCGTTCTACTATTCTAATTCCAGTAGACATGCTAATTGTTTCCATAATTGCGGTTTAACACGGAGTAGTTCTTCCACAGTCGGTTTGCATTTTACTTTTGTCTTTTTAAGTTCTGTTAGATTGTGTGAATTCTGATATGAGCTTCCTTTTCCTTTTCCTTGTACTGTGGGTGCTCAGATTATCATGGATTCCTTTTTGTATTCTCCCATGTAATATGGTAGGGTTGAAATGCTCTGAGCTTCTTCTCTTCGGTCTAGTCTTGATACTTCCTCATATACTTCTTCCATGTTGAGATTTGGTTGATACTTCCTCATATACTTCTTCCATGTTGAGATTTGGTCTAGTCTTGATACTTCCTCATATACTTCTTCCATCTATTTTTCTTTGAGCTTCTCTCTTCTTTCCTTTCATTTTTGTGCTTTCATGTTCTGAGTATTCTCATGTCGGTCCTCTGAGTCCTCCACTATTTGAATTTTGGGGTTTACGGTTCTATTATTTTCTTGTTCCCGATCCGGTTGTTTTTCTTTTTGTTCCTTTGTTTGAGCTCGTGTAATGGCCTTTAAAGGCACCATGTATTATTTGTAACTTCTAGGTGCTTCTATCACTTCAATTACATTAATAGGTGCGGTGTCTTGGGCTTTAGTGGGATTCTTTGGGCAGTCTCTGAAAAGATGTTCCTTCCCACAATCATTGCAATACCCTTCCCAAGTCCTAGGAGGTGGTGGGTTGTAAGGTAGAGTACATTCTCTAATAAAATAATCCTTTGCATCTATAACATGGTCCTCTCGGCACAGGCGGTCTCATGAGGTTTGCTGATTCTACACTGGTCATCGTTGAGGCTGGTACTATGGCTCTTTCCAAGTTTTCTTCTGGTTGGGTGTACTTCACAGGTACCACATGTTGGGGATGTGACAATTGTGGTCCTAACACTGGTTGGGGTTGTGGATATTGTGCTTGCTCGTATGGTCTCCGTGCTCCTATTGGTGTTGGGTAGGGATTGTACCTGGGCATATCTCTACCTGGTTCTCTAGGTGGATATCCATATGGCTGATACTGAGGTGGTTGTAGAGGTCACACCTGCCTATTAAATGGGCAGTTTTCCATGGTGTGATTGGTGTATTTTTGTTCTATGTGGCAATACAAGGCAACTCCTTGATGGGGCTGTCTATTGTAAGGATATGGCTGCGATACACCTATTCCTCCTCGTACACACAAGTGAGTGGGGTCATCTCCTCCGCATAGACTACATCTTCATAACATAGGCACTCTTAAGGCTAGGTGTTGGTAATTTCTCTGTCCTTGGACTCCCAATTTCTTTGCCACTAGTTCCGCTAATTCCTCCACATTACTTGAGTTGGATGTAATTGTAATCCAAGAGTCTTCTGACTTAGTGGGGTTGGGCACACTTTTGAGATCCTCTGCTAGATTGTCGTCTAGGTCAATACATTCCTGTAGGCATTCGCTCAATGTCTGTAGCCTCTTTACGTATACTAGCGTTCTTAGAGTTCCATTCGTTAGTCCATCCAAAAATAATGATATCATTTTTTCCTGAGTGGGTCTCTCTACTGCTGGACATCTATCAACATATTGATTGAATCTTCGGGCAGCTGTTTTCACAGTTTCATTAGGGTTCTGTTTAAAACTATGGATTAAAGATGCAGAATTGTGTTTAATCCCTCTCTTAGTGAATTCCCCAATGAATTCTTGAAAGAATTGCTCCATATTTCCAAATTGCTTTGGGTCTAATGGCTGGAACCAAGTCAGAGTTGTTCTTGTGAGGGTGAGTCCGAATGACTCATAGTGCACGAAGAACTCATCTACTTGTTCCGATCTTAGAACTTTTTTAAATTTGGCAATGTGGTCGTAGGGTTCTCCCAATCCGTCATAATGATTCCTCACACATTTGGCCACCTGAATAGGTCTCAATCTTCTCATTGGTTCTAGCTGTCTAGGCATTACAGGGAAGGCGAGAACCGCTAGTCTAATTGGGGGTATTCCTGGCTATACTCCTACTGGTGATCGTGGCCTTACTGGTGGTCGGTATTGATATCCTACTCTTGGGTGGGTCTGATTGTGTGGTTTCCCTCCGAGAGTCACAAATTGTACATGAGTTTTGGTTAGGAACGTTGCGTTGGCTTGTTTGTCCTGACATTGTGTGCTCTGCCTCTTGTTGTGTTCCAAAGGGGTTCTGAGAGGTGGTTGCCTGCTCTCTCTAAGGGAATACAGGCAATCCCATGTATTTCAATTGAGCCCTATCTATGGCATCAACCAGCCAATACCTTCTCTGGTTCCTGTCTAGGTATGTAATTCTAGACTCGTCTTCCGGATCCTTCAACTCATAAAAAGTGTGAAAAGATGGATAGGTATGTGCTTGAAGATGAAGAGGTGTTGCAAAATCCTTGATCTACACCAGTAAACTCCAGGAGTATATGGTGGGCCCTTTTAGCTTGCCAACGGATGTATTAGACACCCTATGTACCTTGGAAGATCACTCTCAAAAGGATAGATCAAAACAGATAAGTTGGAGTTAGCTCAGAGATGAAGAACTTGCTATTCTTGGTTCATACACCTGTCCAATGTTTTGCATAATTCTCTGAGCACAGCAGCAATTAACTTAATTCCTTTTGGAGACGTCTAGCTAACTTAAAGAGCTAACTTTCAAGAGTAATCGCATAAAAAATAATGAACCACACACTGAGAAAGATGTTTAACAAGTGATGACATCATCCCGATTTTCACGGGCTGCTATAGTTTGAGACCAGTGAGCACAAAAATGAACATAACTCCAGATTTAAGAATCCAATGATTATGAAAATTTTTATGCTTATACTAGTCAGTGTGCTAAATCTACCAAGCTTTAAATGATTGAAAGTGGATAAGTACACACTGAGAAACAGCTCTGACAAGATGAGTAAAAAAGTGGGGTACTTGATTGAGAAGTGAAAATGATAGACAGGGTTGACTTCAACTGAACATAACTGAAGATTGCAATACCTAAATGAAATGAAAATTGATGAGCATATAGTAGACTTATACAGCTAACTTTACCAAGTTAAACCATTGAAAATGATGCACCAAGCTTAGAGAAACCATCTCTGAAATCTGATTGAGAAAACTGAGAGATATGGCAGTGAGTAGTACGCTTCACAAGAAAATGGAAATATGAACTCAAATGATCATGAAAATGAAAGTATATTGCTTGTAAAATACAATGGACTTACTGATACATATGTGTGCCTTGTAATCACACCTTGATATGGCATAAAGCTCAGCTCTTGGAGGTCTTCACATAGGTCTCTCTAACCACGACTAAAACAGCCATCTATTTATAGTTGAGTTTGGGAGGCTAACTTCCCTCAATCACTCTCCAATCAATTAGTGATTGATTTGATTTTCTACCTACCACAAATCACAAATTCGTGGCTCCTCTTTCCCCTTTTGATCAAGTGGAATCAACCACTTAAGATTCTCTCACTTTTACATTAAGTAAACTCTTCAAAAGTTACAAGAGGTAGTTCACAAGTGAACTTTACATAGTCTTCATTTTAAAGCTTCTTCTATGACTTTGTGGGACTCAAGCCAATACTTAGGCTTGTCATCCAACAGCTCCCCCTCGAGCCAAGTATGCTTGAGGTCTTCAATCTTCCAAGATTACCTACAAACCAATCATGGCTTTGAACTTGCAGAGCTTTGTACCATCCAATGCTTTGGTTAGAATATCTGCACATTGTTGATGAGTGGACACATATGATATTTGAATCTCTTTGCTTAGAACCTTCTCTCTTACATAGTGATAATGAACTTCAATATGTTTAGTCCTTGCATGAAAAATAGGATTAGCAGCCAAATGAATAGAACTCATATTGTCACCATAAATAGTTGGAGTTCCAAACTCCAATCCAAGATCTTTGAATAATGTCTTCATCCACATAGCTTCCTGAGTAGCTATGGCAAGACCTCTATATTCAGCTTCAGTAGAAGAGAGAGCAATTATGGGTTGCTTCTTGGATGACCATGAAATAAGCTTTGAACCTGCGAAGGTAAGATAACCTGAAGTGCTCCTTCTATCTTCCTTGGAGCCAACCCAATCTGCATCAGAAAATAGCTTCAAACCTAAATCAGATACATAAGGATAATAAAGTCCTTCATTTATGGTTCCTTTGAGATACTTGAGAATCCTCTTGGCAGCATCCATATGTGGTTTCCTTGGTGTGTGCATAAATTGACTTAGCACACTCACACTATAACATATATCTACTCTTGTCAATGTGGCATAGTTGAGAGTACCCACTAGACTTTGATATGATGTGATGTCCTCTATGAGTTCACCTTCATGTGAGCTCAATTTGTGATTGAGCTCCATTGGAGTACCTGCAATCTTACAATCTTGCATCTTGAATTTTGCCAACATGTCCTTAATGTACTTTCTTTGAGTGAGAAACAAACCATGATCTTTGTAGACAACTTGCAAACCTAGGAAGTAGGTAAGTGAACCCAAATCACTTAGCTTGAACTCTTCTCTCATCTGATCTTTGATCTTCTTCACACCATCTGCATCATTCCCTGTCAATATAATCTCATCTATATATACACATAAGTAGATGACCTCAAAATTACTCTTTTTAATAAAGAGTGAAGGATCTGCCTTGCTTGGTTGAAAGCCTTTGTCCTGCAAGAATGAAACAAGCCTGAAATTCCAAGCTCTTGGAGCTTGCTTGAGACCATACAATGCTTTGTTAAGTTTACACACATAATCAAGAAAAACTTGATTCTCAAAACCAGGTGGTTGTGCCATATATACCTCTTTTGTTATCCAACCATTCAAGAATGCATTCTTTACATTTAGTTGAAGTATCTTCCAATTCTTGGAAGAGGCAATACTAAGCAAAACCCTAATAGTAGGCATCTTTGCCACAAGAGAGAAGGTCTCCTCATAATCAATTCCCTGAATTTGTGCAAAGCCTTTTGCTACAAGCCTTGCCTTATACCTGTTAATGGAACCATCAAAATTCTTCTTGAGTTTATAGACCCATCTTGAGCCTATTACCTTCATGGATGAAGTCTTGGGCACCAAATCCCAAGTGTTGTTTTCCTCAAGTGCTTCAATCTCTTCCTTCATTGCATGCTTCCATTCTGATTTCGCTTTGGCCTCTTCAAAGGATGATGGATCCTCTTGGTTTATGTCATGTGCTATGTAGATAGAATGTTTAGTTACTAATCAGGTGTCAAACCCATACCTTTTTGGTTTTTTCTTTTCCCTCATAGATCTTCTTCGGCCATGATGTGATGATTCTGCCTCATGTCCAAGTTCCTGCAATTTTGCTTTACCTTTAGACTTCCATGCTTTGATCTTTTCCATCTAAGATTCTTCATCATCCTCTGAGGTGTCTTATTCTTCAATCTTCGGTTGTTCTCTACCAAGCTTTGGAAAATCTTCTTCAAGATCATATGGTAAATTGACCTTCCTGCATGAATCTTCATACCATGAATAGTTCTCATAAAAAACTACATCTCTGCTTACCAAAAATCCTTTGTTGGTAGGGTTGTATAACTTGTAGCCCTTTTGATTGTTGTCATATCCAAAAAATACACACCTTTCTACCTTTGGATCCATCTTGCCTCTAACCTGTGAAGGAACATGAGCAAAAGCAATACATCCAAAACTTTTACAATGATCTAAGCTTGGTCTTCTTCCAATCCAAGCCTCATATGGAGTCATCCCATCAACGGATTTTGAAGGCAACCTTTTAATCAAGTAAGTGGTTGTAGATAAAACCTCAGCCCATAGATAATTAGGCAAATGCTTTTCATTTAACATGGACTGTGCAGCTTCAACAATTGTCCTATTCCTCCTTTCTGCCACTCCATTTTGCTCAGGAGTGTACCTTGTAGTTACCTCTCTTTTGATTCCTCTTTCTTGAAGAAAAGAATCAAACTCATGGGAGAAGTATTCTCCCCCTCCATCTGACCTTAGCCTTTTTAGTGATTTACGTGTTTGATTCTCCACAAGAGCCAAATATCTTTTGAAACATAAAAAAACTTCATCTTTGTGTTTCATAAAGAATAGGATAGTCCATCTACTGCAATCATCAATAAAAGAGACATAATACCTTGATCCGGATATTGAAGCTTCCTTGCTAGGTCCCTATACATCTATATGCACCAACTCCAAGAGATCTCCATGCATATAACCTTTCTTCATGAATGGTAACATGTAAGACTTTCCAAATTGACATGTCCCTTCAAATTTGCTTTAATGACCTTTCACCAATATGTGCTAACCTTTTGTACCATACTTCCAATTCTGTGAGTGTCTGACTACCATAATTAAAGAGAGCAATGTTTCTAGTGTCTTGTAATTCAAATGTGAACAATCTACCTGCCTTTTCATCTTTTGCAATTCTTCTGAATCCTTGACTTGGATCTTCAACAAATGTTCATGCTTTTGTGAACCTGACTTGCAACCCTTTCTCTACTATCTGCCCAACACTTATCAAATTCTTTGTAATGGTAGGGACATAGAGTACCTTACTGAGTAGGTTGATGTTTCCATTAGGTGCTTTGACATTTCCTATTTTCTCCACAAGGTGTCTTGTATCATCTCCTATTTGTACCTCATGCTTATTCCTTGGATCTTCTAAATCTGATAGGAGTGCCACATTTCCTGCCACATGATTTGAACAACCTGAATCTATGTAGAAAACATGCTCATCAGATTTACCTTGTGGCATAGCCATGTTCATGATCAATAATGAATCCTCTTTGTTTGAGTCTTCAGTGTAGTTATTGTAGTCTCTCCTTCCTTTGTAGCCTCCTTGAAAGTTTGAATGATTGTAGTTGTTGTAGTTTCCATGATAATTGTTGAACCTTCCTCTTGAGTAGCCATAACTTCCTCTATTGTATCCTCTTCCTCTTTGATTCATGGAATTCCTAAAGAAATTTTCAGTTGTATGATTAGTTAATCCACAAATAGAACATGAGTTGGAGTCTTGGGATCTCCCCCTGCCTTGTCTACCTCCTCTTCCTCTACCTCTGCCATGTCTTCCTCTACCTGCATAGTTAACTTGATATGTACCTGCTTCATCATCCACTTTCTTTGCCTTTCCTTTGTTATCTTTGGACTTGCTTTTATGAGTGTATAAAGCTGAAGATTGATTACCTTTAGAGCTTTCTCCATTTTTTATAAGCTTTGCCTCTTGAGTAAGTAGTTGTCCAATGAGTGTATTGAAATCAGGTACATGCATGTCCATGTACAAATCCATAGTTATGGTGAATGCCTCCCACTTGTCATCAGCCTTCAAGCCATTGATGACCTGCCTTACAATTTTCTCTTCATCTATTACCTCTCCAATGCTTCCCAAATGATCCGCTATGTCCTTGAGCTTTGTGACAAAATCAGTCACATTTTGTTTGGGAGCCTTCTTGAGAGTTGTGAAATCCAGCCATAGTTGATGCTTCCTAGCTTTGGTACTTGAAGAGAAGAAGGCTTCAAGTGCATCCCACACTTCCTGAGATGTCTTACAACGTCTAATGTGAGGCAACAAAAAATCTCAGATAGAGTTGAGGAGATAAGACCTTGCAAGTGCATCCTTGGAGCACCATGTGCTCAATCTTTCTTTCTCTTCTTAATGACCAAGCTGAGTAGTTACCTCTGTCCAATTTGTCAATTGATGAAGGAAATCCATCTTGCCATGTTGTCCAACCTTGCTCTGATACCGCTGTGAAGAGATGGATAGGTATGTGCTTGAAGATGAAGAGGTGTTGCAAAATCCTTGATCTACACCAGCCAAATGAACTCCAAGAGTATATGGTGGGCCCTTTTAGCTTGCCAATGGATGTATTAGACACCCTATGTACCTTGGAAGATCACTCTCAAAAGGATGTTGGAGTTAGCTCAGAGATGAAGAACTTGCTATTCTTGGTTCATACTCCTGTCCAGTGTTTTGCATAATTCTCTGAGCACAGCAGCAATTAACTTAATTCCTTTTGGAGAAGTCTAGTTAACTTAAAGAGATAACTGTCAAGAGTAATCTCATAAAAAATAATGAACCACACACTGAGAAAGATGTTTAACACGTGATGACATCATCCCGATTTTCACGGGCTGCTATAGTTTAGGACCAAGGAGCAGAAAAATAAACATAACTCCAGATTTGAGAATCCAATGATTATGAAAATTTGTATGCTTATACTAGACAGTGTGCGGAATCTAACAAGCTTTAAATCATTGAAATTGAATAAGTATACACTGAGAAACAGCTCTGACAAGATGAGTAAAAAAGTCGGGTACTTGACAAAGAAGTGAAAATGACAGACAAGGTTGACTTCAACTGAACATAACTGAAGATTGCAATACCCAAATGAAATGAAACTTGATGAGCATATAGTACACTTATAGAGCTAACTTTACCAAGTTAAATCCTTGAAAATGATGCACCAAGCTCAGAGAAACCATTTCTGCAATCTGACTGAGAAAACTGAGAGATATGGCAGTGAGTAGTACGCTTCACAAGAACATGGAAATATGAACTCAAATGATCATGAAAATGAAATTATATTGCTTGTACATACAATGGACTTACTGACACATATGTGTGCCTTGTAATCACACCTTGATATGGCATAAATCAGAGCTCTTGGAGGTCTTCACATAGGTCTCTCTAACCACGACTAAAACAGCCATCTATTTATAGTTGAGTTTGGGAGGCTAACTTCCCTCAATCACTCTCCAATCAATTAGTGATTGATTTGATTCTCTACCTACCACAAATCACAAATTCGTGGCTCCTCTTTCCCTTTTTGATCAAGTGAACTCAACCACTTAAGATTCTCTCACTTTTACATTAAGTAAACTCTTCAAAAGTTACAAGAGGTAGTTCACAAGTGAACTTTACATAGTCTTCATTTTAAAGCTTCTTCTATGACTTTGTGGGACTCAAGCCAATACTTAGGCTTGTCATAGACTTGCTCCAACAAAAAGTCATCGGACTTTCTTCTCATCCTTGGGCCGGTGAGTCAGTTTGAAGTAACAAGTCCGATCCATGGATCAAATAGACTTCCAGTAAATAGTCGTCTTGAGGTATCAAGTCCCCTCTCAAGACTCGCGTCACTTGGGACTTGCCTCTAGGGGTCGTCACTAACTCCTCAGGGTTTGGCCTCCCTGAGTTTTCTTGTCCCACTAGCTCTCCCCTCTCAATGATCAAATCAGGATATTCAGTCACTAAGTAGATGTGACCCATCTTGTCCATGTATGCTCCTTCTTCATACTTGACAGCCGGTCTGGGCACAATTGTTGCATCCATGGAAGTCACCATCCTAGCCACAGATCTATTTAAACCATCGAGGTAGATGGGAATCTCCTGGGCATTAGTAGAAACGTATTGTAAAGAAGTGCGATACTCTCCTTCTATAGCGGTCATGAAGTTTCTTCCAAGAGTGGGACCCTGCATGTCTTCTGAATCCATGGGTATCTCCTCCTCTAAGTCACTAGAGGTGTCTGAATAAACTGAGCGGTGACTGACCTGAGCGGCACTTCCAACGGACGATATGACACTTCTCTGGCTACTTAGCACCCTTCCTGATCTCAAGTTCATTCACCCTCCTGGGCTCTCTAGATCTCTAAAACTCTCCCTAAGTGGCTCCTCAATTGCCTGAAATTTGCCTTTGAAAATGCTCCAAAAGTTCTAGTGATACCACTTTTGGCGATACTGTGCCAAAGGATATTGTACTAGGCGATACCAAGCTGTCCATGATACGATACCAAATAAGCTCACGATCCGATACCTAAAGACTAGACGATACGATAATGAGAACAACACCCATTACGATATAACTGTTGAGCATGATATGATACTGGATGCTCTGGCGATACGATACCTCACGTATGGACAATACGATACCAAATACAATCACGATACGATACCTAGGGAGTCCACGATACGATACCAAAAAATTGGATGATACGATACTTATGCACTGCGCGATACGATACCAGGAATTCTGGCGATACAATACTAGGATTTGCACGATACGATACCACTTTTTGGACGATACGATACCAAAAAGGGTGACGATACGATACTAGATTTCCCCACGATACGATACCTGAGTAATACACGATACGATACTAGCAGTCATGGGATACGATACCACAAAACCGCACGATACGATACCAATGCAAGTGGCAATACGATACCACCAACTTGCACGATACGATACCAATGCAAGTGGCAATACGATACCACCAACTCGCATGATACGATACTAAAATGGTATCGCGATACGATTCTGGGAAGAGAGACGATACGATACCAAAAGTGGACCGCGATACAATACCACTTTGGTAAAGTGAGATCGCGATACCAACTAGGCGATACAATACCACGAGTGGTATCGCGATACCAAGGCTGGTAATCAACGATACGATACTTCGGTGAGTATCACGATACAAGGGAACTTTTGGTATCGCGATACCAAAAACTCAACCGATCGCGATACTCAAGCCAAAATACCTCCAAATTCAAAAAAAAAAATTCCCCCTTTGCTCTTCTCTCACCCCTCTTCACTCCTAGCCTACTATCTTACACAAAGAAGTTCAAAAAACACTCAGTCCCACCCCGCAATACCGATCAGGACTTTAATCACGTGGAAATGCAGATTTTCAGACTGTTCGAGATTAAAGTTTGTTTGTGGCTTACCTTTAGGTTGTAATGCACAAGCCTTGAGGTCACTAGGTAAGGGTGAGGGCTCAGTTTGCACGATACCAACTCGGTGATACCAGTCGCTGCGCTCAAAAGATACCAGAATGAAGCAAATGTCAAATGAACTCCAAATTCTTTTGGTTTTTATACTTTTTTGTGACTGAAGCTTAACTACACTAATTTGGCAATTTTTTTGGGATTTTTCTTAGTAATCTTGGCTTACTCCTACTCCACTTCTCTTCCTAACCTAACCCTAACTAATTCTTCTCTACCTCTCTCCTAACCCTAAACCTAAAAACTCATTACACACACCTTCGGGATGTGACGTACCAAGTGTTGAAGTGTTTGACTACTTGCCATTGAACGAGTTCAATTCTACAAGTACGATTTCGTCACTCTCAAACCATAACCATCACGAATGTAGCTTGGTCGAGTGTGTTCCCTGGCAACGGTGCCAAAAACGTGTGTACCTAAGTCAAGAAGTCTTAGGGACTTGTGCCAAAGAGACTAAATCGTATTTGCCACACAAGTGCGTATAGTGGGGAAATGACACACGCTTATTTGTCAATCCGACGAACCAACCTAACCAAGCGTATGAGGACTTGTACTCACGTGATGGAAAATGAAGTGGTTCAGCTCACATGCATGAGAAAAAACTAACCTACCTCTCGAACTCACTTAACTACAGAAAGTGTGTCGCGATACCACTTATAGCAGTTTTCCCTAAATCGAGGATTTCTCTCAGCTTCAAACTTTGAATATGGCCAATACAGATTGGTTTCGAAGCTCTCGATGAGATGCATCTACTGGAGGTGGTTTCACTTGATTCTAACAACCCTGCTTCAAGTTATGACCAAAATAGTGAATGGTAGGAAGCACACACACTCACTCCACAACTCGTACTAGCTCACACACACACTACAATAGTTCAAAAACAGTGGGAAAGGGTAGACAACAGTCCTACACACACTTTCCAAGCATTGCACACACATAAAACATCAAAGAGAAGATGAAAATCTGCAAGAAAGAAGCAAATTCGAAAATCAGGAGCTCTCTTTCTTCACAATGGCAAAAAGTCTCTACAAAGAGTCACAAAGTGACTTATGTACATGTGCCCTAAAAATGGTCCTTTCACACAAGATACCGGCACTTTATTAACTAAAAGGTGAATTTCCTACTAATTTACAAGGAATATATTACAATGATTTGGGATTATCCATCTAGAGGACTCCTCTAGTGCATTTACATGGATTTGAGGGAATTTCCAAATACTTTGAAGAAAAATATGTCCATTAATTTGAAAATTTTGGGGCTCCCCTTTCGTGCCTCTTTGCTCTACAACACTATATGCATAGATATATACCACCCCTATAGTGGAATAGTATCCATAATATGAAAGAAGATACTGAATCAATGCACTCCATAAGAATAGATCCCTCATGGATGCATGAGGAAACACACTTATGGAAGTGCAAGCTTGTAGTGGAAGAGGAGAAAAGATAAGAAGCCAGAGACATAGGAGCCTCAAGAAATCATAAATCACTTCAAAACCTAGCCTATGCGCCTATGCTCTTTTTAGATGAAGACTTTGAACCCAACAGTAGGTTATAAATCTTAGCAACAATGGACATAATATTAAACAAAGAACAATGGACTCTCCATTGTGATGAGGATGGCTATGACATTTTAGTTTTCAGGTGTGAACCCCTAATTAGGGATGTGAGCCTAGCATAGACGTACACAAAGAAGAGAGCAATGAGGATTTAGAATCCATAATCATGGATCCCTTTTGCAACTCAAAAGAAGAGTACCTATATTTAAATGATGTTAATACTCATGAATGAAACGAGTATAAGAATGAGGTAATGTTAATAAAACAAGTTGACACAGAGGATAAGAAGAATAAATGTATAAAGAACTCCTCCCCATATGAAGAAGAAGGATCCTTATTTGATGTATCTAAGAATTTCATGAAGTACGAGACATAGGATATAAAAATCATGGTAAGAATGTCAATAATTGAAGCTCTCATGGGAGAAGCATATGAAAATAAAGAGCAAACAAAAAAAGTAGCAATGATGATAGAAGATGGAGAAGAAAGAAGCATGTACATAGGAAATGATCTAGGCGAGCATGAAGAAAGAGAATTGACAAATATACTAAGAGAATATAGAGATGTATTTACTTGGACTTACCAAGACTTAAAAGGGCGTGGATCCAGAAATATGTGCCCATATGATCCATATGATCTTAGAAGCCATGCGAACAAAATAGAAGCCTCACACATATAATCATAATTATGTAGTAACATAAAGGAAGAGATAGACAGGTTGATAGAAGCCCGATTTGTCCATGAGATTGAGCATACAGAATGGGTATCCCCCCATTGTTGTTGTGCCCAAGAAGAATGGAAAATTGCATGTATTTATTAACTTGAGGAAAGTTAATGCTCCCATGGATACATCTTTTAAAAGCTTGAGTTTTGCAAGGGGATTCTCTCAAAGGGAATAATACATTGGGTAGAGACAAATAAGTAGTGTTAGACAACATACAATCTACTTTCTTAAAAACTAGCTTAGGTGGAGTCCTTTCCTCAAGAAAGATACATACCTCTCTACCTTGGATTTTACCTGATAAGATATCATATGCTAGGTTTAATATAACTACATACTCATAGATCCAATCCTAGCCTAGGATAAGCTCTTCCCTAAAATATTTTTCCTCTCACACCAGAAATGAATGTACCATTGTGGAATTACCTAGATGAATGGGTAGGGTTATATCTCCTACACGCTTGATGTGATTGTCACTCATGCCAATCATATAAGCTTCTAATAGGTTGACATATACGTTTAATTTAGTCAATGAAGAGGCTCATGCTACTAAGATCTTTGCTATGTCTATCAATGAATCCACTAAGATACGCTAATTTTTCTTGATGCATAGTTTGATATATGGCATTCTATCCACAAAGTTTCTCTTTGCTATCACTCAAGTTTGATAGTTGGATACTCATATTAACTAATCATATTTGGTAAGTCTTTCATCTCATTGTTGTATCCACTCTTGTCACTTTCTCATTCTCTCTAGTTTCTTTCCTTGGTTCCTCACAAATTCATTCTTCTTCTCGTTTCCTATTATGTGTTGCAACCTAGCAAACATGATTTCAGTGAGAGGTTCCTTGTAGAGATCGACTCTACACCCACTAATGTAGTTGGATGAAACATCACCATCCAATGTATCTGAGTTTATGGCACCTCTTGAAAAAATCCTATGGATTATGACTTTTTTGAAGCTTCTTTGCATGTTGCTTTAGGGTATAGACAAACACCAAATCACCAACATTTAGTCCTTTTTCTTTTTATGTGTGCATCACAACATGTTTTTTTATCTATGTTTTGCTGCATGTATTCTTGCAAGTGATGGCAAATGCATTTCTCTTAATTTCTCAATCTGACCCAATTGTTATGGAAACTCATGGCCAATCGATTCATAATCTTTAGCCTATCATGATGTGGGAACTAAGCATTGAATTGGAAGGATTTCTAGAAATAGAGAATATTAAGTGAGATAGTTGCAAGGACGATCTTATAAGCCACTATGAAAGCCCAAAAAGAATGATGTAGTTCTTTTTCCCAATTTGATCCTTTGTTGTTGACTGTTTACTCAAGATAGTGCACACTGTCTTATTTGAAATCTCAGTTTTCCTAGTGGCTTGTGAATGATAGGGTGCCAATTTTTTGTGAGCCATTAAGAACTCGTTTAGTAGTGATTTGATCACTGATAATGAAGTGAGTGCCCCTAACACTCATAATCTATATAAATATGCTAAATATAGTGAAATGTTTTTCAAAGAAGAACTTAACCATTGTTTGAGCATCATCACTTTCACGTATGGCTCTGAGTTCAACCCGTTTTGTGAGATAATCTATTGATTCATTAATATATTCACTATGAGAACCTCATGCATGTGGATTGATTGATCCAATCAAATCAATACACTAGCTAGAGAAATATCTTGCATTCACCATGGGTCTAAGAGGCATATCATCTCTCTTTATAGGATATTTTTTCCTTCGGCACATGTCACAAGTCTTCACATAAGTATCGGCATCCATGTGTAGTGTAGGGCACTATAATCTCACAAACAAGATCATTTTGGCCATTCAATCTGTAGAAAAATGGCCAGCAGTTACTCTCACATGAGCCATCTCCAAGATGGGTAAATATTCCTCTTCATGAATGAAAAGTTAAAGTTGACCATCATGTACTCTCTTAAAGAGTTGATTGCCTATTATTGCATAAGCTTTGCTCTCTTCCTCCGAGGCCTGGTTTCTAGCTACACTAGCTCTCGACGGATATACTTTAGAATTCAAGAAGTCCAATATTTGTTTGGTTCACTCTCGAGCTATCTTGTGAAGAATATTCAATTGGTTTGATATCTTGATGGACATAACTCTTTGTTACATGTCTATGTATGTTAGAAATTGGATCCTAGGCTCCATGCATGAGAGAATAACCTATGAATCTCCACCCAACCTACCATTAGATATATTTTGGGAATAATCTTGACCTCTAGAGTAACTAAAGCTAATTTAGATGTGAGGTGTCCACCAGTACTTTTACACCTTCCATTGGAGCCCACTAGTGGTAGGTGTACTCACCAGTTAAGTCTCATAAAACTCAATTCAACTCATGTTAACTTGAGTGGATGATTCTAAAAGATTTTAGAGCTCTTTGGGAAAAAATATATCCCCATTCTCTCCACGGAGGTTGAAACTAAGGCCTTTTGCTTCCCATCCTTGATACTTAACCACTAGTCTAAGTAAATAACTTGTATAATACTTAGAAGCACCTAGTATTATTATTAACTTAGAACCTTGTCTTATACACTTTATTACAATTTACATCCTTCTATATGTCTATCTGATACACTTATAAACCCCCTTGTTTCTCCATATATGGTCATGGCATGATAGGATTAATGTTTATTTCTCATCAACTTTCACATAAATTAGCAAAATTCCATTTGAATCTTTGAAATATAAATGATATTTAGATTTTTTGCTTTTCACACATCCTATTCATTGCTTGAGTTGATCTTGTTGCAAGTTCCATCTTGGTTAATTAACTTGTGTATGCTCAAAAGGTTTTCGTTTGGAACGATCCTGGGGCCCTGAATTACAACACTTGGTATCAGAGCATAATTAACATACACAGTTAAGATGAGTGAGATTAGAATTGAGATTGAAGACAAGTTGGATGGATCTTCTAATTATCCCATGTGGAGTTTCATGATGATGAATTTGTTAGTGACAAAGGATTTATGGAGTATCATCAATGGATCCTTAACAAGACCCAGATGAGAAGGCAAAGAAGGAGCTACATCAGCTTCAAGAGGTACTGGAATTACTATTACATGACCAAGTGAAGAAGAGGTAACCACTTCGACATCCAGAGTCACTGCTAGGTCTTTACCTACAGTTCCTCCTACTAAAGATCAGGCAAGATGGGATGCTAGAGATGCTTTAGCACTCTCATACATTGCAATGAGTGTCAAAAAGAATATTCTACCACAGATCAGATCTTGCAAAAGTTCTAGACAAGCTTGGTTAAAGCTTGAGAATCTTTTTCAGAGCAGAAATCCTGCTAGGAAATCTCACTTGAGGAGACAACTAGCAAATACAAGGATGAAGGCTAGTGAGTCATTTCAAACCCACATTACGAGACTCGTTGACTTGAGAGATCAACTTCTAAATGTAGGAGTTGAGATATCAAA
This sequence comes from Ceratopteris richardii, assembly GCA_020310875.1. NCBI lineage: Eukaryota > Viridiplantae > Streptophyta > Polypodiopsida > Polypodiales > Pteridaceae > Ceratopteris > Ceratopteris richardii. The sequence continues at coordinate 83,182,841 of CM035414.1, read as the reverse complement.
TGAAGAAATGGTAAATATGCTCATTAATTCACTTCCTATCTCATATCGGTCTTTCATAACTACTCTTACTCTTACCACAAGAGATAGAGAGGTAACATTTGAAGAGTTAGAATTCTTGTTACTTCAAGATGAAGATCAGTTGAAAGGAATGGAAGAGAATGAAGAAGCACTTTCATCGAAGTTCATCAAAGGGTAAAAAGAAGAAGAAGGATAAGAAGGAAAAGCAATCCAAGAAGGAAAGTAGGTCCCTCTCATTTCTACTTGAGATTCTATTTCTACTACATCGAAAGAGAAGTCTTCTAAGAAGAAGGAAGTAATATGTTTTTACTACAAGAAACATGTATATTTTAGGTCAGCATGTTATAAAAGGATTGCAACAAAAAAGAAAAAGGCATCCGGTAATGTTGCAGAAGATGATAAAAAAGGGAAATCTCAAGGTGATTCTTATGCATGGATCACCATTGAGGAATTAGCTTTTGATGAGGTAGCTATACAAGTTCTTTCAGCAAGTCCTTGGATATTTGACTCAGGTGCTACTAAGCATATGACAGGTTGCAGAGATGTGTTTTCTTCTCTTTCCAATTCTTCAGATAGAAGAGTTACTATTGCAGATGGCAATGATTTGGATGTTGTGGGAATAGGTACAGCAACCCTAAAGTCAAGAGAAGGTGGTAATATTCAGATTTTTGATGTTTTATATGTACCTAAAATGAAGAAGAATATGCTATCTATATTTGCATTTTTAAGTGATGGTTTTAAAGTTGTATTTGAGAGAGATCTTTGTAAGATCTTATCACACAAAGAAGACAAGTGTATTTTACAAGGTGAGTATAGACGAGGGATCTCTGTTTTGTCAAAAATCAATCAAGGGCATATGCGGGCAAATCTTCGTCACCGGTGGAAGATATGAAGCTATGGCATGAAAGATTTGGACATATTAGTTTTGGAGCTCTCACGAGTACCAAGACAGAGGTATGGTTGAGAGCGTACCCTCATTCAAGCTACCCGATGATTCAGATATATGTGAAGGTTGTCTTGAAGGTAAGATGCACAAACTACCTTTCAAGAAACATGGTCGTATTATAGCTACTAGGAAATTGCATATTATTCATTTAGATGTGAATGGACCTTTGAGAGCAGACTCTATTCAGGGTTTAGGTATTTTGTTCTATTTGTTGATGATTTACGAGATACTCATGGATATATGGTCTTAAGTTGAAGTCAGAAGTCTTTCCTATGTTCAAGAAGTTTGTAGCTATGGTTGAAAATGAAAGTCAGGAAACTATCCAAATTCTCATAAGTGATAGAGGTGGAGAATACTTGTCAAATGAGTTCCAAACATTTCTTGATGAGAAAGGTATTACTCGACACCTTACTATTGCTTATACTCCTAAGCAGAATGGTGTTGCAGAAAGAAAGAATAGAGTACTTGTTGAAATGATGTGGAGCATGATGGCATCCAAGAAGCTTTCACCGAAATTTTGGTTTGATGCAATACATACAGCTAACCACATTTTAAATAGGTCATCTACAAAAGCTTTAAAGCTAATCACACCATATGAAGCTTATTATGGTAGAAAACCTAATGTGAGTTACTTCAGAGTGTTTGGATCACTTTCTTATGTACATATTGAGAAAAAGGACCGAGGCAAACTAGATGTAAAGGCAATGAAAGCTGTTTTTATTGGATATCTTGTTGAGAGTAAAGGATACAAGTTTTATGTTCCAGAGACAGGTGAAGTTATTCTTTCACGTAATGCTCATATTGCTAAAAATAAGATTTATGATAAAGAAGCAAAAATTCTAGAGTTCATTAGTGAAAATGACTATGGATTTTTTAGAAAGATTTTGGATGTGCATGATTAGCCATATTAGGAGGGAGTCAAAATTCCTAGGATTCAAGAAAGAGTTGAAGAAAGAGGAATTTGACAACCTTCTACGGGTTTAGTTCCACATGAGACTTTGGTTCCAAAAATGGAAGAAGTTCGAGTTCTTGAAAGTCCTAGTACCTCGGAAGGACAAGTTCCAGAACCTGTGGAAGCTAAAGGATCAGAAAGAGTTTCACCACTATTTAAAGATACACCTACTTGGTTATATCAGACTTGGAAAGATAGTGGTATAAAGACTTCTACTGGAAGAACAAGGAGTCAGACTAGACAACAACAACAAGGTCATATAAGAACAAGAAGTCATACTAGATAGCAACAGCAAAAAGATCATGTAACTTTTGTGTATGCGAATGTGTCATGTTTAAAATTTAGCTATTCATCTGGACTTTTCTTTGTAATCTTCTTTATATATTGTCTTGTTTTCTCTTTCAATAATCTGTACGGAATGTTGAAAGGCTTCATGATCTTTTCCAAGTCCTTACCCTTGATCTTGGCTTCCTTCATTACTTTGATTACTTCATTTTATAAATTTTCCGTCAATCGGGACACCACTAATGCCCGTTCCTTCTGACTTATTTCTGTAGTGTATGGCATTGGATGACCATCATGAATATCCGCCATCTGCTCATGTATTGGAGAATTATAGATCGGGGGAGATAGAGGACGTACCTCTACCTCGTCAGTAGGATTTTCCTTAGCTGGCACTGCTGGTGTCCCGATTGTTGCGTTCTGGTTGATTTGGATTTCTAATTGCTCTATTCATTCAGTATTCGCTTTACTTTCCTGTATGGCTGTTCTGAGTGCTTCTGTTGCCGCAAGTAATTCATTACCAATTTCAGCGACATGGTCCATGTTTTCACTGTAGCTTGCTGCAAGTTTCCCATGTGCTGTATTCAACTGCTTTTTTAGTTCATTTGTTTCCTGACTGTACTTCCATTCCCATTCTTCTTTCAATTCTCACTCTTGTCTCAGCAGATCTGCGTATTGTACCACCTGATCTCTCAATTCTTTTTCTTTAGTTTCGGATATCTCCTGTTGTTCAATAGGTTGATCATATAGTAATGATTTCATCAGTTCGTTATTTCGATTGCGTAAGTTGTCATTCTCTTCCATGTACATCTTTAATTGTTTCTCGAGCAAAGTGCTTCTAGCTCTCATTCTCTCTTTGTCAGCCTCGCTTGCATCATGTAGCTTTTGTAAATTAGCGAGCTGTGCTTGAAATTGGTGATGCTGAGTTATTAATGTATTATATTGCGTTTTTGTTTCGAGCAACTCAGTGCTTTTGACCGCTATCTCTTTTTGTGCCTGGATTAGTTGTGATGACAGTTGTTTGCTCATGATTTGGAATTGACTCTTTTCCCTCATGGCCTTATCATAATCTGCATCTATTTCCATCATCTGTTGTTGTGTATCCATAGCCGTTTGAATCATTTGCTTGACTACAGGCTTCAGTTGAGTGACATCCACATTGAGCCATGTTTTGGGGATACTCGGTTCTTCGCCTGTTGTGACGTCTTTGCCCTGTGCCACATGTAACGTATGTCATGGGGCTGCCTAATCTGAAGCTGGATCCTTGGCTCAGCCACCATGTGTGCAATATGCCCTTGAGGTGTATTATCTGGTACCTCAATTACAATCTACTCTTTGTTTTGTAAAACCTCTAAATCCGTGTTCACTGGAGTTTGTATTTCCTCTTTGATAGGTCGTTGTGCATACGTAGCAGTTGTTGGAGCTTCTTTGATGCTGATTGTTGTAGTATCATTCAATTGAATGACATGCTCAGGTTTATTGGAATCTTCTATGTTCTTTTCCTTTTCTTGGTGGTTGTCTGGCGTTACTTCAACTTGATTGATCTCAGTCCATTCTTCGTGAGTTTCTTTCCTTATGTCAGTGTCTAGCGTGTCTTCTTCGTGACTGGATTCTGCATCGGAACTCGAATCATCTAAACCCAGTTCTTTGTATCTCCCAGGTTGTTTTGGGGTCTTTTCTTGACGCATTTGTTGTTTCTCTTGACTTGCTTGTCTATAGTGATGACCTTGGACATTCAGATTTACCTGCCCTTGCATGTACTAATGTGTCTCTTCTAGTGCGGCAGAAAGATCTCTCTTGGTAATAGGCATTTGGGCCATCGTAATCTTTGGAAGAATGTGTGTCAGCTTTGATTGGGGTGTAGCTTGGGCTTCTTCCTCTCTTAGACGCTTTGTACCCCTCATGGGTTTCTGTGAACTGGTTCCTGCTTCTTCAACAACAACAGCTGCTTTCTTTTTCTTGGGGACCGTAGCGGATTTGGCATATTTGGCTAGCCCTTCTGAGGTTGGCATCTCACGTAAGCAGTTTTTCATCTCGAGCTTCATATATAAGTAATGTCAAAGCCGAACTCCCATTTAGAAACTTCTTCTGACCCCACTTCTTCTGAGCTTCAAATAATCTTTCTTGGACATAGCTAGTCATATTTACTTTATTCCCCACTTGACTCATTGCATGCGAGAGTAGTTGTACAACAATCTTTTGTGGTGTAGTATATCTGTGCATACTTGGGAAACAAAAATGTTGGTGCACCAGGCGGACAACATCTTCAATATCAGTCCTGTTGATATCCAAAAAGGACCTCTTTTTAGGATCATGACATTCCTCTTTGACATTAGTGATCCCATCTTGATTCCATCCGAAGGCTTTGTTGATTAGTTTATGTGTGAATTGAATGGTTTTCCATGTTCCTACTTTATCCAATACTCGTGCTTTTGGAACTGATATCTTCGTTGCGGCAGGCTGTAGTGTATTCATTACTTGTGTACACCTTTGAAAATCTGGTAGATAAATCGGCAATTTAAGAAATGCCTCTAGGCCTGCCTGTGTCCACACATCCTCGATATGCGGTAATCCTTGTATTATAGTTTTGAAGTCTTGTGACATGATAGGGAAATAGTGATCCCTATCCATGATCTTGATAGTGGCCATGAAAATGAGGTCTGACACTGGTTGGTCATCCAGAAACCAATGGCCTCTTGCTTTTGTTATGGATTCGAGTGGAAGAAGCTGGACCTCTTCCTCTTGTGTAGCTTCGGAATTAGTAGATGCCATCTGCACTCAATATAGAGTATGAATTAGTGGCCATATAGTATCAGAAATCCTCCTTTATTTGTTTGTCATAAGCTTGACATTGCTCCGAGTGAATGGTGTCATCCCTTTCTCGTGGGTGTGAGAAAGGTAATACCTGGATTGTTCCAAAATTTTTATAGATTTTTATGTTTTCATCTGAAAAGAAAAACAGAAAAGTTAGATCATAGCCGAAGCTGTTATTATTTTTTGATTTTCTTAATGTATGTACAAGTGCTCTCCTATTTCCCAAGAGGAAAATGTGCTCGACTATCCTGAAATAGAAGAAAGATGTGCTAAATGCTTGGCCTTGTAATGTCGTCCTATCATGCATACTTTGGGTCCAGATAACTCCAAATGTGTGCAACTTGAAGTAGTTGGATGATGCATGCAGTTTGTTTTGTCTTTCGGCATCCAAATCTGCTTCATTCTGTTGGGACATATTGTATCCCAAATAGTCCCGATGAATGTGGTTCCTCTCATGTTGTAATTCTGCCCTATCTGCTTTTTGAATCTTGGACTGGCTTGTGTTGCAACTGCAGACTTCTTTGCTTTCCTGTAGCTATTCTTCTTTGGATGTTTTGCCCGTAGATCATATTGGTTCTCCTTATGCAGTGGTTCATCGTTTCGGTTTAGCTTCTTTGGAGCACATGATTTTGGAATCCATATTTGCACTTGATCCGGTTGGGTGGCTACTACTTTCTTTGGAATCCATATCCTAGTACTTTGTTGTTGACTTTGGTGCTCAAAATGATTTGCTTTCTTATTTGATTGGTTGCTCTGATGTCGAAGATGTTTCTGTTGTTGAAGATATGCATCCCTTTGATCCTTTCTTATCCAAGCTTGTTTAGTGTACGGAATAGGGTACATTCTAATAGGTACACATTTTGAATTACTCAGAGGACTGGTCTCTCTTGTGCATTGTGCTTCACTGAGGTTGGTTTCAGATTGATTGACACTCTTGTGACTGGCTAGACTAGAAGATGGAATGCAAGCAGGATTCAGTATGTCCTCACATGAAGTACTTGATGAAGGGGTTTCTATCGTGCTAGTGAACAGACTTTCATGACTGTGTTCATTAGAGTGAATTTTTGGCTCGATGCTTGCAGCTTTGATTGGTCGTTCGTCTAGCAAACTGAATACTTCACGATGTCCTATCCTGGCTGAGATATATCCTAAAGCCAATTGAATGGTCACCTCATATTCGTATATCCAGTCTTGACCTAACACTACGTCTTCGAGTAAATCCTCATCGTGACACACTAATAGCTTTTGTTCCATAGTGTTGTTACCAAGATGCAGAGGTAAGGTGATTTCACCTATACATTGAGTAATTGTTCCTCCTACTCCTATCAAATGTGCCATTGATGGACGTAATTCCTCCTTGAGTTTCTGAGTCAAAGAAAGTTTGATACAGCTTATGGCGGCTCCTGTGTCAATGAGAGCATCCACTAAGTGGTACTCCGTTTTACCCGCTCCCAAGTTCAAATATGGTTGTGTTCTCTGGGAACCTAGGATTTTAGTGGCTCTAAAATTAGCCATTGGGATGAGTTCTTCTCCTAGTCGATATCTCTCATCTCTCTCTTTCATCCACTCTTTTCGTTTCTTAATTCGTTCTAGTGCTTCCTGTCTCGCTTCTTCTCGTATCCTTTCCTCCTCGAGGCGTCTATTCTTGCCCTTGATTAATCGTGACATTGTTTCTTCAGTCAACGGTTCTAGATATTTTTTCACTCGACATCCGTTGATATAGTTTGGTAATACTTCCCCATCTAGAGTTGCTAAGCTGATGGCTCCACTTGTTGATATACGATTGATGATTAATGGGCCATATCCTCTCTTCTGTAACTTCTTAGCGTGTTGTTTCAAGGTATATACCAAAACTAAATCTCCTTCCTTCAAATTTTTGTCCTTAATGTGAGCATCAACGTAGGCTTTCTGTCGCCGTTTAGCAGCATAAATGCCTGCTACTGCTTGTAACCTAGTTTCGTGAAGCTTTTCTATTTGATCCAATTGAGCTGATAGTTCATGTCCCGTCCACTCGTAAGTGGTTGCTACCCTGAGAGTGGGAATTAAGAAATCAATTGGCAAAATAGCATTTTGTCCATATACCAAGTTAAAAAGAGTAGTGCCTATGGCGGTTTTGTAGGCTACTCGAAATGCCCATAAAGCATGATGTAATTGCTTATCCCAATCAGATCTACCATTGTTAACAATTTTTGTGAGAACTGTACACAAGATTTTATTCGAGCTTTCGGCTCGTCCATTGGCTTGTGGGTGATAAGGAGTTGATTTCTTATGAATTACCAAGAATTCATTCAGTAAGGCTTCTATAACTTCGTTTACAAAGTCCGTACCTCTATCACTCACAATTTCTATCGGTAGTCCGAATCTAGTGAAAACGTTCTCAAAGAGAAATTTGGCCGTAGTTCTTGCGTCATTTTTCTTGGTTGCTTTGGCTTCAACCCATTTGGTCAGATAGTTTGTGGCCACAATTATATATTCGGCATGGGATCCTTTCGCTGGTGGACTAATAGGTCCTATGAAGTCTATTCCCCATTTAGTGAAAGCTCTGGCACTCATCATGGGTCTCAGTGGCATCTCATCTCTTCTAATTGGATATTTCATTCGTTGACAAGTATCACATCGTTGCACATATGTTATGGCATCTTGATGTAGAGTTGGCCACCACATTCCAGCAAAGAGGATCATTTTTACTGTTCTATCTGCAGAAAAGTGTCCTCCTGCAGCTCCTGTATGTGCCATCTCTAAAACAGCAAGATATTCGTCTTCATGAATGCACAATCATAATTGATCATCTCTCCCTTGCTTGAAAAGTTGTTTTCCTATAATGGCACAATCCTTGCCCTGTTCTACAAGTGCACGTTTCCTTGCTGAAGTGGCTCCTTCTGGGTATTCTTGGGTCTTTAAGAATTTTACAAGAGGCATGCTCCATCTCGGTGCTACTGTGGAGTAGCATAGAGTGGAGTTCTCTTCTGGATTTTGTTCTTGAAAGGTTTGGCACGCTGCTACATAGTTATGCGCATCCCTCTGCATGGTTGGCCAATATATGCCTAATCTCCTCAGGGTTTGCCATGTTCCGTTTGCATTCAAATGAGTTTTCCATTGATTTACATGTGCTTTCTGAAGCCACATTTCTTGTTCCTCTTCTTCTACGCATCTCATGAGTAATCCATTTGAATCTTGGTGATACAAACTTCCAACAATGATATGAAGGTTTTTAGTCTTCCAAAGGTCTTGGGTTCGGTTTGGTGTGATCCCATCTTTAGGTCCATGCGTGAGTATAGGGATCAACTTTTCTGCCCATTGGGGACATCTCCATGAGTCATTTTTGATAAGTGATCTGCTCTTATGTGGGTGTTTCCTTTCTTGACTACTACCTCAAAATCAAATTCCATTAGCAATAAAAACCATCGTACTAGCCTTCCTGTATTGCAAGGTTTATTGACCAAGTACAATAAGGCTTGATGATCAATGAAGAATTTGAATTTGTTTGCCAATAGGTAATGTCTGAACTTTTTCACTGCGTACACCATCCTGCAATACAATTCTGAATTATGTCCGTACTCTCCTGTGTAATTTGGCAAAGCCTTTACTCCGTCATCTCCTTTGTCACTTGGATCCATTGGTAAAATTTCTTTTGAATTTAATTCAGGTATTGAACCCTCTATTTCCTCTTCCGCTTCTATCTCTTCAAAGGGTGGTTCTATTCCTTCCACTTTCTTCCATCTGTCTTCTTGGACTCTAGCCCACAAATCTTTAGGCCATTCCCCTTCTACTTCGGGAACAATGGATCCTTCCCTTTTATCCTCACAGTAATTGCCATTCTGTGTCTTACTTACTTCGGGTTTTTCGTGATCTTTAGTGATGGCGCACTCTTGGAATTCTCTTTCGGAAATTCGGGTATTGGGTAATGACAACACAGGTTTTTCTAAGGTCTTTTGAGCAACTTCTATTAATTTTTTGCAGATCTCCAACCTCTCTTTCTCTAGGTCACCTCTAGGATATTCTCTTTCATGTTGTTCTATGGTAGGTCCTGCTCTTATTCGTGCCTTATATGCCTGAATCCACATGGCTAATTCTTCAGGCATGGGATCTGCTAAAACCGATCCTATCTCATCCTTTTTATGCCTTTCATTCTTATTTTCTCCTTCAACTTTCTGTTCCTCTTTTGGGTTTTGTTCGCTCTTCTCATTTTCCTTCTTCTGCAGTAGCTTCTTTTCTTTTATCCTATCTCTACGGTTCTTCCATCTTTGTGTTCTTTTACTTATAACACTTTTCTCAGGCTCTTCCGAGTCTTCAACTCTCTGAGGTGTGGGTGTATTCCTCTCTAGGTCACTTTGATTGTGTTTTTCAGGTTTTTCTGGGGTCTCTCTAGCTTTGGCTCTTGTTATCGCCTTCAATGGTACAGTGTATTCCTTATCGCTCCCTGATGATTCGATTACTTCTATCACATTGATTTGCACGTTGGATGTAACCTTGTTGGGGTTCTTGGGGCAATCTCTGAAAAGGTGTTCCTTACCACAATCACTATAGTAGCCTTCCCAGACTCGTTGTGGTGGTAGTGGGTTTGGCAATGTACATTCTCTGATATAGTGATCACCTCCACATCTGAAGCATGGTCCTCTGGGCACAGGCGGTCTGTTCATGGGTCGGGGTGGTATGGTTGCTCTAGGGGCTGTGTACATTAATGGCACATAGTCCTGCTCATATCCGTAGGAACTATCTGGTACTTCCATGCCATGGGCATATGGTTCGTGTAGTTGTCCATATTCTATCATAGAACTTTCATAATTGGGATATGCTCCTTGACTATGGTCGTAAGATGAGTCATATGGTTCATTACTAGCCAATGGTGTGGCTGGGACTATCGCTCTCTCTAGGTTTTCTTCAGGTTGAGCCATCTTGACTGGGACAACGTTCTGAGGATGGGGCGGTTGTTGTCCTAGTACTGGTTGTGGTTGGGTGTATCCTTGATAAGCATATGGTCGTGGCACTGGTGCCTGTTGCTGATAAGTAGGGTACCTCCATGCTTCACCTCCTTGCTCTCTTAGAGGGTATCCATAAGGTCTCATATATGGCTGTGCTGGTCTCGATTGCCTATTGTAAGGGCAATTTTCTGTACTGTGGTTTGTATATTTCTGTTCTATACTGCAATATTGTAGAGGTCCTAGGACGGTGGGTCTATTATAAGCATAAGCAGGTGGTGGGACTACTCCCCTAGTGCACAAGTGAGATGGATGATCACCTCCGCACTGCATACATCTTCTTAGCATGGGCACTCTTATAGGGTTATTGGGGTAGTTCCTCTGTCCTTGAACGTTGAGCTTCTTTGCTACCAAATCAGCTATTTCCTCTACATTGTTTTTAGGGTTTGATGTGCTGCTGGCCGAATCTTCACTTTTCAAGCTACCTTGAGGTATTTTCATGTCTTCTGCTAGATTCTCTTCTAGGTCTATACATTCCTTCATGCATTCTTGCAAAGTTTGAACTCTCTTTACATATACGAGAGATCTTAATGATCCGTTCAATAATCCTTCCAAGAATAATGACACCATTTTATTTTGGGTAGGTCTCTCTTCCACTGGGCATCTGTCCACATACTGCTTGAATCTTCTTGTTGCCAATCTTACTGATTCTGAAGGGGCTTGCTTAAAGCTATGGATCAATGATGATGAATTGTTTTTAATTCCAGACTTAGTGAATTCCTCAATCATTTCTTCATAAACTTGCTCCATGTTTTGAAAATTATTAGGGTCCAATGGCTGGAACCATGCTAACGCAATGTCTGACAAAGTAAGAACAAATGACTCATATTGGATCAAGAAATCTTCTACTTGTTCGACTCTGATTACTTGTTTAAATTCGGCTATATGATTGTATGGTTCGCTAGAGCCATCGTAGTGGTTTCTCATGCATTTGGCAACTTGAATTGGCCTTAATCTTCTTCCTGCTTCGGGCGGTCTTCCTATGGGTATGCCTGGTCCTCTTACTATCGGTGGTCTGACTGGGGCAGGAATTCCATGTCTTGGGTCAACAGGTGGTTGAGGTCGGTAATTAGGGTTATTTGCAGGCATTGCAAACTGCACATGTGGTTTGATCGGGATTTGTGTCTGTTGTGTTTGTTGTGTTTGCCTCGACTGTTGATATGAATCATTCTGAGATGTTCCAAGTGGGTTTCGTGAAGTAGTGGCTTGGTCCCTAGGGGGAAATACTGGAATACTCTGATATTTCAACTCAGCTCTTTCTAATTCTGTTAAGGGCCAATATCTTCTCTGATTCTTATCGAAATATGTGATGATGGTGGGAAAATCAGGATCTTGTAACTCATAGATGGTGACAGGATTAGGGGCAGCTTCCCATATTGAAGAATGTGCTCTAAGGAGATGCTCCATCCCATTGATCAAATATACATCTATTAGGGAGTCATCTTGGGGAATCAGGTCTCCTCTCCAGACCCTAGCAATAGTAGATCTCCCTCTAGGTGTAGTTACTTGCTCTTCATTCCCTTCCCGATTTAGGTTTGAAGCATTGTTTTCTTCACCATGTTCATTAATGTTTTCCGGGTGTTCCGTGACAACATACTGGATATATCTTTTATCCATGTAAAATCCTCCTACATACTTGACTGCTGGCCTAGGCACTATGTAAGCCTCTGAAGCCTTCTTTAACCTGGGCACTGATCTGTTTAGACCATCCAAATAAATAGGGATCTCATTTTGGTTGGTGTTCACATACTCCAAGGAGGTCCGATACTCTCCCTCAATGATTGACATCATGCCAATCATTGGTACTGTGTTCTGCATATCCTCTGAAGCCATGGGAATTTCTTCCTCTAACTCACTCGAGGTCTCCGAATAATGTGAACGGCTACTTGGCTCGGCTACACTACCTACAGAAGAGATTACACTTCTTCGGCTTCCTAGGGTTCTTCCAGATCTCAGGTTCATCCACTTAACAGCTCTGATCAGTCCTTGCTAACCTCTAGCTTCTAGAACTCTTCACTATGGATTAGAATTCTAGAAAAATTTTGGCTTGGAATTGACTGAAAATGAAATTTTCAAGTCACGATACTTGACTCCAAAGTTACACGATACACGATCTTCGAACACAAACGATACACAATACTTGATCAAGGACCACGATACACGATACAAGTATCACGATCTGCAAACCACGATACTTGACACCTGGATTTAAACGATACACGATACTTCAAGAGGACGATACTCGATACCTGAGCACAAACGATACACGATACTTCAAGAGGACGATACTCGATACCTGAGCACAAACGATACACGATACTTCTGAAGTATCGCGATCTTTCCAGTCGCGATACACGATACTTGTCCGAACGCGATACACGATACTTTGCAAGTATCGCAATCGATAGACCACAATACACGATATACGATACACGATAAGTATCGCGATACTCGTTACTTGAGCTCCAACGATACATGATCTTTGATAAGTATCGCGATCTGTGAAACACGATACACGATACACGATCTTTGATAGGTATCGCAATCTTTGCAATGCGATACACGATCTCTGGGAAATATCGCGATACTCAACCACAGGAGATCACGATACCTGTCAGGTATCGCGATACTCAACTGCGGGAGAAAACGATACTTGACCCTTTTTTCTAAGTTTTTTGCTAGATTTTCAGCTTTTGATTCAAGACAATTGTTTTCTATGCTTTGCTACCCTTTCCTCACTCTCCGTATCACTCAAAGCACACTTTTTATCCCCTGTAAGTCTTCCACGATACCTAACGCAGATCGTTTTGTTTTGAAAAACTTGAGTTATCTAATGAAACTGAGAGAATGATACACATGCTTACCTTAGGACTCTATCTCAGCTCTCTACCCCTCCTAACTCGCTTTACATAGCTCGGAATGCTCAGCTCTTCGTCCACGATGCTCGATCTCAGTTTCTCACGATACTTGCTTTGAGCACAAGTGAAGTTCAAAAGACAAGTTTTTGGGTTTTTATACTTTTTGAAAAATTCTTCCTAGTTAATTGGCTGAAAGAACATAGAGAATGAGAAGTAGTAAGTGCGGCTGAAAGTGACTTACCAAAGAAGAGAAAATCACCACTCCTCCTCTCGCTTCAATTCAAAAAGCTACTTACCATCACACAAATGCCTCGGTTTGATTCGACACTCCCCGGCAACGATGCCAAAAAAATATGCAGCTAAGAAACAACAGAAGGCATACTTTGATGCCCACGTTAAGGATAAAGGTTTGAAGGCAAGTGACCTAGTACTAGTCTACACCTTGAAACAACATGCGAGGAAACTAGAGAAGAGAGGCTACGGACCCACGATCATCAATAGAATCTCAACAGGTGGAGCAGTGCAACTAGCCACATTAGAAGGCGATATTCTCCCGAGCTACATAAGCGGATGCAGAGTCAAGTTATACCAGGAACCTCTGACAGAAGAGATGCTAAGTCGAGTCAACACTGCTAAGAAACGCAAAGAAGAAGAAAGACGAATTCAAGAAGAAGCTCAAGCAGAAGCATTGGAACGCATCCGGAGAATGAAGTTGAGAAGACAAGGTAGAGAGCAACCTAGGACAGATGCATATGCAGATCAAGGATATCATGTGGCTATGTGTGAAGTTGCAGGTATCAGCTCTCATAGGATAATTGATCGATGTCCTTTTATAACCTTAGAGATAGGACAAGGAAAGGGTGCAAGGACTGTAAGAGCCTTGATTGACTCAGGTGCAGCCACTAGTGCTGTTAAATTTTCGTACTGTCAAAAGTTGAAATTAACTGTCAATCCTATAGAAGCATATCTCATAGGATTGGGAGGTGTGGAAACCCCTTGCACGGGCGAGGTGGAACTTCCCCTCTGCATTCAAGACGAAGTAATGACAGTCAAAGTACTAGTGTGTCAAGATGAGGACCTCACTGAGCCTCTTGTCTTGGGTCAGGACTAGATCTATGATCATGCAGTCAACCTAAACCTAAGAAGTGGACTTCTTCAGGTATGGGTAAATCATAGTCGAATTACAGTTGAATTGGAAAATGAGGCACTCAAGGAACTAGGTAAGGCACAAACTCCTGGTCCTTCCAGGGGTGCACATGAAGTTGACAATGCTATTCTTATCCAAAACTGTATGATGCAGAAAGAGGATTGTCTCAACAATGGAGTCAAGGATAAGACGGAACTCCCTTCTTTGCCAAAGGCCAGAGGGATGCAGCAACCAAAGGCAGATCAAATACAGAAGGAGCAGAGTACTACCTATACTGGAGGCCAAAAAATGTGCGAAGCAGAATGTCTCAGCCGTTGAAACAAGTGTGGGTGCGGAAAGGCGAACACCCTGTTGCGACCACGCCAACCCCACGGCCAAAACCTCTTATTAGTAATCAACAACACCACACTAATAAGAAGTCTTTCATAAATTCTTCTACGAAAGTAAAGTCTATTTGGGTACCCAAGAAGTCGATGAAGGCCAGCCCACAATCACGACAAATCTGGGTGCCTAAGGCTTGCTTGCGGGCTCAAATAGCTACACCGAGTCCACACCCGGTACAACATGTTTCACTCACTCGAACATTTGATGCCCATTCTTATACATCACGCATGGACACTTGTAAATGGGTCCCTAAAAAGCCTCATTTTCAAGCAGATACTCCTATAAAGCTCTCTAGAGTATCCACAAAATCAAGATCAAAACCCATCCACTGTATTTGGCGGCCTAAAACTTGTAATAGATAGACCTCGGACCCCAGTTGTAAATCCATGCCACCTACTAACTACGTCGCTCTCACACTACATCATTCCACTTAGCTCCTAGGTCTACCCAATGCCTAACTACACACACAAGCACCGAGCACTTAATAACCTACTAATCTCTCTCGAACCTCATGTTAATGTTGTAATGGGGACAAAAACGGTTCTATCTTGTCCTTTACAATGTTAACACATGTTTCTATATTCTCACAGAGTCAGGAGGCAAGAAGTAACATGGCATATACGGTAGGAACTAGCTCCCAGGCAGGCACCAGCCCCCAAGTTGTGGACATTGAAAGTCTCCCCATTGAGGAGGAATTGAAGGAACGCCCAGTGGCATTGAGGGCATTACACGCCATACCGATTCAGAATCCTCCAAAGGGGCACACAATGCCGGTCAGCAAAAGCTCACATTGGTTCAGTGATGTGGCAGGATCTCTGGGTGAAGGCACTTACATGTGGGAGGCCGAGATAGAATTCAACGGGCGCTGGGGCAGGTATCACTTCTTCACCAGGGAATCTGAGAAACTGCAAAATAATGAAGGGCGAAAACCTATATGGAAGAAGGCGGGACTCTACGATTACTTCAAATCCCAATTGCCAAAGCCCAACTTTCTAAGATGCTCGTATTTGATTAGCACCCTCACTCCGAGCAAAGACAAAAAGGGATACAACACCGTTGTCCTCCCATCTCTCACAAGGGGCAATGAGCTGAAGCGCTTCAGGCTGACTATCAATTTGGTAAGGGAAGCTCTAGACATGAAAGGAATGCACATTCCCACTGAGAAGGAGTCCATGGTCCCCGACAATCTGAAGAACAGGAATCTTACGAAATTAAAGGACATGGTAGCAATGACACCAACGATTGCCATTCATTTGCGAATGGTCATGCAGCATTTCGCATTCCCCGCTCAGGAGAGGTTCACAATGCCACCCAGAAAGATATGGTTTAGTCTATTATACTTGGCCGACGCCTTTGATTTGACAATCAACATGCCCCACTGGATTATCGACCAAATCCACTTGGCTCATGAAAGGTGGTATAAAAAGCAAAAGCATGTACTGTATGGATGTTGTGCCCTCACCAGAATTGTGTATAGGTGTTTAGCTTATGATGTGCCAATTCAAAGGGCACTCATTTGGACCAGGGTACAGGAGTTTCAACGCAGATTATCAACCGCAGGGCCACCATCCAAGAAAATGAGAGGCACCGTTCAGATGCCCTGTGCACAAGCCCGCGGTGCGACATTGACACTAGAGACAAATCCATGACTTCCAAAGCGTGTACAACCCTTCACTATCCGATTACCAAGACACATCACTGATGGACGGAATCTGGTGTTTCCACCTGTACCAACCGACCTAGAGTTTCCTCACGGACTCACATTAGAAGACCTAACTGATGAGGAGGTAGCCAGAATAATCGAGGCTGTTAACGCAGAAGTCGAGGTAGAGCAAGCTAGTGGACAACAAACTGCTACAGACCAACCCCATCCTAGACAACCAGAGGTCGTCGAAGTGGAGGGTGAAGAAGAAGAAGAACAAGAGGAGGAACGAGGGGGACAATCAGAGGAAGAAGAGCAGGAATATGATCAGGAAGCTCTGCAAGTACTTGAGGGTGCCCCGGCTTATACGAAGGAATTGAAAAAGCTCTATGATACCATCAACAGAGTTCAAGAGCAACATAGACTGTCCCTAGCAGCAGGAAAAGCCCTCATGAACCAAATCCTTGAGGAGGAAGGCGTCGAGCAATACCGCGCCACACTTGACATGATATCGGATGCTTTAGGAGTACCTGAGACGGTGCATACCGCCCTTGCACAATCACGAAGAACGTAGCGAAGATATGGAAGACGCCCCCCTCGGGCAGGAAAACAAATGAATGTATTAGTATTAGAACCACAAGGCACCACATCCACAACCACGGGCACAACACACACCGTTCATGAAACTGAGGAAGCCCATACATCAAGTGCACCTCCGTCACCCCCTCTGCCAACCCCACCTCCCACTCCACCACATTCACCTCCCACTACCAGTGTAACCACTACTGTCACCGCCTCAGAGTCCACTGCCCATACCGAAGCACACACCATCAGTCAACGGACGCAACCCGCACACGCTATCTCCACCTCTCTTGTATACACTAGCACGGACACTGTAACCACGGAAAACCCCGTTCCCCCGATCACATTTCCTGGCGGTTCATATTCATAATTGCACACACCACTGTACACTTTTACCACTATCAATGCACCCACAATTCCCATGTTCACAATCACTCCCACTACTGCATCCACTTTTGATTTTATGGACATATCACCCACCTCCGCACCTCTCCCTCCCCCCATACACCCACCATCTCCCATTCCCCCACCACCCACTTCACCCTTTTCCAGCACAACATACACACCCCCCTTCCCTTTCCCCTTCCCTTCTGCATTCAACACCCTTCCCGCATCCACCCCTATTAATAATGTATTTAATAATATGTATCAGTGTATGTCTCAACTACAACAACACTACCAGCATCTTGATAACCAACATACGAGACTCTTCCGAAACCATGAAGAACTTCAAGCACGATTCATTGATCTAGAAAGGGAAAAGCGGCTACTACAACAACAGTATGTCACTTTACAGGAACAACATGAGCAGTTAGTAGCCAATCCACCCCAGTCAGATATAGAAGAAAAACAACAAATGGATGATGTGCTACACTCCCAGATAACAGAGAATCTCAAGCTTCGACGCAACCTGGCCCTCTTACGCAAACACATGTCTACAGCACTCGAGGAAAATAAACGACTATAGAAATAGAACAAAGAAAACTTGGAAGCAGCAATGGAGGGTTCCCCACAGGAAATCGACCCCGAGAAGTTCAAGGCCATCCCCTCAGAAAACATGCAAATGGTGTTGGAAACCCATGCCGACCTCCTGGAAGCCCACACAGCATTAGAAAGAGAAAGAGATGATCTATTAAAGTAGTTGGCAACCCACCAGGAGTCACCAAGCAGAGTCACAACTGCAGCCGACACGCCTGAAGAAGTCGCAAAACTCAGAGCAGAATTAGAAGAATTACGAAGTAAAGTTAGAGTGTCAACCCTCTCCCCTGGTAGAACCCGAACCTGAAGACTTAGTGCCAATTGAAGTAGAGGAAACCTTTGAAGACCCATACGTTCCCATGCCTGCACCAGGGGGCAAGCAAACAGAAGAGGGCATGGACACCATCGAGATCGAGGCTCCTAAATGGATGCAGAGGTTAGAGAAAGTGGCCACAACCCATGATAACACATTTGCAGTTCAGATAGCATCTATGTCACGTTTGGAAGAGGTAGTCATAAAATCGGATTACTTTAGAAACCTCTCCCATCATAGGTGGATCGGCACATCCGACGATTTGTATGTTCCTTTCTGTGTCTTAATGGCGGATTACAATGCTGAAATCAAGCACCACACCTCAAAAGAACCAACCTCAACAACACAGTTTGCATCGGACGACATCCCAACAAGTGCCAAGTAGGGGAATATACATCAACCTACTTGGAGGATTCGTCTTCTTGAAACCTACCCTGAGATGGTAAGGACATGGAATAACATGCCTTTGTATATCAAATACAACCCATGCTACTGCTATGTCTTTCGAAGAAGGTCGTGGCCGGAATACACAAAAATTGTGCTGACAACCAAAGGATGTGAGAAATGGCTCAATTATGTCTACTTAGCACCACCTAAAGGCCAACCTACCATAGGATATATGATTTCGACGATTCGGCATTGGGGGGTCCGGTTCAAAAATGTACCATATGTTATGGCCCAAATGTGCCTTAAAATTTTTGAGCTCATGTTGGTCACCTTCAGGACCTTCAAGAATGTCAAGGAGCCCCATCTTTCGGCTCTCGGATTTAATGAAGGAAATCAGGACCTTGTCTATGACATGAGCACAACACCATCCATTAACGTCGTCTATGCGTGGCATGCCCGAATAAAATATCTACCTGCCTGCTTCAAACAGACGTCTGAAGAAACGTTTGTCACGGGGTTCTGGTAATATCATTCAGAGATATTCATTCCTAGACCATCACATTTATTGCAATTGTTTGCAGTGGAACAAGCTCTCCATTCCGAAAAGTTACATATACCACATCCAGAGGTTCCCGGGCCGGTAGATTGGGATGCTCTACTTACTGACTTGGCCAAAGGGTTGCGAATTGCAGAACATCATTTAGCCACAGACGTGGTGGAGTACTACATCCAACGACCCACTCAACAAGGGTCTGTCAGAGACGACAGACGCGAGAGAGGGGGGGTGTTAGCAGTAGTCAAGGAACTGAAGGACTCACAAGGCAAGGAAGCTTACGAAGGGAGTCAGAGCGAAGAGAAGGCACAAGCAGACAGAGTAGTCAACGACGATCTGGCAAGTAGGCCATTATTTTCTCAGGACACTAAAGCATATCAAAGAGGTGGACACACAAGGAGAAGGAGCAAGTAGGAAGCTCGAAGATGTGTATGTCAAATCGTTAGAAGAAATCCCTACAACAATAGTGAGTTTCATCACTAAAAGCCATTGTAGATACCATTTCATATTTTTTTAGCTCCATTTTGTGCAAGCCAAGGAGTCCTTGAGCTTGAGGAGCATTTGAAGTAGCTACCTACCAATTTTCATAATTTTTAGACTTCGTTTGAGTCTTCAAATAGGCCCTAGAACCTAATTTTTAACTAGGCCGGACACTAGGTCTGGACACGGCCAAAACCTAGTCAAAAACTATAAATAGAGCTAGAGAGCTCATTTTTGGGGTTAGCTTGTAATTGATTTGAACTTGTATGAGCATTTTGGAAGTAATCTAAAGAACTCCATTGCTTCTCACTCTTTGTCTTACCTTGTGTGTGTATGTGTGTGCATGTTGGTGTGCTTCTCACTCACGCACTTGTGCCTTCACTTGCTCGAGGTCATCATACCATCCTCACGTCTTCCCGGATTGACATTAAAGGAGGTGCTACTCATCATTGAGCTACAGTGTTGAGCTTAATTAGGTCTTCAACTTATTCAAAGGTTCTTCATATTCTTAATTCCATTTAAATTTAGTAATTAGGGCATCCAAGGGTTTAGTTATTATTGCATAATTTTGGAAAAATCTTATGTAATATCAACAATGTCCCATAAATGCTTGTAGCTCCTTCACTACAGTGGGTCTTGGCATTTAAGAAATAATTTTTGACTTCTCTTCATTTGTGGATATGCCA
This sequence comes from Ceratopteris richardii, assembly GCA_020310875.1. NCBI lineage: Eukaryota > Viridiplantae > Streptophyta > Polypodiopsida > Polypodiales > Pteridaceae > Ceratopteris > Ceratopteris richardii. Next base: position 83,162,840 of record CM035414.1, on the reverse strand, counting down.
TTTTTTGGATACAATGTGCCTCAAAATTCTCCCTTTTCTTACAAAGCACACACACTTCTCAGGATTAAACATAATCTATACATTTAGCATTTATGAAATATATTCATGATCCATCAAGTACCTACTTAATGAGAAAGCACAAAGGATTAAACATAATCTATACATTTAGCATTTATGAAATATATTCATGATCCATCAAGTACGTACTTAATGAGAAAGCACAAAGATCATCCATAGACTTCCATAGTTTTTCTCAAATATTCTTTAAACACATGACACATGAGTCTCTGGAAAGCTATAGGTGCATTGTTTAAACCAAAAGGCATAAACCTAAATGCATATATTCCCCCATTCTATTGCAAATGTAGTCTTATGTTGATCTTCTGGAGTTATAGCTACCTAATTGTATATAGAGAAACCATCTAGGAAACTATATACTTCTTTTTGTGCTACTCTTTCCATTAGATGATTAGTAATGGGTAAAGGATAATTATCTCTTATGGTGGCTGCATTGAGTTGTTTTAGGTTTATGCCACCTCTAAGTTTTCCATTTTTCTTAGGAACCACTTCTATAGGAGATATCCATTCTGTTTGTTTGATTTCATATACAAATTCCATAGACAATAGTTTATCGATTTCCTCCTTTATTTTTGCAACATATACATCATTGTATGTATAATGTCTTTGTTTAGTTGGTTTACAATCAAGGGCTATAGGAATTTAATGAACATAGCTTTGAGGATCTACTCGCTTGATTTCTTTATAAGTCTAAGCACCTCTTTGTATTCTTTCACTAATGCCACTAAAGCTTCTTGATCGTCCTTTTGTATATCATTTTCCATTATTGTTTTTCTTTCTTCTCCCTCCTCAATATCAGTAAGAACTTGTTTGACTTGTTCCTTGCTATCATAAGATTGATCCTATTTTTCTTCTCTTTGAGGTTTGAAAAAACTCACTTGCCTCTCATCCACTTCATCTCTTTTAAAGTTCTCAAGTGCATCAACATTATTCTCTTGATCTTCTATGCCCAAGTCTTTCTTCTTATGAGTGGGTTCTTGAATTACCTTATCATGTTTCTTATGAATTTTCTTCTTTTGATTATCTAGTTCTTGTAAAATTCCCTTTCCTTCTTTCTTGAAGTGTGCAAAATTCTTTTGACATATTGAAAGGTATACTATCATATCCTTCTGAATCACATATTTGTACTGAGTTTTGTTCACAAACTGCTACATCTAGAGTTGCTAATACCTAATCCCGTCCATAAGGTTCAAACTCTTTATCATCAAAATAAATGGGTATTTAGCTAGGATCATCAACTCCCCTTTCCAATTCACACTCTTCTTTGTTCAATTCGTACTTTCCTCCATTTTTTGGTTTGCACAACCATATCTTAGCTTCGTCATCAAATTCCAAATCTCCTATTGTACTTGATGCAATGGAATTTTCCTTTACTTGATGATTCTCTTCCAATCCCTTTTCTTCATGTTGGAGGTACAAATAACTATTTCCCCAATCTTGGACCACTTTAAGTTGTCCTAAAAATGGTCTCCCAAGTATGATATCATGACTATTCAACTCTACAATAGACAATGCTATGATTAAAGTTTATTCCACATGTTTTAACGTCAATTTGTTCTGACAACCCTAAAGGTTCCCTTTGTCCATCTCCTAGGTAAAGTTTTGATTTGGTAGGTTTCAATTTAGGTTTATCCCAATTTTCCCGTAGTTTGTTTGTTATTATAGCCACTCTAGCTCCACTATCCAAAATCACTTGAAGTTGATGTCCTTGAAAGTCTAGACATATAGTTGTATTGCCTTCCTCTCCTTCACAAAATGCACCTATCTTATTAAAAGGTATATAATGCAATGATTATGTTCTTTCCTTGAAGTGTGTTATTCATGCATTTTGGCTTGATGTGTACACCATATTTTCAAAGTATGGCTTTGATTTACCAATTCTTGCCAAGAAAATTTACATGTGATTTGTATATTCTTAAGTTGTTCTAAAATATTTATTTTGTGTCCGTGATCATGTAATTTCATTTTTCTATAGTTAGCACTTAGTTCGTCCAATCTATCTTCTTAGATTTTCTCTTCACCTACTTCCATAATAAGTGGTTGTTGAGTGTTATATTCCTTTGTTTTCTTTTCTCTTAACTCCTACCATTCCACTTGATCCATGCATTTCTTCAATTGATCATATGTTATCCTTATTTGTTTGAACATTTGATCTCTCTCCAATGTTTCTTGTGCAATTTCAATCAATTTTTTAGCAAATTAGAAATCTTTGCTTTTCCTCTTCAGGTTTAGGATATTCTAGATCATGTTTGTCCAATGTTGTTCCCTCATTTAATTTGAGTCAATATTGTTTCAATAATGTCTTCATTTGTTGTGTTAATAGTTTTGCTAGAATAGATCCTCCTTTTTTGTTTTTATAACGCTTACCCAATTGTAAATTATGCTCTTGCTCCTTTATTATCTTATGTATTTTGACTTTTGCTTTCTCTTTTCTTGTTTTCCATGAATTTCTTTTCCTTTTTCCTTGATTCTCCTCTTTATTAGATTCTGTTTCATTCTCCCTTTCCTTCATTTTCAAGGCTTGTGCCTTGGTTATTGACTTGGCCAGTGCATTTTCTTCTAAGTCATAACTACTACCATTAATTGCTTCATGATTTTGATTGCAACTTTCTAATACTCTTACTAATTTCAAAGGAGAAGAAGTATTTATTTTTTTATTGGGATTATTGGGACAAGCTCTTATGAAATCTTCTTTACCTCAATCTGTACAATACACTTCTATTTTCAAAATGGGAGGTGGAGGAAAATCCCTTACGGAGTGATCTTTTGAAATGTTCTAGGGTTTTGTCCCCCCATGTTTCTTTGCATAGGTACAAACTTGTTTGTGATAAACATGAATGTGGATAAGTTATACTATTCTGATATTCCATGTATTGCCTCTCCTTAGCATGCCCCCATGCTTCTTTTGAAAATTGCTCATTGTAAGATGTTGAACATCTACCTTCTGAATCATCAAGATACATTGAAGTGGATGGGGTTATGGCTCTCTCTAGGTTTTATTCCAATCCTATATATTTGACACGTACTACATTTGTGGCTAATGGATGTTGTTGTCCTAAACACATTTAGACGCATCATGAGTTTGTTTTTCATTTATTTGACAATTTCTTTGATGAGTTATCCTTTCTCTAACATATGGATGTTTAATATGATCTTTATCCCCCATGGAGTATTCCAATTTCCTTCAGACTGAAAGAAATTGGAATACTCCAATTCTGCATGGGAGATGAGGGCACGAAAACTGAAAGATAGTGTTGAGGTGATGGCTTCAGTGGTAGTTACTATTACTTCGGTATGAGGTGGTGAGCGGGCTATGAAAAATTTGTTCTTCGGCTTAGGTGGTTTCTATGGCTATGGTTTGAGTTTCTTGGATCTGGGGTGGAGATGGAGAGCATAACGGTGAATTGGACAGAAGTTTCTACCATCACTTCAACATTCATGGTAGAGGTTGCTTCGTGAGTAGTGGCGACTTCAAACTCGGAGATTGGTATTTGAATACTCTTGCTCACTATTCTTGGTGTAGATGCGTCTTTGGTTGTATTGTGTTTGTGGTCTCTTTATTATGGCATGGATGGCTTCCACAACTCCACAAGTCTTTAACATGATTTGGAGGGGCTCAATGAAGTGTCGGTCGACACCTTCTTCTCTCAATATTTGATTGACTAATAACTACTCGATGTGGAATGAGAGTCAACCTCATTCTTGTACACTCATTATTGTGTCGTATGATCGATGAAGTTGCATTGTGTAAGCATGAACACCTTCAGTTTCTTCCTCTTCTTTATCTTTGTTGTCCTCTTCGTCCTCTCATTCTTGTTCTTATTGTTGCTCATCATGTTTCTCTTCTTCATGTTGGTGTTGTCATTCGTCACCTCTTTCTTTTGAATTCAGGTCTACATTCCTAAGAAGCTGTTCAAAATCTATGTTTCCTAATTCTTCAAGACCACTCCCTCCAAGTAACTCTAACTCTGATGGTACCAAGAGGAATATTAGTTGAGGGCCTTTTGTGCTTCTCCTTGGTAGCCCAAGTGTGAAGGGACATACTACATGTTTTAGTGTTGTAGAGATATCAGGCATCAAAGTAGCACCTCTTGGTTGCGAACATGGAATTGATCCTCTCATTCTCTTCGATGGGGGTGCTGATGCTTTTTTGCTTCTAAATTGTTGAATTCAGTCCCAAGATAAAGCTCTCTAGATCAAAATATCATAAGCCATGCCTCTATATATGATATGTGTGAGGTGACAACTTCCTTTCAATATGATCTTGCGAGGCCATCTCTAATTAGCTATGTGAATCTACTCAATGATCCAATGGGAGAGAGTGATGGTCAAGTTTTGAGTGCCTACCAAGAATGAGCTAAACCAAAATTTCTTATGCGGTTGTGTGAACCTTTCTTGCCCACGAAAAATGAAATGTTGTATACACATGCTAAGATGAACTTTGATAGTCAGGGCCATAGCTACCATATCTTTTAATTTGGTGAGATGTATGTTTTTCATGCTATCTAGTAGTAGCATCTTCTTTTTTGTGGGAATATGCATACCCTTATGAAATTCTTCAATTCATTTCCACCTATGAGAGATGGAATGAAAAATCTATTAGCAATCCTCCCATCCTTGTTAGGGTGCAGAGTATTGATAAGGTAGTATAAAATCTGGTTTAGGTAGCCTTGCACTAAATTATTTGGCTAAGCGTGCCTCATGCCATATAGGTTGGAGTTCCTTCACATTTTGCAGCTCCTCATATTCTCGTGTAAAGAAGTGATACTTTCCCCATACATTTTTAAATTGACATTTTTCTACCTAGAAGTATGTCATGTCTTTGAGAGATCTTACCATCTCGTTGAACCAATGGGAGTGGGGACTAACCTTCATTGTGTGTCCCATGGGTGGCCCTTGAATGGGTATTGTTTGCATGTGTACTAGTACCTTTGTTCTCTCCATGGGTATTTCAACAATAGGCAAGGTGTCAATGTCTATCATTTGATCACTAGAGCTTGCATGGGAACTAGTGCTTGCAGCTTCAAGCATGATGAGAGAGGTAGTAGATGTTCTAGGAATTTGCTAGAAGAAGAAGAATCTTATTAGTATTGTATCAAAACTATGTGAGACCTTGTTCGCTTTACAATAACAACATGATATCCTTGAATGTTATTAAGTTAGTGAGTGTTATGTGTGAGGTTAGTGTTAATGAAGGTTAATATGGTGAGTGGTTCACCTAGGTACATACTTTGGGAAATGAAATGAGCTCTGAATGCACTTATTACTATACAAGAGTGTTAAATGGTGGGTTCAGGGGGTTTGTTACATGATTTGATTCCCCATTTTTCCCTTATGGGATTACAAAGTTTGCATGTGAATACATCTAAGGGTTCCAAATATGACTCCACCTAGTCCGAGACTTTTTAGGTACCCATTTCCAAGTAATGTTAGCTTTTATTTCTCTTCAATATGTGTTTACAACAACTTTTCTTATCAAGATTTGTTGGGTGGGGATAGGTAAGAACTTATTTGGTTCTAAGAGATTATATGTGGCTTTCTAAGCTTGCAAGCAGGTCTTAGGCACCCTGATCTGTCTAGGGTTGTGGCCAGCATTCATCAATCACGTAGGTACCCAAATGGAGAGTACACATTGTGATTGACATGCGGGGTCATTGGTCAATTTAGTTTCATCAACTGCTTCATATGCACTCGTGGTCCTAGCAAGGGAGCACATGGGTGCTCACCCTTGCATCTCAAGATCTGCTTCACACCATGAATCACCTTGCCTCGAGATGTTTTCTATTTTTGGGAGTCAGTGGTCTTCTTTAGCTCCTCCTTGTGCCTCTTTGCATGAGGTATAGAGACCATTGGCATCTTTGGAAAAGAAGGGAGTTCTATCCTATCGTCTACTCATTCTTCAATAGCCATATCCTTTTGCATCACATAGTTTTGTACAAGAACAACATCTTTTTCTTCAAGATTATTCCTATAAGAACTAGGAGTTTGTGTCACCACTGGATCATTGATTGTGTAGCTACATAGTTCTATTGTGACATGCTAGTTATTTACCCAAACCTGAAGAAGTCCAATCCTTAACTTTGATTGTCATATGGACTTCATGGATGGATATGGGGAGCTCCATCTCACCCATGCAAGGGGTTTCCACTCCTCCTAATCCTACAAGATAGGCTTCAATAGGATTAATGCACAATCCTATGTCGTGACAACAAGATAATCTAATAGCACTAGTGGCTGCCCATGAGTCAATCAATGCCTTGATTGTATTTGCAATCATGCCCATCCCTAATTCTATGGTTATAAAAGGACATCTATCAATTGTATGATGAGAGGGAACACTCTTGGTTTGACACATATCCATATGATACCTTGGGACATCATGATTAACGTGCCTAGGCTGATATGTACCTTTTCTTCTCAACTTCATATGTCAAATACATTCTAAGGTCTCTACTTGAGCTTCTTCATGGATTCATTTCTCTTATCCCTTGTGCTTCTTTGCTATATTAAGTTGAATTAACATTTCGCATCTTCCACAAAAACAACATCCAGAATGCATTAAGTCTGTGAATGATATAGAGGATAGGCTTTAGATAGACTGTAGCGCTTTAGTGGGACACTTGTTAAGTACATATCCTGCACAAATAATAGCCTCAAGCCAGAAAATATGTGGTAAGGCCTGACCCTTGACCATACACCTCACCATCTTCATGAGTGACATGTTCTTCCATTCAGCAACTCCATTCTATTGAGGTGTATACGGCACTGTTGTTCAACCAAAAATGCATTAAAATTAGAAAACATATATTCACCCCCTTGATCAAAATGGAGGGTGCCCATTTTACATGCTGATAGATTTTCAGCCAAAACCAAAACGTTTTTGAAGCACATGAACACTTCGGACTTTGCATTGGAAAGGAGGAATGTTGCATTGTGCCCAAAATACAGCCTTTACAAACATGTTTTCCAGGTGCCTCAAGTTTGGGCAAAGATCACACCATTTCAGATTTCCACAGGTGTAGCAAACTAACAAAATTTAGATGACCAAAGCATGCATGCCAAAGCTTTGCATGTGACATAGCCTGAGAATCATGTATTGCACATGCTGAATCATTTACAGATCTTTCATAGTCTATGAGCTTATATAGCCCACAACATAAAATGCTAGAAGCAATAATAACATTGCCATTTGACAGATCATGAACTATACATCTATCATCAACAAATTTCACAACCAAGCTAATCTTGGCTAATGCAGAAATTGATAACAGATTCTTCTTGATCCCTGGCACAAATAAAGCATCTGACAAATTGAAAGAACTACCATCAACAGTAGTCAAAATGATCTTACCAACTCCCATGATAGGATAAGAGGAGTTGTTGGCGCATGTGATAGTATTCCATGTAGGGGTAGGCTCGAGTGAAGAGAAGAAACTGTGCTGCAAGGTAATATGTTTGGTCGCCCCACTATCAAAGTACCAAACATCTGAGTCTACTGCAAACATGCACTACTCATGAGAAGATGGGTCAAAATTGCAAACAGTAGTAAATGCCCATTCTTCTTCTTGCACAAGATTAGCAGACTCTGTTTTTTGTGTAGAGGCCTCTGCAACAACCATTCCAGCCTCCTTTTTCTTTGCCTCTCTAGTAGCCATTTTTGGATAGTTCTTTATGATATGATCATTTCCTTTACAGTACTTGCAAAAAAATTTCTGCTCATCTGATTTCTTCTCATCCTTATCTTCATTCTTCGATATGCAGCATTTGCAAATTTCTGCTTACTAGTCGAAGAGCTCCATTTTCCTTTGCCCTTCTCACTAGCTAGGAAAGCTTGATCTGCAACATGCATAATGGACCTGTTCTACCTGGACTGATCTTCCTGCAACAAAATAGAGACTAACTCCTCAAATGACAAGGAATTTGGATTGCCTTTCATCATCAACCGAAGAGTAGAAGCAAAACTCTGATATGAATCAGGATGACCATTCAGAACGGTCTGCACAAGTGAGCGATTTTTTATAACCTCATCAGCAGAAATCAAATGTTCCTTCAAGTCTTTGATCTTTGGTAGAAAATTGTCCATAGAATCACCTTCATTCATGTGCTCACTCTCCAGGTGTTTTCAAAGGTAAGCAACACGAGCCTCATTCCTAAGCTTGGTACAATGTGGTAAGTGTATCCCAAGCATCCTTAGCTATTTTGCAAGAGCAAATGTGAGGAATAATGGCACATTTGATAGACAAAGCTATCAATGCATGTGCTTGGGCATCTCTACCATCCCAACGAATTTGCTCTGTAGTAGGTGCAGCATAAACCGTAGCACGAATAGGAATATGCAGAATATCATCATCTTTGACACCTTCTACATCAGCTTCAGTACCTACATAACAGTTGCACGTGTGATAGGAGGTTTTTCAACACCCTCCACAATGTTCCACAATCCTTTTGCAACCAATACATGTCGCATCATATAAGCCCACAATGGGTAGTTGGTACCTTCCAACTTATCCTCAATAACGAACATATGAAATACATCACTGCTTTCAGCCATAGCTAGTGACTAAAATACTTTGATATTGATTGTATCTCAAAAAGTTGAACAAAATTGCCAAGACAAATTCTGCTAAACCTGTAGCAGACTTTGAGACGCTTATATTGGTGAACCAAAACTGGTATATACTTTGGAACAAAAAGACGAAATAGCTTGCTCAAGCATTGCGATAGTGCATTCGAAGGACGAAACGAGCTCAAATCATGGAAACACGCTGAGTATGCTCACCAAAATTCGTGCGATTCTGAGACTGCAACTGGAGAGGTGTCGATGATGCCCTAGATGAAGCGGCGACCTACTTTGATACCAATTGTTGGAATTAGATGTCTGCAGAAGCACGCAAATAGCACAAGAAAGAAGAAGAAGCTTGGAGCACAACACACAATACAGAATGTATTACTAGAGAATGTACAAAGATAAGTAGCCCATTAGGGCAATAGGCGTATATACAAGCCGGGGGAAAAAAACCTCCTAAAGAGGGAAAAAAGTGCCCTGGTGGTCCTAGAGTGTTCACACACAACACTACCTAAATATATCAACAGTCTTGTAGAAGAAAGAGGCAAAGGAAAGCAGGCCCCAAAAAATTGCAAAATTAGGCATAATTTTTCTTCTTCAAATTTCCATGATATGACATCAAGAGGCTTGTAAATGCTCTAGAGGAGTCCTTTAGATGCATGAATTCTGAATGTTGTAGCATTAGCATTGTAAAATTGTAGGAATTTAGAGTTTTTCAATAAAAGTGCTAGTCTCTTGTGTGAAAGGAACATTTTTAGGGCACATGTATATAAGTCACTTGATGACTCTTTGTAAGAAATTTTTGCCATTGTGCGAAATCAAGCTAAAATTTCAAATTTGCTTCTTTTCTGCTGAGTATCTTCTTCTCTAAGAGCTTGCTTGTGTGTTTGGTGCTTGAAATGTGTGTTTAAGACTGTTGTCTACCCATCTCCTTTATGATTAAGCTCTTGTAATGCATGTGTGGAGCTACGTGAGCTCTAGAGTAGAGTTGGTGATTTTTTCCACTCACTATTTTGCTCATAACTTGAAGGACATTTATCAGATCAAGTGGCATTAAAAGCATCTCGTTGAGAGCTTCAAAAGGAACCCGCTAGTGACCATATTTGGAGTTCAAAGCTGAGAGAAAAGTCCTAATTTGTGTTTATTGTTGTTACAAGTATCATGATGTGCATGTCTAGTGTAATAAGTGACTTGGAAGGTAGATGACTCATATTACATGCATTGTTAGCACGTTCATTTCATTTACCATCATGTGTGCACATGTCTCCATACACTTGATATGTCTAATTTCACAGATTGATAATTAAACGTGTATTAATCCACCACTATATGTACTTGTGGTTGATTGAGGTATAGTCTCACTTAGCACAAGTCCCTAAGGCTCTACGAATTAGGTACACACCTTGTTACATATGAGGAACCCATATGGTAAAAACAAAACATTAAACTTCAATTGTTGCAGGCTCCAAACTTCATTGTTATGAGACAAGAAGGCTATGTGTTTCAAAGGTCAAAAACCATAACTCAAAGGCTCAAAAGGCAAGGGAAACCATCATAAAGAAGATGCATACAATTGAGGGGCACCCAAAACATTATTTCAGAAGAAGATAGTACAACAACCAAAAATAGAGAGCCCAACGATAACATTGGATCACTTTGGAGACACTCGTTTTCCTTCTTCATGCCATTTTCAAAATATATCTTTCCAAATGGATAACAACCCCTTTTCAAGCATACTTGAAGGATGCACACCGATACCTGTAGAATTGTGTTGCAGATGAAAAATGTGCTTCATCCTTGGAGTTGACTTTGCTGCACCTGAGCAGATCTGACTAAGGGAGAACCTTCCCAACCTCACAAGAGGAGCAATGAATATCTCATACAATTGTTAGTACTGACGAGAAGCAACAGATTCGGTGTCAACAAGATAGCGGATAAAACTAGAATAGGGAGTACGTCAGAGGCAGGTGGATAAATTAGCAAATAGTAGTCAAAGTGTTGTATTGGGAATCCACATGTGGTTTTGTAGAGCAGCTTAACACTATTGTTGATTGAACAATTGCAAAAAAAAGGGATAGAGAATTTTCTTTTTCGATGTCATGTTGAGGAGCAAG
>CM035414.1:82544582-82547082 GCA_020310875.1 Ceratopteris richardii | reverse complement strand
TGCTAACCCGTTGCTAACGTGTTGCCATTGTCGTTGCTAAAACGTTGCTTTCCACTATGGCCTTGAGCACTTCAAAGTTCACCTTCACCCCTTCATAGAGGAGTGAGCACTCGGCCTTTGCCATCACCTATGAGCTAAGCCCTTCGCGAATCGCCATTATCCGTGAGCTCTCTCAATCCGACTTCAGAGAGAGAGAGAGAGAGTGTTAGCTAAATTCTAATAGCATGTTGCCCATAGTTGCACTCGTCCAACGTACGAGTGGACGCATACTAAGTGTCCAATCCGATCCCGTACAATACGTACAATGAAGAATCTAGAAAATTTTCACGTCCATTACAGATGTACAAGAATGTTTACTTTTCACTTGTTTTATCCTTGGACACTTAGCAACCCTAGTCACTTGTGATTATCCCTCTCCTTGCCAACACTTGACTTAAACCATTGAGGTAAAAAGCAAGCTTTTGCATTTTCTAAACCCTCCATCTTCTCATCCACTCTTCATATAGCTAAAAAGAGGCACCCAACCCGACTCCAACCTCTAATAGGCCCCCCTTTTTTAATTCTCAAATGCAGATCCTTGATTCTAGAATGCATTATGATACTATCATCTATGTACGTGTGTGTGTGTATGTATGTATGTATGTATGTATGTATGTATGCATGCAACATGTATGCACTATGTACGTATATAGGTATGCATCTATCCATCTATCCATTTATCTATCTATCTATATATCTACATACATGCATACATACATACATATCAAAGTCACCAGGGGACGGGGACGGGTCCCGGGGACGGTGGTGTCCCCGGGACGGGAACGGAGCCGAGGGTGTCTCGGGGACGCGTCCCCGGGACGGCACAAAAAAGAAGCTCATTTTTGCGAAAATATCGAAGAAATAATGCACAATGAATGTGTGAAGTTTGAACATATGAAAGGACCAATAAGAACATAACTAGAGATAAAAACGTGTTTTTCCGGTAGAAACAATGAACATGTATCAAGCACTTTAAAGTTTTAACATTCAGAATTGTCATTTATATTTCATTGTCTCAAAAAAAGAAGATTCTACATCAACATCATCATCATAAAGTGAACAGAGTGTGGAGAGGGTTTCCGCATATGGTTGAAACTTGAAGGTATCTTAAGCCTCAATACATATGACATCCAAGGAGAAAAATTGAAGGGAGCAATGGCCTCTATTTATGGTTTCTTATGGCCCTCAAGCAAGTTACAAAGCCTCCCTAACATTGGCTTAAGAAACTCTAAAAGAGAGGCAAAAAAACGTGAAGTTTTTTGGCAAGAAAAATAGGCCCAACATAGGAGCCGTCCCGGATTTCCGTCCCCAAATAGCTTCATGACATGAATCCGTCCCGGGGATGCGTCCCGGGGACGGTTTGCTGTTACAGAGAGATGTAAGGGGACGCCTGCCGTCCCGGCTAGGCGTCCCGAGGAATTAAGTTGAGGGGACGGCGTCCCGGCGTCCCTAGGGCCCGGGGACGCGTCCCCATGTGACTTTGATACATATATACATACTACATGCATACATATATACAACCGTACAGTTGTATAACAAATATACACACATATGAACAGTAAGTGATAAATGATTAATTCTATTATGACTCATGAGTCGTGACTACTGATTGTACATCTTAGTGTGTAGTGTACATTAAAATTAAATCATGCCACATGGTTCATTAATGGTTGTAATTTATTATTTGTAAGTTTTAACATGCATAATATATATATCTATATACTATACCTTAGATTCTTATGAATATATGCGTACTTGTAAAGATCCACCTTACGCACCTTACCTTCGGATACCATTCAGTCCTCGCACCTTACGTGCACCGAACTGCCTTGGCTACATGCAAATGAACATGATGGGAAGAGATGAACTCTTCCGTATCCACCAAAGAAGGAGGTAGTGCAAGGCCATCGAGTTACAAGCTATGTGTCTACAAAAGAATTGGAGGAGCAAACATCTTTTTGTTCTCATGATATAACATCTTTTTGATATGATAATGATGACTTATGAACACTATTTGACATGATACAATACATATGACTTGACTTTGAGTAACTCTGAATGTTCAACCGTCATGTGCTTCGTACATGTATATTGTTCAATGTTTTTACTTAAAAAAACACCTTTTTCCCATGGTTTTCTTCTTGTTGGTCATTTCAAACATTAATAGATTCATTGTACACTACTTTCATTTTTATCATTTTGAAAAAAACAACATTTTTTTAGTACCACCACGGGGAAGCATCCCAAGACACCCTAGGCTCCATCCTCGTCCCAAGGAGACCACCGTTCCCGAGACTCGTCTCCGTCCCCTAGTGACTTTGCTTAGAGAGCTCTCCAACCATACATAATGGTTTTCTTTCCACTTATAGACTGGACTGCCACTTCATTTAGACCTTTTATTCTAGTCATCAATCATCGGGGGCATCTCTTCCATGCACATGGGCACTTGTCACTCAAAAAA
>CM035414.1:82474582-82539582 GCA_020310875.1 Ceratopteris richardii | reverse complement strand
TTGGCATGTGCAGTAAATGATTCTCAGGCTATGTCAGATGCAAAGCTTTGGCATGCATGCTTTGGTTATCTGAATTTTGCTAGTTTGCTACGCCTGCGAAAATCTGAAATGGTGTCCTCTTTGCCCAAACTTGAGGCACCTGGAAAACATGTTTGTGAAGGTTGTATTTTGGGCAAAATGCAGCGTTCCTCCTTTCCAAAAGATGGTTCAGTTCGGGCTACACAGAAATTGCAACTTGTACATAGTGATGTCTCTGGTCCTATGAAGACACCCTCTTTTGGAAATTACCTTTACTTCGTGACTTTCATTGATGATTTTTCCAAGCATGCATGGGTATATCCACTCAAAGCAGAGTCCGAAGTGTTCATGTGCTTCAAACAGTTTTTGGTTTTGGCTGAAAATCTATGAGCATGTAAAATGGGCACCCTCCGTTCAAATCGAGGGGGGGAATATATGTCTTCTGATTTTAATGCATTTCTGGCTGAACGTGGGATAAAACACCAATGTAAAGTGCCATATACACCTCAACAGAATGGAGTTGCTGAACGAAAGAATAGGTCACTCATGGAGATGGGGAGATGCATGGTTAAAAGTCAAGCTTTACCACAGTTTCTGGCTTGAGGTTGTCATGTGCGCAGCATATGTATTGAACAGGTTTCCCACCAAAGCGCTACAGTCTATCACTCCATATGAGGCTTGGCATGACCGCAAGCCATCTGTTGCTCATCTGCGTATTTTTGGGTGTTTTGCATATGCACTAGTGCCTGAACAACATCGCAGAAAATTGGATGATAAGGAAGTAAAATGTATTTTTGTTGGGTACAGTTCTGAAAGTAAAGGCTATCATCTGTATCATCCACAGACTAAACGCATTCTGGTTAGCCGTGATGTTGTCTTTGTGGAAGATGTTATGCATCCATTGCTTTCATGTACTAAGGAGACATCCGTTAGCTCCAAAGACATGTATGATACTTTGATGCCTCTTTTTACAAGTGGACAGTCTAGTGCTGGTCCTAATGAGGAAACTTCTCAGCCTTTGCAGGTTTCATATGATGATGTAGATCATTCCATTTCTGATGCAGATTTACATGATGAACTTGTTGATGAAAGAGCTGATATTGAGCAAACTATGCCAAAATGGCTTGTGCAGACTTTGCGTGACAGCAAATTAGATGCACCTTTGTCATATCGTACTCGTTTAGGCTCTCATAGTGCCTCCTTTGCATCAGATTGCTATGCTATGGCTCCATCTAGTCTCTGTGATGAGAATGAGCCTTTTTCTTTTGATGAAGCACAGAATTCAGAAAATTGGATGGTTGTTATGCAATCTGAATATGATGCTATAATGAAGAATGGTACATGGTCATTATGTGACTTGCCTCCTGGCAAGAAGGCCATTGGCACTAAGTGGGTATACAAGCTCAAGCGTAAACCTGATGGTACAGTTGACAGGTATAAGGCTAGGCTTGTTGCAAAGGGTTATGGGCAAGAAAGAGGCATTGATTTTGATGAGACCTTTGCACCTACATGGCGTATGACTACTGTTCGGAGCATTTGTGCACTTGCAGCCCATCATGGTTGGAATGTACATCAGTTGAACATTAAAACAACATTTCTAAATGGTGACTTGCATGAAGAAGTGTATGTTTTTCAGCCTCGTGGCTTTGTGCAGAAAGGGCATGAAAACCAGGTGTGCAGGTTAAAGAAGGCATTATATGGTTTAAAGCAAGCACCACGTGCTTGGTATGAGAAGATATATGCCTATCCGATTGCACATGGTTTTGAGAAAAGTCCAACTGAAAGCACCTTACATGTTAAGCGTGCTAATGATGTGCTTCTGATCATTGTTGTCTATGTTGACGACATGCTGCTCACTGGTCCTATTGAGAAGCATATTGCTGATTTCAAGGCTGATTTGCATGCCTCATTTGAGATGTCTGATTTGGGGCATTTGCATCACTATTTGGGCATTCAATTTATGCACGTTGATGGTGGAATGGCTTTGTGTCAAACGAAATATATTGACAGATTATTGAAGCGTTTCGGCCTTGAAGACTGTAAGCCTATTGCCACTCCTATGGAGACAGGTTTACGATTGAGTCTTCATGATGCTGGAGATGCATTTGATGTAGTTCTCTATTAGCAGACTGTTGGATGCTTGATTTACTTATGCATTACTCGGCCAGATATTCAGTTTGCTCTCATAGAGAGCAGGTTTATGCATTGCCCAGGAGTCACGCATTGGAAGGGGGTTAAGCGCATCTTTCGCTACTTGAGTGGTATTCGACTACTTGGGTTGTTTTTCCAAAGGGGGGATCACTACCGCCAAATTTGCATGCTTTTTCTGACTCAGATTGGGCTGGTTGCTATGACACTCATTTGTCCACCAGTGGTTTTCGCTTCATGCTTGGTAGCTCATGTATATCTTGGTTGAGCAAGAAGTAGCCTACTGTGGCCACTTCCAGTTCTGAGGCTGAGTATAGGGAAGCTTTCACAACGACTCTGTTTAGTGTGTGTGGCTCGGACTCCTTATGGCTGATTTGGGTGTTGGAAAGTCTTTTGCCACCACCATCTTCACTGACAGTCAGAGCGCATTGGCAGTTGCGAGGAACCCTGTGTTCCATGCTCGCACTAAGCACATTGAGGTGCATTATCACTATGTCACGGAGAGGTTCTCTGCTAGGGAGATCAGCTTGGCATATGTGCCCACGCAAGAGAACATTGAAGACCTTTTCACGAAGGCTCTGCCTAGGGAGAAGTTTGAAGCTTTCCGCAAAGCTTTGGGCTTACTTCCTTTTGTGGAGTGATTTCCACATGCTTGGCACTTCCTTATACATGAGTGCCAGCTCCTTGTTCACTGCATCACTCCCAGGGGGGATTTGTTCATATATTTAGGTAGTGATGTGTGTGAACACACTAGGACCGCCGGGGCACTTTTTTCCCTCTTTAGGAGGTTTTTTTCCCCCGGCTTGTATATACGCCTATTGCCCTAATGGGCTACTTATCTTTGTACATTCTCTAGTAATACATTCAGTATTGTGTGTTTGTGCTCCAAGCTTCTTCTTCTTCCTTGTGCTGTTCGCGTGCTTCCGCAGACGTCTAACTCCAACATATATATATATATATATATATATATATATATATATATATATATATATATATATATATATATATATAATATATATATATATATATATATATATATATATATATATATATATATATATATATATATATATATATATATATATATATATATATATATATATATATATATATATATATATATATATATATATATATATATATATATACACACACACACACACACACACACATATATACATACACACACATATATATACACACACACACATATAGATACACTTGTCACTCACATAGATATGCACAAAGAAAGTTCTCAATCAAAAGCTTACTCTTCTTGAAGAGTTCTTGGACGTTGAGTAGAAGGGTCAGCTGAAAGCCTGACAGGATTGACCAATGATAATTTGACAAGCTCATTCACTTCCTCCGTCATCGTTGCGGAGAAGAGCATAGTCTGCCTCTTTCTCGGGCAGAGCCTTACCTGGAAAGGTACAACCTTTGTTACAAAATTTGAGATAGCTTTTCATATGAGTAAGCCATCACCTTGGGTGAATGACTGTCAATTCTTGGTATTGAAATAAGAAAGCCTGTGTGTGTGTGTGTGTGTGTGAGAGAGAGAGAGAGAGAGCTCACACGAGCAAGCAGGGCATGGGGTGGGTGGGCTTTTTTGTGGGGTGAATGGGATTTGTGTGTGCATGCATGCACATGTGCATATGTGTGTGTGTGTGTGTGTGTGTGTGCATGGATGCACATGTGCATATGTGTGTGTGTGCATGGATGCACATGTGCATATGTGTGTGTGTGCATGTGTGTGCACATCTGCAGGTGCATGTGCATAAAATCACTGTTGTAGACAATCAAATGTCATACCAGTTCTTGTACTTCATTGGCGAACCCAAGCTCCAACAGACGATCTGCTTCATCGAGGATCAGGATAGCCAAATCCTCCAATCCTACTGAATGAGTATTGTGCAAATGGTCAATCATTCTACCTGGAGTCGCTACAACAATGTCTGGATGTGACCGAAGAGACACCTCCTGAACCTGAGCTTTGATGCAAAGGGAAAGGATGAAAAATATCACAATATTATTCTTGATTTACTATCTCCAGACTTTACCAAAATTTGAAACCCGTTTCAAAATGTTTTTATTCAGGATAGAGGTAGCAATAATAAGCATAAGCAAGAATGTCTGCAAAATGCACAGCCGATGACACTTATGTAAACACAAGAAAATAATGCAAATATGCAGGAACTTTTTAGTTAAATTGTGACAAAGACATGCATTCACTGTAAATTATATTACCTAGGTTAATGGATCATTTGAGATAAGCATCTAAGAACGCAAAACAAGAATGCCTACCAGATAATCACCTTGCTAGAAAGGCCTCCAACTATGAGACAGCAACGTACATCGGTAAATTGTGCCAGTTTCTCAATCATACTGTGGACTCTGTGTAGACAACCACAGGAATAAGTATTGGGCCTCAAATTACATCAATTTTGTGCTTGTTAAATGTTCCAACCAAAAACTCATTAAATATAGAGGCAATTGATAGAAAGATGAAAACATTTGGTTATAAAACTTGATTAGAAGACGAAAACCCTTTCATATCATGTGTACAAACATTCCACCAACGCCACTCTAAACATATGACGCTTATTGTATTGCATGTTCCTGATGGTTATGATGCCAAATACAGATCTGTAAACATTGAATACAAGAATGATAAGAAAAATCCCTCCAAGGTGAAATACTCCTGAAACATTCTGTATGCAACTCAGTGATTACACATCTTTTAAATGTTCAGCAATCACATGACCTCTTCTTGCCTGGATTTTACAAACCAGCCAGAATCCAGACTATATACTTCCCCAACACCAAATGGTGAGTGCCTCACAAATGTACCCCCCTAAACCGTCCTTGGCCATAAGAGAATAGATCATTAGATACATTTAACAGACTATAACTTGCTTAGACTAATGTTATCATTCAATAATCTGACAAGCAACAATAAATTGGCTTTCCTTCCCAATAGTGTATTGCAAGACAATACTGCAAAATATGCATAAGTACTGCTAACTGCAGATAATGCATTAAGAGCAGTACCTAAAACAAATTCAGAGAAAGCACAAAACTTCCCAGCAGCAGCAATAGCAAATGTGAATCAAAGACATGCAGTGCTATGCAGTTTACTGTTGATTCATGCTAGCAGCACAAAGATCTAATCCATGCAATAGATAGCAGTGGTTACAAATCAATAGATAACCAACTAATGTGTTTCCTTCATTTATCAAACTGCAGATTGAAGGTCATTTGTTAAACACAATGTAGGACATGGCGATTATTTCAGCCAAACATTTAGAATGTTTTAGTATTAAAACGCGATACCCAATATCCATTCCTTAAAGTTCAAGGACTAACATATTTCTTTAGAACAAGTACAATAATGACCAATGCTCTTACAAACCAAACTAATTCACCACTCCATTAGAAGTAAAATTAAAATTCATGTAAACCAAACAAAAAAAAAGAATGTTTGACACGATCATAAGCTCGAATGCATCCCAGAACATGTTTATATACAAGACTAAACCACACTTTCAGATAAAGACAAGCTCAAAAGGAGGAGACAAATTATGGGGAGGGAAGAAATATGGCAACTGCATTTACTGCACGGCAAGCTCTCTTGTTGGAGTCAAAATCAAGACACGAATCGCTGGTATCCTTTTAGGTCGAAACAGAAGCCTTTCCAGTAATGGCAAAGCAAAGGCAGCAGTCTGCAGCTCACCAATACCAGTTAGATAACTTTTGAATGCATACAAGTTTGACCTATGAAAACGAATGAACATGACAAGCATACTTTGCCAGATCCAGTAACGGCACTCCCGCATATATCGCGACCTGTTAATGCCAGAGGGATGCAAGCTGCCTGTCACAACATCACCAAGTTCTGAAGTCATAAACCTTCCAATGTCAACTTCCAATTTTTTCGGGGGAATGAATGCGTATACATTTTAGGTTGAAACTATAATACTTCTTAAAAGTTTAAAGGTTGTATGAGAAGCCCAAATTTCAGCCCCTTACACAGTTTGATTGTTCATTTCACTATGAACAAAGCTATCACCATGAAACCCAACCCCTCGCAGTACAATAAGCTCAAAAGTTTTGGGAAATTAAGACAGATATTTGTAATTTCTATTCTGCAGAGTAGAGAAAAACAGAGAAAATAGATGAGCTTCTCTTCCTGAGTGAACAGAAAAGGCTGGATGGCCCATTGTGTGGTTTGAATCTGGCAATCTTGGCATCCAGCAGCTCTGGTCAGAACATAACCACTTCAGGATGCATGAACTGATGCTTGGATGACATCCCCAGACAACATGTGTAGTAGATTATCCTTGAACATTTTTCAAAATCTTTCCAACATTTTCTTAGGAATTACTGACATCCCCGCTAGCATCATCAGTACCCAACGGTGTGTACAGAACTCAGAATGAATGCATGCTCACACATGCACCCCACAACACACACATCACGAGCATGAACTCACAAGAAGCTCCGTAAAGTGAGTTTCTATCACTTCCGGAAGTGTTGGAAAAACTCAGCCATAATGAATCCTGGCACAAACACAAACGAAAGATACGAAAAATTACAGAAAATGCATACTTGATAAGGTATACACACCTATGAGCCGGTCACAACTCGGACACAGAATCCACAAGTGAAAATTGCATGTCTGCTAATACAACAATTATATATACCATAATGAATCCAAGCAAACCCAAAATTGATCCTCCAATGAAAGTGCAAATATTAGCCAATGGTAGTCAACCACAAGACTATATAGAAGATTAACTCCATTATGCATTGTATCAACTCAATATTATGATATCCCCGCTATCATCATCAGTGCCCAATAGAGGGTATAAACAAAGAATGAGAGCAAGCTCACACATGCACCCCACAATGCACACACACCACGAGCATCAACTCACAAGAAGCTCTGCGAACTGAATTTCTATCATTTCTGGAAGTGATGGGCAAACTCAGCCATAATGGAGCCTAGCACAAAATGCAAACAAAAGATAGGAAAAATTACATAATGCATAATTGATAGACATACACAACTATCGATTGATTGCAATTCGGACGAAGAATCCATGAGTGAAAACTGCATGCCCGCTAATGTGACAATCATATTTACCAGAATGATTCCAAGCAAACCCCAAATTCACTTCAAATGGAAGTGCAACTATAAGCTCACGGTAGTCAACCACAAGACTATATGGGTTAGCTCCATTATGCAAAGTATCGACTCAATACTATGACATCCTCACTAGCGTCATCAATGCCTAATAGTGGGTGTAGAAGTAAGAATGATAATTGATTGCATGCTCACACACACCCCACAATGCTCACACACCATGAGCATGAACTCACAAGAAACTTTGCAAGCTGAGTTTTTATCACTTCCGAAAGTGATGGTCAAGCTCAGCCATAATAGATAGGATAAATTTCGGAAAATGCATGGATGATATGGTATACACATGTAACAACTAGTCGCAAGTCGGACAAAGAACCCGCAAGTGAAAAGTGCACGTATGCTAATACGGCAATCATACATACCAGAAAGAATCCCGACAAACCCCGAATTCACCCTCAAAAGAAAGTGCAACTATAGACTATATAGCAAATCAGCTCCATTATCCATATTATCGACTCATGACATCCCCACTAACGTCATCAATGCCTAATGGTGGGTATAGAACTAATAATGAATGAATGCTCACATACGCACCCTACAATACACACACACACAAACCACAAGCATAAGCTCACGAGAAGCTCTATGAAACTTGTTTCTATCACTTCAAAAAGTGAAAAAGAGAAAATGCTTTGACTAACAGAATGCATCTCAAAAGGGAGAAGGATCCCCTGTTTGTTGGAAAAACAACCTTCCACAAGAGGCTGCACATATTTCAAGAAGATTTCAGATAATCAATTTTTTGAAAGTCAACCAAGGTCAAATCAGGTCAAAATATGATCAAAATAATCAAATTTTGCATGGATTTTTTATTTCAGATTTGGATAGTATATTTCAAGAGCTATCTATTGATATATGATACAAGCAATTTGGAGCACATTTGGGGGTCAAAAAGTCAAACCCTAATTTGTCATCGACCACCCAAAGCAGGTCAAAAAACCAACATCAGTTTGTATACTTGGCAAGATCTTATATGTTTTATTCAACAGTCGAAATTTGATCGATAAAAACATAGGCAACTAATTAAAAGCTAGGCGAATAGCTTTTTTGAAAAAAAATCTGTTTTTTTATTAAAAAAATCATAAATCATTTTTTAAAGAAGCTTTTTACATGAGCTTTTTGTGGGAGCTTTGATCTATAAAAAGACACTATTATGGTCACTTTATTATCAGCTTTTGGATGTTCAACCTTGAGCAAGACTATGGAGATCTCTCTTCAACCTTGGTAAGGAAGGAAGCGCTAGGGTTAGTGTTTCTTCTTCAATCACAAAGAGGACGTCAACTTGGAGCTTATCCACACAATAAGTATGATACAAGTCAGGCAAAAAGTTTCGGGCATGTCCAGTTGCAACCATGAATACAAAACAAGTATTTATATCAAAAGAGAAAAGAGAGAAAATTTAATCATATAAATCAAAAAATAGTAATAGCAATAAAAACAAACAAAAAACAAAGAAAAAGACAAAAAAGAATTGCATCTTCAACTTCTATGTTTATCCACAACAAGAAGTATCATATTTCAAACTTTATCATGCATAGGCTTGAACAGAATAGCTATGGCATCCCCTACTCGCATCGTCAGTGCTCTAGAGTCTTTCTAATACTCATATCGTACAATGAAACATGAATTAATACACTCTCTTCTCATCTCAAGTTTCGTAATTAAATATGACGAAAAGCACTTCTAAATGATGATATGCACTAGTAAAAAAATTGATCCTAAGCTTAAATAAAAAAGTTCCAAAAAGCATTTTGTTTAAAAAATCTAATAAAGACTACAATATAGCAGGATAAAATATGTTGAAATTAACACGTTCAAGATGTTTTCTATGGCATCACCGATCCCATCTATGTATCCAATGTACATTAGGGCATTTGTATATCATACTTAGGACTTCCATGTTCAATCTTTAATTTTGGTGCAAAAGCATGTATTGCTAGTCTAAGCACCACAATATGCAGCATGGTGACTATGGCATATATGAAAATACCTGTATGGGGGTGGGTTTCTCATAGCCAAGAGCCTCACATGCACGTACAAGAGGACGAGATAGGTTGAGCTCCAAAAAAGAATTTGCTTTAAAAGAAGCCCCTTCGCTGGAGGAGAAAAAATTGTAGTCATGCACTTTTCCATTCCCTGGATTCTGCTTCTCTTTTAAACGTTTGGCCTGGAATGATAACACAACGAAAGCCAGTTTCATGAATTGCCCTTGAACAATCTATATATGTAGTACACGTGAATAATCTTGTGTAGACTTCCGGCCAAAAACAAAGATGTGAAAAAGCCCCACATTCAACCCAAAAAAAGGGAACATAATACCTTCTGATTAGCCCTCTTCTTTTTGGAAGCTTTACCTCCTCCATCCGCATCGCTATTTTTGTCCTCCTGCTCACTGTCATCGTCCATATCATCACTATCCCTTTCATAATGGTCGTGCGCTTTCCTAAGTTCTATCGATGACTGTCCGTCATCACTCTCTTCCCCAACTGCATCTGCTTCCATGGGGGCATTGTATGCATTCCTTTCCCTACGTTTTCCATTTGCATTATTCTGTCGAAAGACAGGATCCTCAGCTTCATCATCCTCGTCATGAAATTCGTCATCTTCATCAGTTGAACCATCACTATGCTCAGAATCGCTTTCATCGTCATCGTCACCATCTACAGCCCGCCGAATATTTCCTTCTGTGTTCTCTTTACTTTTTTTCTGTTTCAGCACATGCAACTTATTTTTCCATGCTTGAGCTCTCGATATTTTGTCGTCCACTGAGGTGGTCCGCCGCTGCAAGTGCTCTTCAGCGACAGTATGTGAATATGAAGAAAACTCCCAAGGAGATTGAGAGGGAAGAGGAGGAGCAGTGGCAGGAGATTCCTCGTCCACCTCGAAGGTGAAGGACTTGTTCATGTCTCCCCAGTTCTTAGCTGTGTGCCTAGGCCGGGGTTGAGAGTGGGAATAGACGGGAGCAACCGTAGGAAAACAAGCACTTTCAAGTTTCACGGCAGTAGACGGCAAGAGTAAAACATTGGGCAACAATATGACATCCCTAGATCGCAACTTTTTCAAGCTCCTATTGCTGCTTAGATTTTTTATCCTTAAGAATCCATGGTGTAATGGTAAATTCTTTGGAGTGCATCAAGCTCATCTCTAACATGGTTAAACATGTTGTATGAAAACACATCACTTGAACTTGTGCACATAATTTGTAGACACAAGGTCTCAAGCCTTCATTCTTACCTTACCATAAAAGTATGAAAACCAAAAACATGTATTCTTTAGGAAGGTTCCATAATAGAGTGAGTGATGAAGAAGGAAGAAATTGAAATATATACCTTGCGTCACTTGATATTAAGAAGGATTCTAGCATCTACACTTTCTTTTCCATATGCATGGGATAAATAATCATTATCATGCCATGTTGTTTTGGTACTGAAAGTGTAAAAACATGAATCCTTACTACGCAAGGTCAAGTAGACGTCAAGTAGACGTTCCACAACAGCATAGAAACAAAATAAACGAAATATCTTCTAGTTGTCTTGAGTGGTTGAGAAAGCACAAATATGAAACTTCTTCCTTGTTTCATAAACTATTCAAGAAGATTTGAGCATCTAAGTTTTCTTTGCATATATAAGTTATCAACTATTAAGCTATGATTTCATAATGATGAAAAATGAAATGTAAACATTTATATGTTATCCCATAAGGTCTTCTAGTGAATGATTAGTATGGCAAAGGTGCAAAGTTACATTCCTTGATTGCTTCATTTGTAAAGTGCTCCATTATTCCACAAATTTTATCATGTGTACTGGGTAAGGAACGCTACCTAAAAAAATATCGAATAGTTCGAACACAATGTTTTGGGCTTCAAATATGCCATATATATTATATAGTAAGAATACTTATTATGCAAGTTACTTATATTATATAGTAAGAATACTTATTGTGCAAGTTACTTCTAGATATTTTTGTTTAAAGCTATTAAACGATTACATTGTCGTTGTTATTGACCACAATAATTCACATAAACACTTTTCGACAAAATAGCACACAAGATTAAGCAAATACTAGTTTCATTATGCTTCTCTCGATACACAGGCATATCAGGGAATTACAAAGGTTACACAGAGAGTATTGATAGGAATAGAGCAATGTGGTTTCTTTTACAATTGATGATTCTTACATACAACTTCTGCTAGTTCTACCATTTTTGCACTTTTGTTGTCATCATCTTTTTGTAATTGTATGCTCATCTCTTCTTCTTGGCTTCTATGTACCATTGTTGTTTCTTGACGATCAATCTTCCTATTTTAGCCTAATACCTCGATAGATCTCATTCAATGATTCATTTCTTGCGACGTTCCATTGACTATTTTTGCATAATTGAAAAAATAGAACATAAACATAAAAGGTATAAAGGTTTAAACTTCTAAGATGTCTTAAAAATAGACCAGACACTTTAATATTCACCAAAACTCCAAGCTTTGTGACATTTGTATCATACATGGCATGGTCCAGTGGATTCAACTTAAGATCAATTAAGTTGATATCGAACCCATTGTCAATGTAGTTCTATCTTCATTTGTTACATGTTCTTTTTTCTCTAAGCTTTTACATCAGTAGAGAAAGTTTGTTGTTATATTCTAGAAACAAAACTCTTTCTAAGCTATTTTTTATAGAAAGTAATATTTTTATTATCTACCCCCATTGATATAGAGTCTCAAACGAATTTTTCGACCTAGTAGCTTACCTTTACATATGTGTTTGCTTTTCAATTGCTTTTCTAAATTTGAAACCTACACTTTGTAATTCCATAACGTGATTTTCTTTTTTCTAGAGTTGTTTCTCTATTATCAAAATGTAAGTTTTCAAGTTTTGATTGTTGAAAGTTTTGTGAAAGTCCAAGAAAGGTTTATCCAATCCATTCTCAATTATTATCCATGGTTCAGTTATATGTTTTGTCAATGTGTTTTGTAGCTTATTTACATCCATAGAAGCTAGATGCCATCCATCAAACTTATAATTTTCCATCATGTAAGTCAATTTAATCTCCCATTCCCTCATATCTTTTAATCTTTCCTTAAGTAACAAATTCTCTGCAATTAGAGCTACATACTTATCTTTAATATTCTAGGTTTGAGTAGCAAATGTAAAATTCAAGTTCGTTTTTCAACTTTTTACTTCATTAATGAATGTTTCCCTCTACAATAATATAGTTTCATAGTGGCACAACTTTTTTATTGTTTCTTGTAGTGCTTTATCGATTGCTCCAATTGGGCTTGAAGTTGTCTATCACTCTAACATAGTGGAAGTACCAACGTGGAGGAGATCAACTTCATAAATGTCAATTTGTGGAGACATGAGGATGGTATGAAGACCATGAGCAAGTGAAATGCATGTGTGAGAGTGAGAAGCCCAAGGTCATGCACACATACACACACACATACAAGGCAAGAACAAAGAGTAGAACAATGGAATCTTTCAAGTAAGATCTCTTCATACAAAGTTTCATAAAAAATCCAACCTCAAAAGTGATCTCTATAGCTCTTTTTATAGTTTTTTTACTAACTTTGGACTAGTTCAAACCTAGTGCCCGACCTAGTTAAAATTTAGGTTCCTAAGCTAATTTGAAGACTCAAATGAGCTCTAACAATTCTGAAAATCGACACATGGTCTTATCTAGCACTCCTCAAGCTCAAGGACTCCTTGGCTTGTAAAAAAAAGAGTTGACACTATCAAAAATGGGCATTTATAATGAAATAAAATTATGAAAATAATTGTTTGTTGAATGATTAGTTTGAAAAAAATTAGTTACCAATTGGATACTCTGTCTTCTCAATCTTCTACCTAAGTCTTGCCTCTCTTGTCTAAGTCTTTCTTGTCTAAGGTTTCCTTGCTTATTGAATCCTCCTTGACTGCCAACACTCCCCCCTCTCGTGTCTGTCGTCCCTGAGAGACCTTTGTTGGAGGGGTTGTTTTGTGTAATATTGTAGGACATGTTCTCCTAACTCATGTTGTTTTAATCTAAGTCCACATGCAAATCTACCTTTAGTCTCTCCCAGTCAATAGCACCTGTTGTGGCATTCTATATTGTTCTGAGTGCAAGGCTTGTTCCAATGCAATAACTGAAGAAAGTGACTTCTACCCATTTGGTAAGATAATCTATTGCGACAATGATATATGTGGCATATGAACGCTTAGTTGGGTGATTCATAGGACCTACAAAGTCTATTCCCCCCTTTGAGAATGCATGTCCTCTCATCATGGGTCTCAGTGGCATCTCATCTTTACGAATTGGATATTGAATTTTCTAGCATGTGTCACATCTCTTCACATAGGTATGTGCATCCATATGAAGAGTAGGCCACCAAAGACCTGAAAACAAAATTGCCTTGATCTCTCAATCAGGCCCAAAGTGTCCTCATGCAACACTTTGGTGTGCAATTTCTAAGATCTTCAAGTACTCAATTTCATGTACACTTAGATATATGTCGCATCCATGCTTATATAGATTATCTCCAATGAATGTGTAATCTTGAGCCTCCTACTCTAGACTTCTTCTTCATGCTAAAGTTATCTCTTATGGGAAGATTTTTGTCCTCAAAAAGACATTTGATATAAAGTAGGTCGACCAATACATGCCTAATCGTTTTAGAGTCCATAGGGTTCTGTATTTAGCATGATGTTGCCCTAGTGCACCTACATGTGCTACTTGCAACCACTTAATGTGCTCTTCTTCGTCCATCCACACAACAAGCTAAGATCCCTTGATCTCTTTTCTTCTAAATGTTACATGCCAATATATTATATCGTTGTGATTTGACAATCTCTTCATTCTCTCTCATAATCACTCAAATTATAGGTCCAAATGTAAGAATAGGCACAAGATTTCTATCCTAGTTTGGGACCACTTCCAAGTTGAACAAATAAGTGTCAAGTAGGTTGTCTGATACCCCTTGCAGCAATTATGCTAAAGTGAGTCTAGAAAGGTGATTCAGTAGAAGGTGATTCTTTCCTTTCTTTACGACTACTTTGAAATCATTTTCCATTAGTAAGAGAAACCATCTTACTAATTTGAGGTAAAGCAATGTTTGATGGTATGTAAAGAATTTAAACTTATTTGCAAACAAATAGTGTCTAAATTTCTTAACCGCACATACCATGCCTAATCCTTTTCTCGTCATGGTCACATAATTTCATTTTTCCATGTTCAATTGCATACTTGCATACCCAATGGGAAGGTCAATGTTTCCTTCACCTATCAATTGTGCTAGCACACATTTGATGGCAAAATTGGAAGCATCCACATGAACATGGAATGGCTTGCTCCAATTTGGCATTGTCAAAATTGGGGTTGAGCACAATCGTCTTTTCCGTTTCTTGAAAGATGTTTCACAGTTATCATTCCACTCAAGGTTATTCAAGAGGTTGTACAGAGGCTTTGCAACTATGGCATACATGTGGATAAACCATTGGTAATATCCACAGTGACCCACGAAAGCTTGTACTTTCTTGATTGTTTTTAGTCTTGGTAGCTATGCAATAGCTCTCAATTTATCCTCATCCGTTGAGATTCCATTCTTTGACACTATATGGCCTAAAATTTTGCCTTGCTTGAACATGAAAACATGCTTTTTTGGGTTCAAGCAAGCTTGATATTCATGACATTTTTCAAAGATTTATTTGAGCTATGGGATGTGTGTTTGTCTAATGTGGGAATGACACAGACTTCTAAGTTCTTTCTATCAATACATCTTTAATATGATTCTTCCATAGAGCAAAGTTTGTGCCATCAAATTTTCGAATCTCAAAATGGTCTTTACCTTGCAAGTTATATCTCCTCCTTGGAACATTAGCACTAGACCTTGATCCACCAGATGTGTTTGAGACCTCTGATGCCATGATGATAAAGAAATGAATAGAATGATAATGGAGCTAGAAGAATCCAAACACCACTAAGGCTCAAAGAAGGATGATCAAGTGTAAGGTTATGGGAAGACATTCAACAGTCTTCCCATAAAAGTGAATTAATAAACAGTAATGACCAACCAAAAGGATTATGTGAGAATAAATGTGCTCACACCAACAAGTGTATCAAAGAGTAAATCGACCATTGTATAGTTGAAAAAACCAAAAAAATTTGAAAAAATGAGCATATGACCAGTGTCAAAATCTCATAAAATTGCAAGTACTGACATGTTAATCTGCATAGTGATCACTGACTTGTTAGCAGCTAGTGTGGACGACCACATTTCTTTGTAAACCTATTTTGTAATACTTTGTAATGGGAAAAGAGGATTTTGGTATGGAGATCTCAAGAGTCTCCAGAGTATGGAATTTTCAGTGTTTTCTTATAAATTTTGAAGTATGGAACAGTGTGAAGGTTATGACAATTACGAAGAGAAGACCAGGATGGTACATTATGTTGTGGTGAATTGTAAAGTTCAGAAGTATCTCTATGTACGGAGTGGTGAATTCCGAAAATCTGGCAGATGATACTCTGTACTATGGATGTATATATGCATTGTTTATCCAGTCTGATGTAATTGATGGAAGTGTAAGCCAACATCTTATTAATCAATCAAATATTTTGTATTTCCAAATCCCTTTATCTCTGAAGATGGTATGTGCATTTCGAAGACTCTGAGTAATGTCCAGTGATACTGTTTGGAGCACCTATTTGTTGAAGTTTGTAGAAAGGAACATAAATGCATGTTTATGAGTGTACTTTGCATTCATAAATCCTTGTTCTCCTACTCTATCTTTGGAATTTTTGTTGTGTTTTTATAGAGCAGGTACCATATAAACATTTGGCAACCATGATGGGATGGGTTTGATGATGAAATACATCACCGAATAGATTGATGCCCGTGCGGAGTGGTAAGGAGTACCTGAAACAAAATCATCGTTACAATTATTTGGACGAATTCATTAAGAAGAAGTTAGAAACAATACACCTGGAAGATATTTCAATTGTTGAAGCAGCTAGTATCCCAAAAGAGTTGTTGTACTAGGTGGAGAATGGATTGCTATCTCTGAAACTCTTGCATGATTGGAATTTTGAGTGAAGAACAAAAAGTTAGCCAAGGCTTTGTAGCAAGGGGAATCTAGCGCAGCCAACCAACAATGTGGAATTCGACCAAAGCGGCGGCAATGAACCCCAACTAGAATTAGCCTTAGCCATAGTCCCTTTCACTTGACTTAGTGTCTTTGAAGAATTTGATGGCATGATGGCATGATGGCACACCAAAATCCACTCCCAGGGCTGAATTACACTCACTTTTATGGAAGAACAAATGAAGATCTGGATGTGCATGTGCAGACATTTGAGAACCAATATGTCTACAATCATCGAGGCCTATAAGATGATGATCATAAATCTCAGGTATTCCAAGCGACACTCTAGCGGGAGATGCAGTTAAATGGATCATTGAGTACCCCCCATACTATTTTTCATCTTATGACAAGTTAAAAGAGGCTTTCCTAGAACGATTCCAGACTGCCAAAAGCATTTTGAAACTTTATGCTACTCTACAGTACATGATGCAAAAAGGGATGGTGGAGAGATATGCCTCAGATTTTATATCCACGATGCAATATTTCCCTATAGATAAATGTCCCTCTGAAGAGATGCTACAAGAATTCTTTGTGGACGGACTACAACGAGCTATGAAGGAAAAAATTTACATGTATACATTGGAGCAAACACAGACAATAGATCAAATAATCGATCTAGCAACGAGTTGATTGCAAAATACAGTTGGCCAATCTGGGTTCCGAAAAGACCAGCCCAACTATGAAGAAAAGTACAAATCCCACTCAACACTTGTATTGCTTACGGTGTAGAAATGCAGGCCACATCACTGTTGATTGTGCACTCAATTAGGTATATTGTGCTATCTATAATAAGAACAATCATAGTATAGAGGAATGCAGATTTAATGCAAAAAATACACTAGTAGCCTGAGCACAAGTAGAACCTTCTCTGTGGAAAGCTAACTTGACAGGCTATAAACCTTTGGGTCAATCTGGTCTATGGATGGAGAGCTAGGATGTAAGGGTATCCGGACAAACGCAATATACAAAAACACAATAGTACTCAGACCAGCGAGAATTCTCCTAGCCAAACTTTCAAGAATACGGATGAGATCGTTGATTGAGACCACCTGGACCAAGCAATTTTAGAAATAGATATGTACATTGTCAATTTTGCCTGTAGTACAACCACATAAGTTTCGAATGCAAAGAAGCCAAGGAATATGATCGGAGGAAAAATGAAGCTAAACTCAAAGCACGTATGGCTAATGTTGTAACTCTAGAATATTTAGATCCATCCACAGTTGTCGCTACAAGGTCGCGCCAGGAATACCAAGACTTACAACAAACAAATCATCTTGAGCCAACTGAGCAGAAGCAAAGACTAAAGAAAGCAGTTCAATGGGCTTAGGAGTACCCATCTTACTACATGGATCCTAAGCTTGTTCCAGAGGTAAATTACAATAAAAGTCATCCGCATAAAATAAGTAAGAAAAATTCACATAATATACCAGCCAAAGAGACTTGTGGAGCTGGACAAGAAAAGGAAAATTCAGAATAATTAACGGAATGTACAATTTCGGAAATTCAGAAGTCACCTACTAGTGACCAAGAACCTTGTACCGGATTTCAGAATCAAAGGTCCATGGCAAAATGGACTCAACATGATATGACTCCAGTAGCATCCAAGGAAGGTATCTCTTGCCAAGTATTATAGAATTCACACATTAAATTATCATTAGGAGCTCTGTTGGAATTCATTTAGGCTTTTAGGGAGAAATTTTTGAAGGAATTAGAGAAGAAATATTCACCAACCCAGATTTTGGAACTGATGGTTAGTATGGTAAAAGATGTTCTGGATAGAATAGTGGATTATGTAGTTCCCACAATCACGATATGGTATAAAAACAAAGCCATCCCCAAGGTCCTGATTGACGGCGGATCGAGCATAAACATTGCTTCAATGACTATGTGCAAACAAATGATTTGGAACAGTATTGAACTAGCCCCATTTTTTGTCCGGACGGTTGATAAGTCGCAAGTGGAGCCAGTGGGGTTGATCAAAGCTATTCCCATTAGAATTTCTTAGGTGGTGTTTCCTATTACATTCGTAGTACTGGAACTCAAAGGAAAGAATATGGATTACAATTTACTACTTGGACAACCCTGGTTAAGGAATGCCAAGGTACGACAGAATTGGGATGTGAAGACTATCACCTTCCAAAAAGGGCATGCTAAATTTTTGGTTCAATTAGAAGATCAACAACATTGTTCTTGGAACATAAACTAATATAAGAAAAACCCCCACACATGCTGGACGGATTGGAGGAGGACGAAGAGCAGTAATTTCTCAAAGCCAACACACACCTCTTATCATTCAGAGTTGTGGATGTAAAGTCCTTCATCAATTTAGTCTGTGACGGTATGGTTGCCATTGTCTATACATAAATTTTGGAACCCGAAGAAGGGGATATTGTAGATCCAATAATGAAAGACCCCATGTAGTTGGGGAAAATTCATGTTGAAGAAGATTCAGTAGAGGTTGTGAATCTTGGAACTACTGTAGAACCTAAACCCATCTGAATTTGTGTAGAGCTTGCTCCGAAATTCCGGATGGCATTGATTGCCCTCTTGCAACAATACAAAGACGTGTTTGCATGGACATATACTGATATGAAGGGTCTTTATATGAAATTATAACATCACCAAATTTTACTTAAACTAGACACTACCCCAGTAATGCAGTAGCGATACAAAATGAATCCGAACTTTGTGGAGTAGGTTACTATGACTTAGATCAATTAACCAAAGTCAGATATATTGTTCCCATAGAAAATCTAGAATGGGTTTCCCCAATAGTCATTGTACCCAAGAAGAACAAGCAATTGCGCATTTGCATAGAGTACAGGAAGTTGAATGCAATGACAATACCTCATCCTTTTCCACTTCCATTTTTGGACAATATGTTTGATAAGGTAGCAGGCCAAGAAATGTATTCTTTCTTAGATGGTTTTAGTGGCTACAACCAAGTGAGAATGGTTGAGGAGGACATCCCTAAGATGGCATTCATATGAACTGGGGGGTATTTGCATGTACCGTCATGTGGTTTGGACTGTAGAATGTGCCAAGCACTTTCGACACTGCATGCAACAAATCTTTGCTCCATACCTTTGTCACTCTAGCATAATGGTAAGTACCAACATGAGGAGCTTCACCTCATAAATGTCAATCCGCGGAGATGTGAGGACTAGTATGAAGGCTATGAGCAAGTGATGGCACAAGTGCATGAGTGAAAGCACGCAAGCATGTACACACATACACACACGCGCACAAGGTAAGAGCAAAGAGTGGAACAATGGAAAGCTTCGATTACCAAAGAACTCTCTTACAAAGCTGAAATCTACCAACAAGCTAACCCCAAAAATGAGCTCTCCAGCCCTTTTCATAGTTTTTTGAGTGGTTTTGGCCCTATCTAGACCTAGCGTCCGGCCTAGTTAAAAATTAGGTTCCAAGGCTTATTTGAGGGTCCAAACAGAGTCTAAAAATTATGAAAATTGGTAGGATGATAGTGTTGACGACATGATTGCTCCTACTTCATCTACATTTGTATCCGCATGAGTGCATCTCCATTTTGTATCCAAGAGGCACTCCATTTCTAGTCTATTTCCATTTTATATTGTATTTCCTTTGTATTTGGGTACCTTGCCATGTGCTTCTACCAGTTGTATTCATTATCCTTTCAGAAGACTTATCCCACATATGATGTACTTTTGAGAGCCCCTTCCAAATCTATATAAGGAGGGCCTCTCCCCTCATCTGTACTTGGCTTATGCACACCCATGTGGTCATTGATATAGCACTTACGTATTTTCATAAAGCCTTTGACATTGATAAAGAGGGTCATGATGAAGTTTTCTTAACTAGGAGACACCGAGATGTCGGGCTCTCTTTGTTGATGCAAGTTGAAGACTTACCCAATCTCGCCATAGGAAATGTATGATAGTTGTTCATAGGTGCTCGATAAGCCTAGTTGGCTTCTTCGGGTTAACTGATTATATGCAATGGAGTGAATGATTGACTACGCAAGTTTACATGATAGAACTTGTAGTTTTATGAGCTTTTCACACAGTCCATATGCTCATTTTGCAGAGGAAACTCTAAGAAAATTTTTCCAAATTCTATTTTTTCAACAATAAAGTGGTCGATTTAATCCTTCATACACTTATTGGTGTGAGCACATATATTCTCACATAATCGTTTTGGTTGTTCATTACTGTTCATTAATCCATTTTTCTGGAAACAGATTGTTGATTTTTCCTAGAATCTAACACTTGGTCATCCTTTTTGAGCCTTAGTGGTGTTTGGAATCTTCTAGCTCCATTACCATTCTGGTAAATTCTCTATCATCATGGCATCAAAGATGTTAGATACATCTAGTGGATCAGGGTTCTAGTGCTAGTGTTCCTAGGAGGAGTGACAACTTGTAGGGCAAAGACCATTTTGGCATCTAAAAATTTGATGGCATAAACTTTGCTCTATGGAAGAATCAAATCAAAGATGTGCTGACTCAGAGGAGACTATTGAAGCCAGTAAATGGAATCTCAAACAAACTTGCAAACATGGATGAAAATGATTGGTATGAGTTGGATAAAATGGCTAGGTTTACCATTCAATTGCACCTGACAGATAATGTTTACTTTATAGCATTGGACTATGAAAGTGTAGAGGAGCTTTGGAAGAAGTTATGCAATACATATGAAAAAGAAATGGCATCAAATAAAGTGTATTTCATGAGAAAGTTATATGACCTTCGCATGAAGGACACAAATAGTGTTGCTTCTCATCAGAATGAGTTTGATGTTATATTCTCTCAACTACAAGCTCAAAAAATGGAGATGGATAATGGAATGAAAGGAGTCTTAATGCATGCACCTTGCCATCATCATGGGATACATTTTGCATAGCTACTAGCAATAGTACACCTGGTGGTAAACTGGCCTATGATGACATATGTGGAGCACTTTTGACTGAAGCGATTCAGAGAAAATCTATGGTCGCCACTCAAAGTGGAGATGCATACAATGTTCATGATTCTTACCAAGGAAAGAATCAACAATGTGGTAGGAGCAAGAATAAGGAAAAGAATGGTCAATGGAATAAGAGTAGAAGTAAATCAAGGAAGAGGGATATTGGATGCCATTATTTTCATAAGAAATGACACTTGAAGAAAGACTTATATGCATTAAAGAATGCCAAACATAAAGGACAAAATGTTGATGGGCATGTTAAAGAGCTATCTGCACCATCTACTTCAACTGTGAAGATTGAAGAAATCAATGCTATTTCTAATGATGCTAATGTGTTGAAACTTGACAATATTATGCCTACTGAGGCTTTTATGGCTGATTCTCTTTCCTACACATGGCTACTAGATTTTGGTGCTTCTTTCCATGTGACACCACATAGAGAATGGTTCTCTACTTATGCAACAAAGTCTCTTGGTACTATGAGACTTAGTGACTCTTACCAATGGGATTGGAGATCTGGTCATGTAGTTCATTGATGGTTCAAAAATTACTATGCATAATGTATGCCATGTACCTCAGTTATCATGTAGTTTGATGTCAGTTGGTCAATGACCTTGGATAGAAGGTGGTCTTCTATGCTCAGTCTTTTTTATATATCAAAGGGCAATATGGTTATTGCAAAATGAAGCAAAGTTGGCTCACTTTATCCTTTATTTGTATCACATAAAGAAGACTTGTTAGGTGATACTGAACAACCTATGGCTTGTATGTGGCATGGCTATTTGGCCCATATATCTCGTAGTGGAATGGAAAAACTTTCTTGTTCCACCTACTTACCTGTGTTATCTTTCTTTGATTTTTCATTTTGTGAGCATTATCAATATGGAAAGAAAACTAGGAATGTGCATAAGACACACATTGACTCTTCAATTTAGCCTTTAGGTCTTGTTCATGCAGATGAGTGTGGTCCTATGCCCACAAGGTGATTAGGTGGTTCTCTTTACTTTTTCACTTTCATAGATGATGCTACTTGAGAATTCTGGGTATATCCTATCAAATCAAAGGATGATAGAACTATTCAAGATATCTTGCATCATGCAAACCTTTCACAAGCCTTTTGGGCATACGTAGTATTGACTGCAGTTCATATGATAAACCTTTCACCTCATACTACCAAAGGTCTGAAAGTGGCACAAGAGTTATGGACAAGGAAGCCACCATATTATGATCATCTTGGAGTCTTTGGGTGTGATGCATATGTTCATATACCCAATAATCTTAGACAGAAGTTGGACCATAATTCAAAGAAACACATTTTTCTTGGATATGGTTGAGATTATCATTTTGGATATTGCTTATAGTATCTTGAATCACGATTAGTGATAATAAGTATTGATGTCATTTTCAATGAGTCTAAAATGCATAAACAACCCACTAAGGAGGTTGAAGTGAGAAGAGTGGTGTTTGAGGCTACTAATCCTCCACTTAGCATGCATAAAAATGACCCACATAGGGATGCTCAAGAGAATGTCCGATAAGATCAATCTGCAAATGTTCTTTGCATGCACATTACTCATGATAGAAGTAAAAGATTCATATACTTGTCTCAAAGTGAGTACATATCCAAAGTACTTCATAGGTTCAATATGCAGGGTGGAAAGTCATTGAGTACACCTTTACCCATATGTGAAGTTGAACAAGGATGATTGCCCCAAATCAGATGAGGAAAGAATTCATGAGCAAGATTTCTTACTAGTTTGTTGTTGGTAGTCTTATGTATGATATGGTAGCTACGAGACCAAATATTGCATTTGCAGTAGAAGTTGTGAGCAAATATATGTCTAATCATGGCAAGAAGCATTAGGAAGCGGTCAAGATGAATTTGAGATATGTAAATGGCACTAACGATAAGTTTCTATGCTTGGGTAGAGGGAAGGCATCCATTATTGGTTACACTAATTTTGACTATGCTGGTTGTGTAGACAATTTTAAGTCCATATCACAATACATTTTTCATTTCGCTAGAGATGCTATCTCTTGGAGATCTTTTCTTCAAGAATGTATACCTGTTTCCTCTAAAAAAGCAGAGTATGTTGCAGCAATTGAGGCATTAAGGAATCATTGTGGATTTCTCATCTTACTTGTGATATGGGTCTACCTCAACATGTACCTTGTTTGCTCAGTGATAATCAGAGTGCCATTGCTTTGGCTAAGAATTTGGTCTATCATGCAAAGACCAAGGACATTGAGGTGAGGTATCACTTCATTAGAGACTGCTTAGCCACTGAGCACATTATTCTTGAGAAGTTTCATAATCAAGTTAATGCTACAAATGCTTTGAATAAAGCTCTACATAGGATAGCTTTCACCACTATTGTTACTTGATTCAGGTTACTTGATTCATGATCTTACACAGTTACTTGTATACTGTGTAACATGCCCATCAGTGGGAGGTATAGTTTATATACTTAAACTCAATTATTCTTTATCATTCTTTATTTTTCTCCCATAGTCACTTTGGCCATATTGGCCTTTAGTGGGAGATTGTTATTGTTAATGTCCATGTAAAAGGACAAATGGCCATTGAACACTTTTGTATATGTTCTTTAATAAAGCATATAATGGCCTAGTCAGCCACAAATTTTAAG
This sequence comes from Ceratopteris richardii, assembly GCA_020310875.1. NCBI lineage: Eukaryota > Viridiplantae > Streptophyta > Polypodiopsida > Polypodiales > Pteridaceae > Ceratopteris > Ceratopteris richardii. The sequence goes on along the minus strand of CM035414.1, from coordinate 82,515,508 downwards.
TTCGACTGCATTTATAACACCTAAAAAATATGTGTTTGTGCTCTTTGTGTACTGTGTTTTTTTGTGTATTCTACAGACATGTGTGGAGTACTATGTGCAATATCTAGAGCTTAGTTTAGCATCATAGAGATCTTAATAAGTAGAGTTCACCGTGGTGCATCACCATCAAAATACTTGAACCTAGAAAGGTGATCCACATACATGTGTGTATTACCTTTCTCGACAATGACTTCAAAGTCAAATTCCATAAGAAGGAGAAACCATCTTACCAATCTTCCTATATTGCAAGGTTTATTCACAAGGTAAAGGTCTTGATGATCGTCAAAAAACTTAAAATTACTTGCAAGCAAACAATGCCTAAATTTCTTGATTGCATATATCATTACTAAGCCTTTTGTTTCAATAGTTGTATAATTTTTCTCTACATTGTTGAGTTTTTACTAGCATAGGCAATGGGAAAGAAAAAACTACTACCTTCAATAGAAGGTTGCATTCATATACAACCTATAGCATAGTTGGACACATCAACATGTTTCTGGCACTTTAAATATGGGAACTATGGCAAGATTGTGCTTCAACTCTTCAAAGGCTTTGCCACACACTTTGGCACATTCAAATATTGTAATCAAGGCATATAGGGGTCTAGATAGGATTGCGTACATGTGGATAAACCTATGATAATATCCACAATGGCCCATGAAATCCTAGACTTCATTGACATTCCTAGATTTTGGCAGATTCACCATTTCATTGATCTTGTCTTGATCCATTAAGTTCCATTCTTTAAGACAATGTGTCCCAATATTTTTCCTTGTCTTACCATAAAGACGATTTTTTCTCGATTTAGTGAGACTCTATATTGTCTGCATTTAGCAAATAACTCTTCCAACATAGGGATGTGCTTAGGTCTTAATGCAAATTATGCACATAAGTCATCCAAATATACTTCCAAATATTTCCAAACAATTTCTTTGAAGAAATAGTCTTTGAAAAGTTGCAAGGATATTTTTTAGACCTAAAGACATAACTTTGAATGCATATATCCCCCACTCAATAGCAAAAGAAATCTTATGTTGATCTTCAGGTGCAATGGCAACTTGGTTGTAACTTGAAAAACCATCTAAAAAGATGTAGATTTTTTTGCTTGATACCCTTTTCAATAGATGATTAGTGATAGTGAGTGGGTAGTTGTCCCTAATGGTAGCTGCATTAACCTTTTTCATATTGATGCAAACTCTTATATTTTTATTTATTTTCTCTTTAATCTTGGTTGAATATACATCATTGTAAGTGTACAACCTTTGTTTTGAGGGTTTTGCATGAGGTGCCATAGGGATTCTATGGGTGCATATCTTAGGTTCAACACTTTTCAAATCCCTATATGACTAGGCAAAAACATCTTGATACAATTGGAATGTTGGAATAACTCTTTTTGTTGAGCCTCTTCTATGTCTGATATGTCATGTCCAATCTGCATACATGTTTTCTCTTCTTCTTCTATTGTAATTACCAATTTTTTCTTCATTTCTTGATTGCCATATGATTCTCCTACTTTTGATTGATGCTTAGTCCTCAAATCTACAACTTGTTGACTTTCTACTTTGTATTTGTTGAAGTGCTCTACAACAAATCCTTTTCAAAAGTAAACTTAGGTTCCATATGGACAAAAATCAAGTCCTTGTTATCCAAACTCTTAGTTGTGAGGCTCAAATTCATGATCATTGAAATGCTGAGAAATGTAAGCTAGATCTTCTAAAGATCTATCTTGAATTACTACACTCGTAGGATCTCTTTATGCTAATTGCAACTCTTCCTTGCGAGCTTTCCTACAAATTCACAAATCTGTGTCCTTATCCATGCAAGATTCACTTTTCATGGTTTTTCTAAGACAAAATCATCTATCTTTGTGTACATTGGTCTGCAAGATGAAAGGGATCTATCTATGCTCGAATGTATGAAGATTGATTCTAGTTTTTATTCCCAAGTATTTCAAGTAAAAAGCATTGTTATTGGTACATATGGAAAACCTAAGTGCTTGACCATATTCATGGTTTACATTGTACTATGAGAAGCAATGTGTGTGTATATAATTATCCTTGATTCATTCCTAAGGATAAGTCTCAACATATTTTTACCTATTGTAAAAGCTTTTATGGTGAAAAGTGTGAAGATATATGAATTAATCTATTTTATTGTGTATCTGCATTGTTTGTTTCATGAAGTTTTGAGGTCACACATGTGCTTGCTTATGTACATTTCTCACTCTCTAGCCACTCTAAAGATATAATTTGGAATAGCTTAGTTATCTTACTATTAGAAGCCATGCAAAAGTATTTTGCTCAATGCATAAGAAATTGGGAGCACTGATATTTTTCTAAGTGCCTTCTTCCATAATAGAAGGATTTCTCTTCATGCTCAAAATATGGTAGTCTATCTTAAATCAAACATTTGAGATCAATGCTCCAGAGTAATATGGTCATATTTATGTATCATTTTCAAGCTTAAAGAATCTACTAGTATTTCCAAGCAAGAAATAGGATGGTATAGAGCAGTTTTTGGCAAGAATCCTCTTATCATTATACTTTTCCATCACCTCCTCACAATGGTATAAAAGCATCATCATAATATATAAATTATGGGTGATAATTTTTCTTCTTCAATTGATAAATTGGACCAAAGAAACTACTTAACATGGTCATTAAAGATGGAAGCATATCTTCAAGGAACAAATCTATATGGAAACATCTTTGGAGATGAGTTGATGCCTTTGCTAAGGAACAAAGGACAAACAACTCAAGAAGAGCAAGAGAGGTTGAATACATGGTGTGCAAAGGATGCTTTGGTAGGGTCATCTATTCTTAACTCTATTTCTCATTTCTTCGTTCCACACATTAGGGCTCTTGAAACATTATTCTCTTCAAGCACCAAGGTCAGGAAAAATCAACTATGGATGGAGTTCAGATCCCTCAAGAAGCAACCGAAGCAAAATGTTACCAACTTTTTCACCAATATAAAGGACATAACACACCAATTAAGAAGCATTGGAGAAGTCATATATGAAGAAAAAAATATTCAAAATATATGAAGAAAAAAATATTCAAACAAGTCATTAATGGAATCAAAGTAGATGATAAGTGGGAAGCATTCACCACTTGGATGGACTTATACATGGACATGCAAATCCACATATAGCTTAAATCTCCAAGCCTCTAGTCGTACTAACTCTATAGGGGACTGTTTGAAGTTGTCGATCAATGATGAAGAGTTATTCTTAATGCTAGTCTTAGTGAATTCTTCGATCATTTCTTGAAATACTTGTTCCATATTTAGGAAATGATTGGGTTCAAGTGGTTGGAACTAGACCAAAGCGGTATCCGTAAGGGTCAACCCAAATGACTCATATTGAATCATTAAATCTTCCACTTGTTCAACACAAATCACTTGCTTGAATTCGGCTATGTGATTATAGGGTTCGCCATACCCATCATAGTGGCTTCTCATGCATTTGGCCACTTGAATTGGTCATAATCTTCTACTTGGTTTTGGTGGTCTGGGTATAATAGGAATGGCTTGATATCTCAATTGAACTCCAATTCCCCTACCTAATGGTGGTCTCTAAGGAACAAAATTTCTATTTCTAGGTTCTCCATCGGTTGGGGGTTGATAGTTAGGGTTGGCTCCTGGTGTGGAAAACTAAACATTGGTCCTTGGAGGAATATTCTGTTGTTGGTCCTGCCCCGAGTTCTGATAAGCATAGCTTTGGTATGTTCCTTGAGGATTCTAGGAAGTAGTTTCGGGGTCTCTAGGGGGAAACACTGGAATGCCTTGATATCTTAATCGGGATCTATCTACATCTGATATGGGCCAATAATTCCTCATATTTGTGTCAAGATAGGTGTTTCTAGAGAGATCCTCCGGATCATGTAGCTCATAAATGGTGACAGGGTTGCTGCTTTCTCCCCACAAAGATAAAAGGGCTTGTAATAATTTCTCCATCCCGGCTACCATATACACATCAGTCAATGTGTCATCCTGAGGGATTTTGTCACCTCTCCAAACTCTGGTTACTTTAGACTTGCCTCGGGGTGTAGAAACCCTACCTTTGGCACCTTCCCCATTAAGGTGATCCACATTCCCACTCTCCCGTTGTTCACTTATAGTTTTCAGACAATCGGTCACTACGTAAACTATTCCTCTTTTATCCATATAGAACCCTCCTTCATATTTCACTGCAGGTCGGGGAACTATCTCAGATTCATTTGCTTTCTTCATTCTTGCCACCGTTCGATTTAGTCCATCTATGTAAATTAGTAGTTCATGTTGATTGGTGTTCACATACTCTAGAGAGGTCTTGTATTCTCCTTCAATGATGGACATACATCCTCTCATAGGTACTAAACTATGCATGTCCTCTGACGCCATCCTAGCTTCTTCATCTGGTTCACTAGAGGTGTCAGAATACTAGGAATTGGCACTAGGTAAATTTACACTTCCTGCTAATGATATGACACTACGTTGGCTTCCTAGAACACGTTCTGAGCGCAAGCTCATTCACTGAATACCTCAGTTAGTTTTGCAGGTCTCTCAGACTTGTATTTATTCTAGGAGTTGGCTTGGCTCAAATTAGGTTCTCCTTCCCTAGAATGTCCCATTGGTTACTATTTTCCATGATACTCAATACTTAGCTTCTGATGATGCACGATATCTCTCGAGTCATGATACATGCTTAGGATAAATACACAATACCTGGAGGATTGACGATACACAATACTTAGCTTTTGACGATACACGATACTCCAACTAATAGGATACACGATACTCGGGGAATTCATGATACACGATACTGGGTGTTTACATGATACACGATACTTACATATCACGATACACGATACCTTAGGATCGTGATACACAACAATCACGATACACGATACTTGAGTAGCCACGATACATGATACACTGAATGTTACGATATGCGATACCTAAGTATCACGATACACGGTGTGTCACGATACGCGATACTCGCATATCGTGATAATGAACCCGATGATACATGATACCAAGGTATCGCGATACACGGGAAGTATAGGTATCAATGATACACAATGCATGCCAGGTATCGCGATACATGGGAATTCAAGTATTGTGATACTTGAACTCAACCAGTCGTGATACTTGGGCTTAACTCAGTCAAATGAAGAAATTTTTGTGTTTTTATGATCCTTGCACTCCTCTTCACCCTTATGTGCCCGTGGAACATAAGCTCTCACTCTATCCCACGATATTCACCCCGCGATACCGATCACACCTCCGATCACATTTTCAGAGAATTTAAGTTGATTTTCACAGGGAATCTTAGGTGGTCTCACCTCACTGATGCTCTCTTTTGGTTCTCCCCTTGCTTATATTCTCTCTAAGGCTGTAAGCATGTGCGATCTCTGGGCCAGGATACTTGTCGTCAGATTTCCACGATACTTGCATAACAAGTGATTTTCTAAATGAACTTTCTAGCTTTTATACCTCTGGGCTAACCCAAGGTTGAGAGGTACAGAAATAAGATTTTTTTTTTGTAATTTTGGGGGATCTACCTACCTACTCTACTCCTCCTCTCTCCTTCCTACTCTCTACTCCTACTCACTCATTTTCCTAAGTCTACCAACTTACTACACACACTTTCCAAGTGCGAAGTAATAAGTGCAAAAAGATGTGACTTCCCAAAGTAGAGTATTCACCTCTTCACTACTCATATCTTCTCCTAAGAGCTCTTATCATCATGCGAGTACCTCGGTTGGACTCGTACTTCCCCGGCAACAGTGCCAAAAAACATGTGTACCTAAGCAGTAACTTAGGGACTTGTGATGAAAGAGACTATTCCTCTATCACCAACAAGTGCATATAGTGGGGATTACACATTTAAATTATCAATCCAAGAAGTATCTTGAACCTAACCGAGTGTATGAAGACTTGCACTTGCACAATGGTCAATGATGCGAGATAGCTCTCATGGCATGCAAATGATTATTATCTCTCACATTCATCACTCTCACAGTTGGAAATGGTGTCGTGATACATGAAACAACAATAAGCATAAAAACGGACTTTTCTCTCAGCTCTGAACTCGGAATATGGTCAATTGCATGTTCGTTTCGAAGCTCTTGATGATCTCAACGAGATGCATCCAATGGTGCTATCCTATTCTGACAAACCTATTTCAATATACATACAAAAATAGAGCTGTGCAACTCACCTAGTCTCACCATGCACCTCCTCATGCTTCACATACGCATTACACACTTCAAAAAAGCAATGAATTGGATAGAAAACACTTCCATGCACTCATTCCAAGCTACAAGCACACATGCAAGCTCACAAGCATGGAGATACAAGAGGAAGAAGAAGCAAATTCGAAATTCAGAGTTCTTTCTTACTCATAATGGAAAAAAGTGTTTACAAAGTGTCCTCAAATGACTCAATACCCTTGCTTGTAATCTTCTAATGGAACTCAATGTGTTTGTTCCTTCCATGTTATCACCAAATATGTGAGGAGTAGATGACTTCACCCCTATATCAACATATAGTGTCTTAATCCACATGGATCCTTGAGTAGCATTCACCAATCCTCTATATGATGAGGGTTCTTTAGATTCCATCTCCTGAGCCCTGTATATAGAATGCTTCATGGCCAATCAGGTATCATATCCATACCTTTCTAGCTTCTTCTCTTCCCTTGTAGACCTTTTGATTGTTTGATGAGATGATTTTGCTACATATTTTAATTCCTACACTTTGGTTTTACCTTTGGAGTTCCAAGAGCTGATCTCCCTTCTCGCTGTCTTTTGATCATCCTATGCTTCACATGACTTCAAGTTTGTGTGGAGTTTTTCTTCTGTTGGGAAATCACCCTCCAAATCATAAGGCAAATTGATTTTCTTGCAAACATCTTCAAACCAAGATTTATTTTAAGTAGATATCACATCTCAACTTATAATGAATCCTTTAGTGTTAGGATTATAAAGTCTATAACCCTTTTGGTTTAGGTCATAGCATATGTACACACATTTATTTTCCTTGGGATAATGCTTCCCTCTAATTTTTGAAAGTATGTGTGCATATGCAATGCATCCAAATGTTATGCAATGATCCAAGCTTGGTCTTCTTCCATTCCATGCTTCATAGGGTATCACTCCTTCCAAGGATTTTGTAGGTAACATGTTGATAAGATATGTGGCAGTGGATATTGCCTCTACCCATAGGTAGTTGGGAAACTTCTTCTCATTGAGCATAAACCTAGTTGCTTCCACAATGGTCCTATTTCTCCTTTCTACCACACGATTTTGCTCACATGTGTATTTGGTCGTAATATCTCTTTTGATTCGTGTCTCTTACAAAAAGTACTCAAACTTGTGGGAGAAATATTCTCCCCCTCCATCAAAGCTTAACCTTTTTCAATGTCACATAGCTTCTCAAGCAAAGTGATTACAAGAACAAGCAATTACAGTCAATCAAAGAAACCTTTACCCCCTCAAAGATCTCTCAACTTGGAAAATGCATTATGATGGTTTCTTTCTTGTGCTTATGTTTTTGTCTAATTATTATTTTCATGTGTGTGAAGCCCAAGCAGTTTAGGGTTTTTGGAGGAAAGAAATGGAGATAAAAGTCCAAGTGAGTGGCTATTGAGGATGTGAAAGAGATTATGGGATGATGGGACAAAAATTAGAGCAAATGCTAGCTTTTTAGCCCTTATAATGATGAATACAAGCAGTAACTAGAGAGTGGCTCTCTTAGACCTTTGATGATTTTCAATTCCCATAGTGGGAAAAGTCTTAGTTCAAGAACTACATGTGTTTCTTCCAATCCTACCAAGATAAAAATGAGAGATATAACCTCTTGCAAGCACTAAGAAGTATGAACTGCAAATTCTACTAAAGGAGGACAATTTTTGTAACTTTTCCTAGCTTCTTAGGAGATTCTGAGATATCAACCTACATTCAAGGGATCAATTTCTCTACAAGGAATTGAAGTGTTCTTGTAACTCTCATGGTGAGATGAAATTCCACTAGAATTCCCACATGACTCAGTTGCATAGTGTAGTTTCTATGTTCGATAACGACTTCTAAGCTTCAAAAAGAGTTGCATCAAAAGATACTTTGAGGATGAGATTCCATATTAGGATTTTTCCATATGCAACAGTGGCATCAAGAATGGTTAGTAGCTATAATGAATTGCTTGGTTAAGCTTTTGGCATGATCATAGCTTAGCACACATGCATCATTTACTTCATTGTCAATTTTGGCCTTGATGCATTATTGGGTTTTAACATGTATATCACCATAAATGGGAGGCCATTGAGGCAAAATATTTTCCTTATATATATTTCCCATTTGTTTGAGTAAATGGGGATCTTAGCTCACCTTCTCAAATTTGTTCCAAATCTCTTACATAAGCTCAATCATTTCATCTCTTAAACTATCATCAGTAGGTGGATCCTTGTCTTCATGTATGGAGGGATCATGGCTACCAAGGATTCTGTAATAGAGACATGATAATCATCATCTTCCTCTGATTCATCCTCAAGTACATTGAGTTCATAGTTTTGATCTAGGAAGTTGGCATGTGGGGAGGCTACCTGATGTGTATCATGCAATGAAAGAGTCCATGCTTCTAAGGTAGCTTCGAGGCATTTGATCTCATCTCCTTGAGCAACAACTTGTTCTTGAAGCATTTCCTTTTCTTGCCTTAAAGCATAAGAACCATGTCATTTTCCCCCTTGTGTCATGTAGTATTGCGAATCTTCTTCAAAAAGTGATAGCTAGAGGTGATCCCATCACTTTTTTGCCTTTTAGATGTCCTCCTGTGCTCTAAATAACTCTATTTTTACTAGCTTTAAGCATTTTTCTTTAGTTATTAACTAAAGCTTCAAGTCTTCAAGTGTCTTCTTACTAATGTTTCTATCTATTTCAAGGGACTTGATTACTTTTTGGAGAGAATTGTCTTTAAGCTCTAGTTCTATGATGTGTTCTTGCATATCTTGTTTGTCTTGCTGTGCAGATTGTAGCTATGCCTGAAGATTTCTCAAAATGGCCTTTTTCTTCATTAGCCCAAAAAACAATCATGATGTTTGGGCTCAATATCTTCAGCTAAATAGTGTTCTTACTCTTCTATGTTTACTTCTCCCTTTGAATATTTTGCTTGAGTTGCACATGGTTCAATAGTCTTTTTTTGTTCGTCTTCCTCTTGGTTTAGCTCTTGTACTTCTTGCAAGATTTCATTGATATGGGTGTTTCATCATTCTATTTTTCCTCTTGTGCTTGTTGTGTTACTATCACGAGGGTGTGGTCTATACAAATGGCTTTGGATTCCAAATGATTAGTGGGCATTAGTGATTGCCCTTCTTCTTTTGGTGCTTTTTCTTTAGATGCGACTTGCACTAATGTGGTGATTTCAATTTCTATCACCTCTTCCTTTGGACTTATGGTTTCTCTTAGTTCCTCTATAGGCATGGGAATTTCTTGAGTCGGGGTGGATTCTTCTTGTGCTAAAGAAATTTCCACTATGGTGTTATGTGTTGACAGTGAATGATTCTAGGATGCAATGCAAACATCAACGTGAAGAAGAGATGAAATTGTTGGATGAGATGAGAATGGTGGGAATGAAGGATGAAACTTGAAATGGTGGAAAGAAAAGAGATGAGGTGGAATTTAAGGATCAAAAGATGAGGATGAAGCCAATGAGTGGCATGAGGATGGAGATGAAAGAAAGCAAATAGGATCTGATATGGTAGAAATGTGTGTATGAACATGAGTTGATGTAGTGTGGGGTGGGACAAAAGAGTGAGTGCTTGATTGTCCACGTGTGTGTGTTAGAGGTGGCTCAAAAGATACACATTTATCTACAAATGATTTTCCATGATAAAGGGACTTAGTGATAATGGGACTTAGTGATATACTTAGGTAGCCATGTGTGTGAACACACGAGGACCGTTGGGGCACTTTTTTTTTTAGGAGGTTTTTTCCCCCTAGCTTGTATATACACATATAACCCTAATGGGTCATTTTATCTTTGTACATTCTAGTGGTAATACATTCAGTATTGTGTTGTGCTCCAAGCTTCTTCTTCTTCCTTGTGCTATTCACGTGCTTTCGTAGAACTCAAACTCCAATAATTCGTATCAGAGCAGGTTGCCATTTCATCTAGGGTGTCATTGACACCCCTCCAGTCATAGTCTCAGAATCACATGAAATTTGGTGAGCATAGTCAGGGTGATTATGAGTTCAAAATAGCTTTGTTGTGTGGTGTTGAAATCATGATTTGAGTTCGTTTCGACCTTAGAATGCACTATCATAGTGCCTATGTAGGCAATTTCATCTTTTTGTGCCAAAGATATATACATGTTTTTGTTCGCCAATATAAGCATCTCGAAGTCTATTACATGTTTAGTAGAACTCGATAGGGTAATTCTATTCAAATTTTTGAGGTACAATCATTTTTTTGCATTAGGGTATTTTAGTCAGTGGCGACGGATAAAAGTAGTGATGTATTCCATATGCTGACTGTTGAGGATAAGTTGGATGGTACCAATTACCCATTATGGGCTTATATGATGCAGCATGTATTGGTTGCAATGTGGAATATGAAGTATTTCGATGGCGATGCACCGTGCTGTACTCTCCTTCTCGAGAGCTCCACGATGATATGCTCGGAGCTGAAAACCGAGCTCCTGATGCCGCACACAGTACTCTGCACAAAGGCTGTAGAATACGCAGAAAACACAGTACACAGGGAGCACGAAGACAGACTTCTTAGGTGGTCTTACAAATGCGGTCGAACTTACAGTCCGTGATTGACCAGGCCACTATATGTTTTATTAAAGAACATATACAAAGAAGTGTCCGATGGCCATTTGGCCTTTCACATGGACACTAACGGTAACAATCTCCCACTAAAGGCCAATATGGCCAGAGTAACTATGGGAGAAAAAAGAAAGAATGATAAAGAATACCTGAGTGTAAGTATACAAACTATACCTCCCACCTGATGGGCATGTTACACAGTATACAAGTGACTGCGTAAGATCAAGAATCAAGTAACCCCCATCAAGTGACAACAGTGTCGAAAGCTATCCTGTGGTAGAGCTTTAGTCAAAGCATCTGCATCATTATCTCGAGTGTGAACCTTCTCAAGAATAATGCTCTCAGTGGCTAAGCAATCTCTAATGAAGTGATACCTCACCTCAATATGCTTGGTCTTTGCATGATAGACCGGATTCTTAGCCAAAGCAATGGCACTCTGACTATCACTGAGCAAGTGAGGTACATGCTGAGGCAAACCCATATCACAAGCAAGACGAGAAAGCCACAATGCTTCCTTACATGCCTCACTTGCTTCAACATACTCTGCTTCTGTGGTGGAAACAGCTGTACATTCTTGAAGACGAGATCTCCAAGAGATAGCACCTCCAGCAAAGTGAAAAATGTACCCTGATGTAGACTTACGATTGTCTACACAACCAGCATAGCCAGAATCTGTGTAACCAATAATGGATGCTTTCCCTCTACCTAAGCATAGACACTTTTCCTTAGTGCCACTCAGATATCTCATAATCATTTTGACCGCTTCCCAATGTTTCTTGCCAGGATTAGACATATATCTGCTCACAACTCCCACTGCAAATGCAATGTCTGGTCTCGTAGCTACCATAGCATACATGAGACTACCAACAGCAGACTGATAGGGAACTTTGGTCATGAATTCCTTTTCCTCATCTGATTTGGGGCAGTCATCCTTGCTCAATTTCACATATGTGGGTAAAGGTGTACTCAATGCCTTTCCACCCTGCATATTGAATCGGTGAAGTACTTTGGATATGTACTCACTTTGAGACAAGTATATGCATCTTTTACTCCTATCACGAGTAATGCGCATGCCAAGAATATGTTTGGCATCCCCCAAATCCTTCATATCAAATGTCTGACTCAACTTCTTTTTGAGAATTGACAAATCATAAGAGGACTTCCCAGCAATCAACATATCATCGACGTAAAGTATCAAACATATCAAGCTGCCATCAGAACATCTCTTTGTGTAGAGACAATGATCCTCATTGCTCCGAGAATAGCCTTGGGACTTCATAAAAGCATCAAACTTTTGGTACCATTGTCTAGGAGACTGTTTAAGTCCATACAAGCTCTTCTTGAGCTTACAAACTAGACTTTCCTTGCCAGGAACTACATAACCCTCTGGTTGTTCCATATAGATCTCATCTTTAAGATCTCCATGCAAGAAAGCTGTTTTCACATCCATTTGGACTAGCTCTAAGTCCTCCATTGCAACGAATCCAAGCAACATGCGCAAAGTAGTCATCTTGACCACTGGAGAGAAGATTTCCTCAAAATCAACACCATGTTGTTGCTTAAAACCCTTTGCAACAAGTCATGCTTTATATTTTGGAGAAGCACTATCTGATGTGAATTTCAGTTTATATACCCATTTACATGGTAAAGCTTTCCTGCCCTTTGGCAAAGGTACTAAGTCCCAAGTACCATTCTTGTGAATAGAATCCAACTCACTCTTCATGGCACGCTCCCACTTGACATGATCCTCTGTTTGCATAGCCTCTTCGTAGCAAGAGGGCTCACCGGCATCTGTTAGCATAACAAAATCTAAACCTGGAACATATCTATCAGGTGGATATGAGACACGTGCAGAACGTCTCAATGGTTGCTGAACATGAACATGTGCAGACTGATCTGAATGGACATTCTCTTGAACATCCCTATGTGCAGCATTTTTATGCATGCTAACCGGAGGACTAGTATCCTCAAACACCACTCTTCTCACTTCAACCTCCTTAATGGGTTGTTTATGCATCTTAGACTCATTAAAAATGACATCACTACTTCTGATCACTGACCGTGTTTCAAGATCCCATAAGCGATATCCAAATTGTCCTTCTCGACCATATCCAAGAAAAATGCATTTCTTTGACTTATGGTCCAACTTCTGTCTAAGATTCTTGGGTATATGAACATATGCTTCACACCCAAAAACTCGAAGATGATCATAATATGGTGGTTTCCCTGTCCATAACTCTTGTGCCACTTTCAGACCTTTGGCAGTACTAGGTGAAAGGTTAATCACATGAACTGCAGTCAATACTACTTCTGCCCAAAAACCTTGTGAGAGGTTTGCATGATGCAACATAGAGACTACTCTATCTTGAATAGTTCTATTCATCCTCTCAGCTACACCATTCTGTACTGGGGTATAAGGAGCTGTAAACTCTCTACGAATCCCTCTACACTGACAGAAAAGGCTGAATTCATGTGAGGTATACTCACCCCCATTATCTGAACGTAAAGCCTTAAGCTTAGTTCCTTTTTCAGTCTCAACTAAAGCAAGCCATTTTCTAAAAGTAGGGAATACATCATCCTTCGATTTGATAGGATATACCCAGACTTTTCTAGTAGCATCATCTATGAAAGTGACAAAGTAAAGAGAACCACCTAAGGACCTAGTGGGCATAGGACCACACACATCTGTATGAACAAGATCTAAAGGCTGAATTGAAGAGTCAATGTGCGTTTTATGCACATTTCTGGTTTGCTTTCCATATTGACAATGCTCACAAAATGAAAAATCAGAGAAAGATAACACAGGTAAGTAGCCAGAACAAGAAAGATTTTCCATTCCACTACGAGATATATGGCCCAAACGACCATGCCAAATACAAGCCATAGGCTGTTCAGTAACAGCTAACAAGTGTTCTTTCTGTGATACAAATAAAGGGTAAAGTGAGCCAACTTTCCTTCCTTTTGCAATAACCATATTGCCCTTTGATATACGAAAGGACTGAGCATAGAAGACCACCTTGTAACCAAGGTCATCAAGTTGACCAACTGACATCAAACTGCGTGATAACTGAGGTACATGACGTACATTATGCATAGTAAATTTTGAACCGTCAATGAACTGCACAACTACTTCTCCAATCCCCACAACATCACACTGGTAAGAGTCACCAAGTCTCACGGTACCAAGAGACTTTGCTGCATAATTAGAGAACCATTCTCTATGTGGTGTCACATGGAAAGAAGCACCAGAATCTAGTAGCCAGGTGTGGGAAAGAGAATCAGCCATAAGTGCCTCAGATGGCACAGTACTATCAAGTGTCAACACATCAGCATCATCAGAAATAGCATTAATTTCTTCAATCTTCACAGTCGAAGTAGATGGTGCAGGTAACTGTTTAACATGCCCATCAACATTCTGTCCTTTACCTTTAGCATTCTTTAATGCATAACAGTCTTTCTTCATGTGTCCTTTCTTATGACAATAATGGCATTCAATATCCCTCTTCCTTGATTTACTTCTGCTCTTATTCCGTTGACCATTCTTTTCCTTGTTCTTGCTCTTGCCACGTTGTTGATTCTTTCCTTGGTAAGAATCACGAACATTATATGCATCTCCACTATGAGTGCCAACCATAGATTTTCTACGAATCTCCTCACTCAAGAGTGCTCCACATATGTCATCATAGACGAGTTTACCACATGGTGCACTATTGCTAATAGCTGTGCAAAATGTATCCCATGATGATGGCAGGGTGCATAACAGCAATACTGCTTTCATTGTCCATATCCATTTTCTGAGCCTGTAACTAGGAGAATATGGCATCAAACTCATTTAGATGAGCAGCAACACTATCTGTGTCCTTCATACGAAGGTCGTATAATTTTCTCATCAGATATACTTTATTTGATGCCGTCTCTTTTTCATATGTATTGCATAACTTCTTCCAAAGCTCCTCTGCACTTTCACAGTCTAATACTGTAAAGTAAACATTATCTGCCAGGTGCAAGCGAATGGTAGACCTGGCCATTTCATCTAACTCATCCCAATCATCTTCATCCATGTCAGCAGGCTTCTTTGAAATCCCATTTACTGGCTTCCATTGCCTTCTTTGAATCAGCACATCTTTAATCTGATTCTTCCATAGAGCAAAGTTTGTGCCATCAAATTTTCGGATCTCAAAATGGTCTTTGCCCTGCAAGTTATAGCTCCTCCTCGGAACGCTAGCACTAGACCCTGATCCACCGGATATGCCTGAGACCTCTGATGCCATGATCGTAGAGAACTGAATAGAATGATAATGGAGCTAGAAGAGTCCAAACACCAACAAATAAGTGTATCAAGGAGTAAATCGACCACTATATAATTGACTAAACCAGAAATCCGGAAAAATTTTGCCAGAGTATCCTCTGCAAAATTAGCATATGACCAGTGTCAAAGTATCATAAAACTGCAAGTACTGACATGTCTACCTGCATAGTGAATCACTGACTCCACTGCATATAATCAGTTACCCAATAGAAGCCAACTAGGCTTATCGAGCACCTATGAACAACTATCATACATCTCCTATGGCGAGGCTGGGTAAGTCTTCCACCTGCATCACCGAAGAGACCCCGACATCTGGGTGTCTCCCAGTTAAGAAAACCTCACCACGACCCTCTTTATCAAACGTAAAAGGCTTTATGCAAAGAACGTAACCGCTATATCAATTCCCACATGGACGTACATAAGCGGTATCCACAGAAGCGTACATGGTGTGTATGTGCTCAATATATGCAGTAAAAAATGACACTAAAAGGCTGAATACACAGCCCAAAAACTAGCCAATAACACCTGCAAGTGTCTGTCAACTCTGATGTTTTAGGCTTTAAAAACCTGCATAAATTTGCAGCGACTGCTCCCACCAAAACTGAAAACCCCTCAAGAAACCTGTAGTTTTACGAGTGTGGCTGAAAATACAACCCCAAAGGTTGATATTTATTGTCTGAGGAGTACAAGGAACACTCTTCTTGATGTTCTTGGACCTGTGTGAAGAGAACTACGTGCGAAAGTACTCCGAAATGGTTCCAAAAACACCCCAAAATTGCTTCAGAAATAGGCTTTAAAAGCAAAAATGAAGCTTTGAGGGACCAAAACTTGTTCAAGGTAATGTCAACCTTAGTCTTTCCCCTTCTTCAAACACCACAAGAGTGTAGCTTAGTGGCAAGAGATTGCCACAGTTAAGCGAGCTCTGGGGGGAACAGTACTGGGATGGGTGACCTCCCGAGAAGTACCGGGAACCTCTATATTCCTTGATCGTTGAGGTCCTCCCTCGCGCGCAGCCAACGGCGCCAACGGTGACTTCGGTGACTCGGATGACAAGGTATGCCAAGGTCTATGCCTTGGTCGCCGCCTTAGTCGCAAGCCTTGGAGAAAACACAGTACACAGGGAGCACGAAGACAGACTTCTTAGGTCTTACAAATGCGGTCGAACTTACAGTTCGTGACTGACCAGACCACTATATGTTTTATTAAAGAACAAGGCATTGAAGATGGTGATGTTCTTCATGTTCCTGTTCGTGCTGCGGTTCCTACTGCACCTACTATGGAGAATATTTGTTGGGATGGGAAAGATGCTCAAGAACATGCATTGATATCCTTGTCTATCAAACATTTTATTATTCCTCACATTCGCTCTTGTAGAATAGCAAAGGCTACTTGGGATACACTTACCACTTTATACCAGGCAAGGAATGAGGCTTACCTTTGAAATCAATTACAGAGTGAGCACATGAATGAAGGAGATTCCTGTTGAGATATCAAGCTCAACATGTGATGACCTAGGATGACATGTATCACTGATGTCACTCTAGCACAATGGAAAGTACCAACATGAGGAGCTCCACCTTGTAATTGTCAATCTGCGGAGAGGTTAGGCCAATATGAAGATCAAGAGCAAGTGATGTGCATGAAAAAGATGGTGAGAAATGCAATGAGCATACACACACATGCATACACACACACACAAGGAAGCCACAATGGACATCAATGGAAGGCAAGGAAAAAACTCATACTCATATTCATTATCAACTAATTACAATAGCTCTTCTAGCTCTAGCTCATAAGTTCAACAACCTTCAAAACGAGCTCTCTAGCTCTATTTATAGTTTTTGCTTAGTTTTGACCAGTTTCACATCTAGTGATCGGCATAGTTAAAAAATAGGTTCTACTTCTAATTTGAACTATCCAACGGCTTCCAAAAATGATAAAAATGGGTGTGATCTTTCTTCTTAGACTCCTCAATCTCGAGGACTCCTCAGCTTGCAAAAAATGGAGTCGCACTTGCGATAACTGGAGGTATATACATATATTACATTGTTTTAATGATAACAATCACTGTTGACATGATGAGATAATCTGAGTAGTTTATGTACTTCCTCTTCATCTATGACGAGAGCCAATACTCAATCCTTTGCCTTGAACACTCCCCTCCTTGTTTTTGTCATCCCTGACAGAACCTGATTTCACATGAGCAATATAGTTGGTGAGCAGGTCTATTGCCAAGGTATGTTCTGTAATGTGAGGTACCCGAATAAGGTTGCGTTCGAGTTTCTCCCAATCAATGGACTGGGGTTTGTCGGGAGGTGGGTGCATATAATGCTCTAAATACATAATACATTCGCAGGCAAACAAGTGAAGCAATTGTGTGGGACGACTGATGAATACCTCTGAGTGGTATTCCCAGAAACGAGTGCTGAACATATCTTCAAATGTCTGCTTGTAGCAGGTGGGCATGTATTTCAGTCTGCAGTGCAAAGCATAACATACTTTGCGGGACAATGTTGTGCTCATGTCATAAACTAAGTCCGAATTCCCATATTCAAATCCTAATGTATTTACAGTGGAAGCTTTGACACATCGGAAGGTCTTAAACACCATTTGCATCATATAAAAAATTTTCACAGTCATTTGAGCAACAATATCAATCATCTTCTGCAAACATGGGAACCAATGATGAATAATGGCCATCATGTAGCCGACAGTTGGAGTATTATTCATGGGAGGTGAGAGATAAGGGTAATTGGTCAATCTCTACATTTGACGATTATTTTGAACCTTAATAGAAAATGCCTTCTAGGTATGTCTGTGCGGAATCAGTCCATAGCACGGGCTATACTTCAAGTGCATTGGCGTGCACATCCACATGTGCATCATTTTGGGGTACTTTTGTAGTAAGTCCGTGTGCCATGTTGGTTGATATATGTGGCCTCGTTCTGCTTCTAGTGGAGCATCTTCGGGCTCGAATTGCGTGGCGTGCATGGGATGCTTTTGAGTGATGCTCTCAATGTGGAAGTTGTATTCTTTGAGCAGAAGGAAATACGGTTTATATTGTTGTTTGCTTGTCATGAGGTGTCTGTGAAGACGATAGCAACAAAATAGGGTGACTTCAAAATAACCTCTTTGAGATTTGCCATCACATGAAGTTGCACCTCGACTCGTGTAGAGTGTGTCTTGCCCAGTTCTTCAACGGTCTTTAACCAAGCTGGTGGAGGTAATTCATATGTGTCCTATCCTTCGGGTGATGAGCATCTGCCAACAAGGGTACATATTCTTCTTCAAATGTTTCCTCAGTAGGTACGCATATCGTTTCATCAGGTTCGAGTAGGTCAAGTGGAAAATCTGGTCGAGGGGGTGGTTCCATCATATTGGATACCTGAGTCTGTAACTCTTGTACTTGCATACGCAATGCATTCAGTTCGTCTAAGAGAGCCAGTGGAGTTACTTCCTGTACAATAGTAGGTCCTAAGGAGTCTTTGAGCAACAAGTTCTTATTGGTCTCCTTGAGTGTGCGCCATTCTTCTTGGAGGCAATCATAATCCTCGAGTAATCATGCGTGGCCTTCTAGTAGAATCTGCGTTGACTTGGGAGGAACAACGTGAAAGCGAGACGGACTAAGGGGCATTTTTGGATTGTCCAAGGTGGCTTCAAAATTCTCGCGATTCTATTGTTGTAGACATTGATTTTCCTCCTTGCTTCGTTGAGATGACATCAAAGAAGCACCATATTCCATGACAGTTGAGCATTGCGCATCAAGTAAACATCTAATTGTGATTCAACTTCTTTGACGCATCCCTATACTTGAGCTCTTGGTTTTGCAAAGTGAGTGCATCTAAGCATGTCTGCAATTCTTGTGTAGTCCATTGGAGGGCAAAATGTTGTTGCCCTATCGATGAATATTCTACATTAATCTGTTGAAGACACTGTATCATTTGCTAGATAGCAGCATCAACAGTGGATGATGATGATGATACAAGGGTGGGAAATGACTTGTAATGCAATGGGAGTGGGAGTAGGGGTAGGGATGGTGGATGCAGTGGCAAGTGATGAAAGGGATGTGCGAATAGGTGATGTGTGAAGTGTACTACGTGGTGTAGGGGATGCATGCAATTGTGCATCTGGTGAAGCGGTGAGTGAGATGTCCATGTTGCTAGTGGTACCTCAGTGATCGCAATGTGAAAGAGTGATGTAGGTGCGATTGTGCATGGTGGTGGGTGTAGTTGTGTGGTGAGAGGTGAGTGAGGTGGTGTGCTTGGTGGCTGTAAGAAGGGGACTTGTGGATGAAGTTCCTGAGAGGGTCTTACAAATCGAAAAGGTGTAGATTGGGGTTGCAAAAAGGATGTGAAAGAGGAATAGAAGGAGATCGATTGCATAGAGACGGTAAAGGAGTATAGCGGGTTAGTGGTATATGAGGGGAAATGAGCAGGTTGGGAAATGATGGGTGGTGTCATAATAGGTGGAATGAAAGCAGGGGGAATGGGAGCAGTAATCGAACTTGGGCTGGATACCGGGGGCCAAACAGAAACAGGGAAAGGAATACGGACCTCGAGGCTATCTACAATGTCAACGGAGGATAGGGTTGGAACCGGTGAGAAGGGAGGGTTTCGCTAAGGGTAGATACATGGGAAGTGTCTTCTACGGTTAAGTCGATAGTGGAGGAACCCACAGGGGGTGCTAATATGATAGGATCAGTGGACACGAATATATGTACCGGGTCATTTAAGAATGTGAAACGATCGAGGTTCAAGCCTGGGTAGGGGCTTCCTTAGCAAATATCATAACGCTTTTGGCACACCTATAGATTTAATGAATTCATGCATGGCAGAGATAAAAGTTTCTTCAAAGCCACTGTTGATCAGTTCTTGTTGCAAGATGGCTTGGCTTTGTTCTTTTGTCAATCTGGTTCGTGCCCAAAATTTATTCATATTATTGTGGATCCATCTAATGGAAATGGTGTAAGTTGCTGCTTCTATCATTTCTTCCTCATACGTGCTAGCTTCCCATTGAACGTCGGCATGTGCTTCCGATTGTTGTGCTTCTTCTTCACTAGCTTCAGTGTCAGCGTCTCCTTCATCTGTCACCATACGATCATCATCTTCATCTTCTGAATCAACTTTCTCTCCCTCTGAGGGCGTAGTGGGGTAAGCAAGGCATTCATATTCTTGAGAAACAACGTGGGTATCCAAAAATTGAAAGTCACTAGACAATACATCCAGGATCTCAAAATCAAATGTAGTGTTGATATCCTCAGTGCCCAAGCTTGTAATTGGGAAGGTAAAAGAGTCAGAAACAAACGTAAAAGTTGTCGTGGTAGCTTCTTCAGTCATGGTTGCAGTAGCCGGTAGGGTGGTAGGAACAATAATCTCTACTTGTGAAACCTCACAGAGTGTAGCAGATCGGTTCAAGTAGACTCGGAGTGGTGGAACACCTGGTTGTGGTTGATCCGGAGGTCATTGGGGGGAGGTTTTGGGTCTGGGCTGAGGTGATGGCGACTCTGAAACTTGTAAGCCGGCGATTGTGTCGCGCATGTGCTTGAATCTATAGGTATTAGGGGGTTGCATGGTTTTCTTGGAGCCTTTGCATTGCTTTAATTGCATTGCTGGGATGGCTCTCTCTATAGCAATATCATAAGACAACCACATGTATATGATGCGTGTAAGGGCACAACATCCATGAACAACCTTGTTCTTCTCCCATCGATGTTCGGCTAATAAAAGTTGATCCTGAATATAAGTAGCAATATCAATGGTTTGAGGCCCCATAGTGGCAAAGTACAAACCAAACCATAGTCGTTTGTGCAGAATCGTAAATCGCTCCTGTGGAGGAAAGGAAAAATGCTGTAGGCATATTCTCAATGGAGTGGTCAATTGAGGGGTGATGGCTGAGATGGCTAGCCATTTATCAACATCACTTCACTTCATAGGTTCTGGGATAAGACGCTCCTTCTCTATGGGCATATGGTTGTCATGAATCTTAAGTGCGATCCTGATTAGGTCTAAAGGCAAGGTAAACTTCTTAAAGGGGGGATCATTAACCAATGATGGTAGGACAAAGACAAGGTCCAACTCCTTGTGCTCTTGCTCTTTAATAGAAGCCACCAAATAGTAACATCGATAAAAGTCGGGTTTAAGGAGTTGTGCGCTGAAGTGATTTGCGAATCTTGCTCTCTGCCATATAGGTTTGATGTCTTCACTATTTTGGAGTTTCTCGAACTCTTGTGAGAAAAAATGGTAGTGCCTCCACACATTTGCATCGTAAGTCAGGTTGGCTTTGTATATGAACTCTACTTCACCCAGGGGTCCTGCAAGCCCTTGGAACTAATGTGCCTTGTTGCTTACTCTTTTTGTCTGTCCTTGAGGAGGGTCTTCAATGGGCATAAGTCCCGTGAAACCTTGGAACTCCGACGGTATTACAGTTGGCATGCTCTCAAATGGAAGAGCCGAGAAGTCAATGATGGGCCATTTGAGCGTTGCACGGGTAGAATGAAAGTTGGTGTTGCGAACCTAAGGTGGAGTGAAGAGGAAAACATATTAGTCATGGAAAATAATTAAGATCCCAAGAAGATGAGACCTCCATTCCTTTGCACCACCAACATGGTTCCTGTGTAGTGTGTGTGATTTTAACGATGTGAGAGGTGAATTGTGAGAAGTGCATGCGTTGATTGTGAGTGGAAGTGTGTGAACTGCATGGCTTTACAATTGACTTCGAATGAGTATTGCCCACAAAGTTAGTGTATATTACAAGGATGGTGGTGATATTGGTTTGTCGAACTGGGTCTGAGTGTAGTGGTTAATAAGAGTTTAGCTTCACTAAGTCGGTGGTCAGGGTGAGTTTGGTCGAAAATTGTCATGATTAATGAGGGCTTGGGGATCCATTTCGATAGCACACAGCGGTTTAGAAGAGATGAAGTGGCATCTATAAAAGAAGGTGTGTAGGGTGTCCTGGTAGTCTCAAAAAAGGTCTTCTGAGTGGTATTGCCTACTTTTGTTTGATAGGGTTTGTTGACTTGCACAAGGTTGGAGGGAGGCCACACGCAATAGAGGGGTTTCTGTTTCATCCAACACCTCCCTACACCGACCTTGGAGAGATAGTTCATGATCCTGTCCTGCAAGTTCCAACTAAAGCACACTTCTGCACAGATTTAGATTCAACAAATACTGGTATAACCATTGTTGGCCTAGGATCATAGGTTTTATTAGGTCATCGTCATGGCAAACCAACAGTTTTACTGTCAAAGTCACGTCATCAATGGAAATTGGTAGCTCAAACTTGCCTATGCAAGGGGTTTCTAGTCCACCTAATCCTATAAGATAGGTCTCAAGAGGTTTAATTTCATATTCTTTACAAAGAGAGAATCGAATTGCATTCGTTGCTGCACCAAAGTCGATTAAAGTGCGTGCACATGGGATCCTGTCCTAGAGTGATGTTAATGAATGGCCTCCTATCAATAATACTCAGGACATCTCTTCCACCAAGTTGGCACATAACTACAAGATATCGTGGGGCATCCAACGATTGAGGTTCTCTACCTAGTCCTCTCCTTCGTAGTCTATTGCTCTAGCACAATGGTAAGCACCACGTTAAGAAGCTCCACCTCCTTAATTTCAATCCACGGAAGAGATAGGAGTGATATGAAGATCGTGAATGCAAGATGTAGTGAGAGTGAAGGTGAGAAGCATGGAGATGCACACACATACACACACATGTAAGAGACAAGTGAGACACAATGGAAGATAGGAAATAGACTATATTGCTCAAGATCACTATTACAAGTTCAAGCTCACACTAACTCATACAATCCAACACTAGCTAACCTCAAAAATGAGCTCTCTAGATTTTTTTATAGTTTTTAGACTAGCTTTGACCGGTTTCACATCTAGTGACTGGCATAGTTAAAAAATAGGTTCTCGACACTATTTGGAGGTCTAAACAAGATCTAAAAATAGCCAAGATTGGTATGCTTGTTCTACCTAAGCTCCTCAACCTCAAGGACTCCTCGACTTGCACAAAATGGAGCTACTAATTACAAAAGTGTGTGTTTCTATGATACATATGGTACAAAATTGATAAAAATCAGTGTTTGGGGTTTTGAAAGAGTGTTATCAAATATGTTTCTTTGGAAAAAATAGACTGCATGGCTGCCCATGACTCTTTGTAGTCCACCTTCACATGCTTCCTCTACATCTGTGCCTTTGGCTACTGCCAACACCCCCTCCCTCTCGCGTCTGTCGTCCCTGACAGATCCTTGTTGTAGGGTCTGCATGATATAGTTTTGCAAGAGGTTGTGTGCGAGGGTGTGCTCCGCGATGCAAATTCCTCATGTGAGATCAATTTCGAGTTTTTCCCAATCTATGGCCTGAGGTTCATGAGGAGATGGAGGTAGATAGTGCGTGGAATACACTAGTTGTTCGCAAGCAAATAGTTGCAGTAGATGGGTAGGCCTGCTAATAAAAACTTCGGAGTGGTACTCCCAGAAGCCTGTTGTGAACATCTCTTCAAAGGTTGTCTTATAACATGCGGGTAAGTACTTTATACGGCAGTGCCAAGCATAACACACCTGGAGCGATGGCGTAGTACTCATATCGCATGCCAAGTCTTGGTTACCATGCTGAAATCCTGGGGTGTTGACATGCGGTGCTTTGACATGGCAAAAGATCTTAAAAACAGTCTGCATCATATCAAATATCTTGACAGTCATGTGTGCTATGATGTTGTCCATGTGGTGTAATCGGAGGAGCTAGTGGCAAATTGTGGCCACCATATATCCGATTGTGGGGGGTTCACGGGGTGGAGTGTAATAAGGATAATTAAGCTAGTCCTGGCATTGCCTATTATTTTGAACTTTGATAGCAAATGCCTTCCAGGAGTGGCATCGTGGAATAGGTCCCCAACATGGGTTGTATTTCAAATTCAATGGTGCCTTGACCCATGTGTGCATCATCTCCGGATATTCTTGTAGCAGTGCCTGCCGCCAATTTGGTTGAAAAATTTTACATTTTTGTGCTTCTGGTGGTAGGTTGTTAGGCTCGAATTGAGTTGCATGGGTTGGTTTGTTGCCTGTCTCTTTCTCAATTGCCAATTGATATTCTACCATCAACATGAAGTATGGTTTATATTGAAGCTTGTGGCCAAAGATGTACCTTCGAGGGGCCAAGTGAGTGAAATAAGGCGATTATAATATGCATTCTTTGATCATAGCCATGGCATGTAATTGTGCTTTGACACGTGTGGAGTGGGTTTTACCAAGTTCTTCCACTAACTTAAGCCATGCGGGTGTAGGAAGTTCAAAAGTGTCTTGGCCTTCGACCGTGACACATCCGCCTGGTATGGGTTGTGGTTCATAGGCCTCTTCATATGTTTCCTCCACCAGGATAGAAATAGTTTCTTCTTCAACCAGAATTTGTGGTGGGGAACTTGGCCTGGGGGGTTTGGAATGAGCTACAATCTGTGCTTGAAGGTCAAGTGCCTACGTGCGTAAAGTATTGAGTTCCTCTATAATCTCCAGAGGGGTGACTTCAAGAACTGGTTGTGGTTGTTGAGTAGGTGTTTGCAACAGTAGAAGTTTATGATCATTTTGTAGCTTCTGATAGGCTTCATTCATGTTGTCATAATCCTCAATAGTCATGAATGATCTTCTAACAATATTCACATAGATTCAGAGGGTTTATGTTGAGCTGCTTCTAGATTCTCGTGATTTTGTTCCTATAG
This sequence comes from Ceratopteris richardii, assembly GCA_020310875.1. Lineage (NCBI taxonomy): Eukaryota > Viridiplantae > Streptophyta > Polypodiopsida > Polypodiales > Pteridaceae > Ceratopteris > Ceratopteris richardii. Next base: position 82,490,635 of record CM035414.1, on the reverse strand, counting down.
TCACTAATTCTCTTCCTTAGCCATGGTGAGGTGTCGTCTTAAGAGCCTATAACAGGTTCTCTGTATCCTTTAGTGCTTCCTTAGTCTTTTGTTCGCTTTCTAGCTCTAAAGAATGGTAAGTTTTGCGTAACTCCTGATGTCATGCATTGAGGGAAGCGTTCTCGATTGTTAAAGAATTCAACTGTGCATATAACTATGTAGTGGTGTGCTACAGTGCTTGATAGCTACTTCCAAGAGATGCAAACAAAACCCTTTGTTGGAATGTCGTGTGAATCGTAGGTGACAATATCAATGGTGCAGTGAGTGAAGATGCTATGAGTGTGGGTGTGGATGCAGTGGGAAGGGGAAAGGGGGATGGAAAAGTGGATGCAGTGGTGACCATGGAGAAGTGCGGTATGCCTAAATGTGGCGGTGAAATAGATGAGGTGAGTGGTAGTGCGGTGGGTGGTGAAATGTCCATGTCATTGGATGTGGTGTCGAGTGTAGTGATGGTGAATAATGGTGCGATGGTGGGTGCATGAGTGTGCGTGAACACATGATTTACAAAAGTGGACAAATAGTTTACAGATTGAGTCACATGGATTGCTTGGTGGAGAGGGGAGGATAGAGGGGATATAGTTGGACGAGGAGATGAGACTGGTGAGAAGGTCATTGGGGGTGGAAATGGGAATATAGGCGTTGGAGGGATGGGAAATGAAGGAAAGGATGGAGTGAGCAATGGGTTGATCGGAATGTGGTAGACTATGGTGGAAGGAATAGGTGTCAGTAGAGTTTGGGATGTGGGGGCAACTGTGGCCTTCATTGCAGTACTTAACAAGGAATGTAGATAGAGGAGGGGAGGTGGGATGTACTTGGGAAACTAGATGTACGGGAGGGAAAGGTGGAGCATATGATGTGGTGGGGATTTCAACTGTGGTTGTGGTTGTTACAATGGAAGGGTGAGGTGGGGAGTCGATGACAATGGTCTCTTCTTCGGGCTAGGTTTCTATCGTGGTTTCAAGGATGAGTCGAGCTTCATTGGCATGATGCAAAGATTCTGCGTCTGTGGGTACATGGATGTATTGACCCGGCTTGGACATCAAACAGATACATCGAGGGTCAAACTTTGGTAGTGGCTTCCTCTTCAAATAATGGAGGGCTTCATTGGTTCCCATTGATTTGACTAATTCCTTGAAGCCTTGGATGAAAGATTCTTCAAAACCTCCACTAGTGAGTTCATGCTCGAGAATTGCTTGACTCTCTGCTTCGGATAGCTGTCTGCATGCCTAGATTGCTTGCATAGTTTGATATAGTTTTTGGATTGCCAGGGTATAAGCGACGACTCCAAACGTTTCATCCTCATGAGTACTCATATCACCTTGGGCTATGGTTTGTTATTGTTGCTTGTCACTCTATACATCCTTTTGAGAGTCGTGGCTATCCTGACTGGCTTTGTCATCGCCCCTCATCATCAGTCACGGTCCTATCTTCACCTGAGCTGGGGGTAGTAGGGTAACTTGTTCGTTCATACTCTTGTGAGAAAAACCACCTTTCTGAAAATTGAAACTCGTTGGAGAAAGTATCATGCATTTTAAAATTGAAGGTGGTGTTAGTGGGTTCTGCTTCCAAGTTCGGTATGGGGAAAGAAAAGGCTTCCTCACCAATGGTGGTGGGAATTTCTTAGTAGTTTCCTGAGTGGTGGTTGCCTGAGGAGTTACTGCACTGGTAGTGCCTTTTGTGATAATGGTTCAAGAGAAGCGAATATGTATTGGCTGTACAAGTGCGGGGGATTCCGTTGGAGACTATTGAGGAGATGGTTGTGGTGATGGGGACTCTGGAACTTGCAAGCATTGGATAGAACCTCGCATGCGCTTGCCTGCCCATCCTTTTCTAGCTTTTCTAGCCTTTTTAATGGTTCCCTTGAGTGCTTTTAATTCTTCACTAGTCATGGCACTTTCGATGGGAAAATCATAGGCCAAACACATATAGACAATTCTAGTAAGGGCACAACAACTACAGATGACATGTTTTCGTTCCCATCTCTGTTGAGCTAATTACAACTGCTCGATAATCCAACTGGCAAGATCTATGGTTTGAGGCCCAATGCATGCAAGATATAATCCAAACCAGATACGTTTTTGAGGGATGGTAAATTGATCCTCGGCCAAAAATGCAAAATGTTGCATACATATGTGCAACAGCTTAGAAAGTTCAGGTGTAATGGCCGAAATATCAGCCCACTTCAAAACATAGTCGTGTTTCATAGGCTATGGAATAAGCCTTTCACACTCTATCGATGTGTGAGTCTCGTGGATCTTAAGTGCTGCCCGAATAAGATCTTTCGAAAGATAAAACTTCTTGTATGGAGGATCATTAACCAATGATGGAAGAATGAATGTTCCTGGCAAGTCCTTGTTCTCGGAGACTGTAAGTGTAGTCACCAAGTAATAACATTGATAGTAATCCGGTTTGGACAATGGATCATTGAAATATTCCGTAAAACTAGCTCTAGCCCAAATATACTTTAACTCTTCAGAATTCTGGAGATCTTCAAATTCCCTTGAGAAGAATTGATATCCACCCCACTTAATACTATCAAAACACAGCATGGGATCATAAATAAAGTTTGCGTCTGCTAAGGGTCCTTCTAGACCTTGGAATCAATGAGAATTGCTATGAACTTTTTCCGTGTGTCCCATAGGAGGATCATCTATGGGCATTGGTTCGGGGAATCCTTGAAACTCTGGAGGTTGTGAGCTAGGGTAAGATTCAACTAATAGGTTACCAAAGTTGATGATTGCTGAGCTAGGGCTAACTCCGGAGGTTCCTTCTACTTGCGATGACCTAAAGTGAGTGCTTTGGTGATCTGCTACAAAAGATTAACACATTAGTATGGAAATTATTTAGGATCTCAATTAAGTGAGACCACAATCCCTTTCCATAATCGATGTGTAACCCATGTAGCCGAGTGTTGTGAGGTGGTTTATGGAATGATTTTTCAGAAATTAATGCAGGTCACTAGACACCTACATGCTTTAGATAATGCATACATTGCTTTTGATGACATGTTATTATAGGTGATGGTGGGTTATTGTGGGTGAATTTGTACAAGGTTCAGTTGTAAATGAATTATTACAAGGATAAAGGTTAGTTGGGATGGGTGTTATGGTGTACAAAGGATCATGTGTTGGCTTCTAGATATGTTTTGGCATCCATTTCCTAAGAGTTGATGAGTGGGTGGTATTCTTCTGATGAGGTACAAAAGGTGGTAGAAGTGTCGATGGATGAAGGGATTTCAAAGGGTCATATGTTACATGGCTTGAGTTTTGGGCTATAATACACTGCTTGGGTACCCAGATTTGCATGGGTGTGGGTGTTGAGATATCAAGCTCAACATGTGATGATCCAGGATGACACGTACCACTTTTTCGTTTCTCTGACATGTATAGTGGTCATGCCGGTATATGTCAGGGATACTTCATTGAGCTTTATTAGATTTATCTACCGAGAGTGATGGCATATTTGTTTCTTGCCAGCTCACTCATTCGTGGACATTAGGTTTTTCCTTATGTACTGGTCTTTATATATTGCACTGGTTGTATTCTTGTTTTTAGGTCATTCTTGTACATTCCTTTTATGTAATAGAAGAAGAAGAAGAAGATCATTCTTCCTTGCCTCAATTTGTGTGTATGCTTCTCCTTGAGAGTGAGAGTGTGTGTGTGAGCTCTCTTCCTTATCTCCTTCCTCGTGACATGGTATCAGAGCCAGCGTGGCTGTAGAGACTCGTGGAGAAGGCGACGGTGAAGACTACGCGGCAAGGCGTGGAGAAAACGCGATTTCACAAACGGCCTCCGTTTGGTACGAAAATCGTCGTGAAGGTAGAAGACCTCAAAATATTTTTGAGAGTTATCCCTTTAGGATCACTTGTTTTGTCAGATCGAAGTTTCGAAGCCATCTCGACCTCCGTTTCGAGCCCGCAAGGTGGGGCCCACAGAAAAACCAGGTCAGTTTTAGAAATTGTAACTTCCCTTGTGTTCGGCGACACTCATATATTCCAGATTCAGAATTTCAAGCGATTCCGTGTACTGTTGATACACGAAAACTGTGTTTTTCTGAGATCGAACTGTCACGTCATAGTGCGACAGTGTTCAAGCAGAAGTGCTGCTTGTAGTGTGTTGTGGTGTTGTGAATCGTTGCAGAAATGGCAAACGTAGATGGAATGAGTCAGCTTATGAGCGATAAGCTAGACAAGAACAACTTCCATGCTTGGAGATTCAGAATGACGAATTTCCTGATGGGAAAAGGCTACTGGAAGTACATCGAAGGAGAGAATGAACATGCTCCGCAGTTACCAGAAAGGAATCGCATTGCAGAACAGTTAAGAGCATATGAGGAATGGAATCAAGGAGCACGAAAGGTAATGTATTGGCTATCTGTTAGCATACAGGATAGCATGATTGGACACATACAGGATGCCAAGACTCCAAAAGAGGCTTGGAATAGTTTGGTCACTTTGTACGAGACCAATACAAAGGCACGGAAATTGCAACTCAAGAACGAGCTTCATACATTGGAGAAAAAGAGCATGTCGGTAAGTGACTACACTCTAAAAATCAAAAGCATATGTGAGTCACTTGCATCTATTGGCGTGAATGTAGATGATGATGATAAGGTGGAAGTGTGCCTTCGTGGTTTAGGAGCTGCATATAAGCAGTTCAAAACTTCTATACAGACCACGGAAAATATTCCAAATTTTGCTAATTTGGTCTCTATGCTGATTATTGAAGAAAAGAATCTTGGTGAGGATTCAAACTCCCAAGGAAAGCCCAGTTCTGAGCAGGTATTCTACTCTGGCAGAGGAAGAGGCAGAGCTAGAGGTTTTGGAAGTGGAAGAGGAAACAGTAACCAAGACCAAGGTCAACAACAGAATCATGCAGGAGGAAGAGGACAGTTTTGAGGCAGGGGGAGCCAAAGAGGTCGCAGAAATTTCCAAAGAAATGATTCAGGTAATGATAGTAAAGGATGCTAGAATTGTGGTAAACCTGGACACTTTGAACGTGATTGCAGGTTAAAGAATCAAAATAACAGAAGGAAGCAAAACAACTATGCATCCACAAGTGCAGATGATTCTGAGAAGCTATTTATGGTTCAACATCACATGATTGATACGATGTCTACTGGTGTTTCAAAATCGAATGATAATGTCTGGTATGTTGATTCAGGTGCTTCAAATCACATGACCAGTCATGCAGAATGGTTTAGTAGTTTGCAGAAAATGCCAGTTCCTGGATATGTTGAAACAAGTGATGACACATCGCATCCTATTGAGCATACAGGAAACATAGCATTGTCTATGGAGGACGGAAAGGTAAAACATCTTGCTGATGTGCTGCATGTTCCAAATATAACAAAGAATCTGGTTTCTGTTGGACAAATGGTTGACCAGGGATTACAAGTCAGGTTCAATGCTGATGGATTATATGTAGAAGAGTACAAGCAGGATGGACGATTGGTTGCCAAAAAAAACAAAGTGGGTAGGATGTTCACCTTAAATGTGAAGATTCCTGAAATGAATGCAGCCATGTTTGCAAGAGGTGAAGGAGTTATTGCAGATATAGTGATATGGAACAAACGGATTGGACATGCAAACTTGCAAAGGCTGAAACTGATGCAATCAAAGGAGATTGTCCATGGACTACCAAATTTCAAAGTTGCAGAAATGCAAAAGGTATGTGCAACATGTCAATTTGGTAAACAATCAAGAGCATCATTTCCACATGACAAGCATGTTAGTGAGAATGTACTAGAAGTAGTACATACAGATGTTTGGGGTCCAACAAAGACCACATCTATGGGTGGTTGCAGGTTTTATGTTACTTTCATTGATGACCATACACGCAAAGTATGGGTATATTTCATGAAAGATAAGAGCGAGGTGTTTACTCACTTCCGGAATTTTAAAGTTATGGTGGAAAAGCAGACAGGGAAGTACATTCAAACATTAAGATCTGATGGAGGAGGTGAATACATGTCAAATGAGTTCAACAGTTTTCTAAAAAATCATGGAATTCGGCACCAGTTTTCATGCAGGTACACACCACAACAGAATGGTGTTGCTGAACACAAAAATAGACATATTGCAGAGCCTTGATGGCTGAGAAGAATATGCCTCATTGTTATTGGGCAGAAGTTGTGCATACTGCTGTATACATTATGAACAGAACTTCGACTGCTGGTGTACATCAAGTTACACCTGAAGAGAAGTTTACAGGTAAAAAGCCAAACTTATCACATATGAAAGTTTTTGGCTGTATTGCATATGTACATGTTCCAGATGAGTTGAGGACGAAGCTTGATCCGAAAGCAGAAAAATGTGTCTTCATTGGATATTCCCTTGAGCAAAAGGGGTACAAATGTTATAACCCACTCACACGACAGGTGAAGGTGAGCAGAGATGTGGTATTTGATGAAATGTCAAGCTTCTATGCAGATGCCAAAGAAGGACTGAATCTTGAACCAAATGACAAAGAAAATGCTGAAAAATCTAGTACAGAATCTCAAGTTTTGAGTGGACCGGATGCATCACCAAGCAATAGTTCCAACTCAAATAGGCTGAAATGTTTGTATGAGCGAAGCCCATTTAATGTGTCTGTCAGAAATGGGTTGTTGATTTAATAAATGCTTAGTAGCCTATTGATTTGTTTTGATTATAACTTCAGAACTCATAAGGTAATGTTTCCAATTTTTTAAACCATGCACAACATCTAGAGTTCTTTATCATATGTACTAAATTCTTTTCAAAAGTTTTAATTTTCCTACTTTCAAATGCAATGGGATGATCATTTTGCATTAAAAAAGCACCTATACTTAAACCAATAGCATCTTTAACTATATGGAAAGGTTGTGCAAAATCTAGTAATTGCAAACCAAGTTCACGAGAGTGCATGTTTGAGCTTTTCAAGAGATTTTATTTGTGCTAATCCCCATGTAAATTTTAACGTTTTCTTCAATAATAATGTGAGTGGGAGTGCTAAATAAGAAAAACCTTTTATAAACTTTCTATAAAAACTAGCTAACCCTAGAAAAGAGCATACATCATTCACATATTGAGGTACATTCCATTCTTCAATTACTTTAATTTTCTTTGGCTCTACATGGATTCCTTGACTAGAAATAATATGTCCTAAATATTCTAATTCTTTTTGGGAAAAATCCCTTTTCATGATTGGCATAAAGTTTGTTTTTGCATAAAAAATAAAAAATACTTGCTAAATGATTTTCATGGTCATTGTCATTCTCACTATAGGCAAGAATATCATCAAAGAAAATAAGAATAAAATCTTGATAATCAAGAAAAATGTTATTTGACATATGTGTAAATGTATGAGGTGCATTTGTGAGTCCAAAAGGCATTACCATGAATTCAAAGTGACCAGTTTGTGTTCTAAAGGTAGTCTTATAAATGTCATTTTAGGTCATTCATATCTGATGATACTTAGATTTAAGATCAATTTTTCTAAAGACACGTGCTCCACGAAGTTTATCTAGAAAATCATGTATCCTAGGAATATGATATCTATTTTTAATTGTGATCTTATTGAATGCTTTATCGTCAATGCACATTCTATAAGTCTTGTTCTTCTTCTCCACTAAGAGAATAGGTGCTCCAAAGGGAGCATGACTAGGTCTTATAAGTCCTTTGTGGAGTAGATCCTTAACTTGATTAGATATTTCTTTTTGATATAAAGGTCCATGCCTATAAGGTGCTTTATGGGGAGGAGAACTACCAGGATTTAAGTCTATACTATGGTCAAGAGATCCCCTAGAAGGTGCTAGTTTCGAAGGAAAATCAGCCATAAAGCAATCCTGATAGGAATCCATAATGATTTATGTGCATTAAGAAGTGTATGTGTATAACAAACTATGTTGTTGAAAAAAATAATACATGAATTGTAGCCTTTCCTTGTGTGTTTATGATATGAAAGAAGTTGGAGAAGCTTGGAGAGGCTTGGAAAGTTGAGTTGTCGAGTGGTGAAGTTGGTCCTGCAAACCAGAATAGGACCAACCTTAAATCTTTGGATGTGTAAAGTAAAACTTTTATGCTTGTGGTTAGTGCAATAAAATCCAATAGGTACTTTTGGAACATCAATAAGAATAAGTTGATGCAAAACAGATAGCTTGCACCTTGACTAGCTCACAAAAACCTTCTAAAAATGGATGGAAGTTGTGAGTTCAAACACTGAGAGTAGCCATCACAGTTACAGTTGGAACAATTCCTCTTAAGGGAGAGTCACACATAGGGTTGGCTTGCTGAAATGCACAAAATCCCAAATTTATAGCAACTATAGAAGGAGAAATCACCTTAGGATTAAATGACTTGAAAATTTTCACACATAAACTAGACAGTAATAATCTCCAATGACTGCTTAAACATTGGATTTTGAGCTCTGTAGAGAGAGCATCACTCTTTGCAAGTTGCCTATAGCTAAGGAAGAAGGAGTAGAGAATAGAAATGACACCAAGCAATGATCAAACAATATATGTATTGCTTCAAGCCAACACTCTTCTTGATGTACAAATGATCTAGAGTCTTTATATATACTCTTGAGGATATGATGACAAATTTTCTTCATGAATTTGAATTCAAAATTAAGCGAGTTTGTCAGTTTAGATTGATTGGCATCTTTTCCTACAATCTAGGAAGAGAGAAAGTTGAAATCACATCTACTTTTTGATTGATTGATTGAGAATCAATCCCAACCACTTCTAACTTGTGTCTTTTAGACATTTTACTTCTCCCTTTTACAAAGGTAAATGCTTTGGAAATTACATAAGAAGGTAATCCCATGAACAAACTCTCAATACAATAAATGAATGCAAATAAAAATCTTTGAGGAGAATATGTGGCATCATTGAAATGATGGATTTGATGAAGATCATGTCCACCTCAAGCATAGTGAAAGCTTGATATTCCAACATGATAATCAATGCATGGATTATAATGATGATTAAATGGTATGCCACGTATAACATCATAAGACTGCAAAGGAGCAATTAAGAATGTACATTCATCTAAGTATTGATGGAGTATATCCACTCCTAATTGGAGCAGAAGAATGATAGGCCCTTCATAAGAACAAATAGTTCACTACCAAATTTCACCAAAAAATGAATTGCTCTATGAACCTATGAAATTTTGCACAATACAAATAGAAAGTATGGGATTTCTAACAAGACAAAGATCACTCAATTTGGAGAATGTGAGGGGTATCAACCTCCTTCTAGAAGACATACTAGAAATTGTCCAAAAAGGGAGCTTGCACCTATGTGTACCTTCTAACATACATACACTTGGGAATATGTAGAGATCAAATTAGAGACTTTCAAGCTCAATATACTCAAGTATAATGAACACATAATACTAAATTATATCCAAAAGAAAGCTTAAAATTATTGGACGAAATGAGCTATCTTGCAAATGAATAGGAAAACTACACAAAGAGATATGCGTGATCAAAGATAACTTCCTATGAGACAATTTGAGCAAGCAAGGGGCTAGCTTAGGCCTAGAGTAAACACTCCTAATGGGAGCCTACAAGTTCTCAAATGGTAGAAGAGGATTTCATGAATTTGCTCCATGTGTTTGCTTATATAATGCTCAAAAAGGTATTTGTAAATTTGAATTCAAAAATGCCCTCCAAATGATCCTGACTTTTCTTCCATGAATTAGTTGAGTAATGAGTTGAGAAAGCTCGTGGAAAAGTGGTTGTATGTCCTACCAAAAGTGTGAGTGATATGGCACTTCAATTTAGCACGATTTCCCACACTTGAGATTGCTAAAATTCTAACACTCCCACTCAAAGTCAAGTGTTAGTCTCCATTGATCTCCTTCAAGTTGAGGTTGATCTTGAACTTCTCTGCATAGATAAACTTGTTCATGATATCTACTAGGTACTCCTTGGTGTTGATGTACTTGATGTCCACTTCTTTTGCTAGTACCTTCTCTCTGATGTAGTGATAATGGATCTCTATGTGTTTGCTTCTTGCATGGAACATAGTGTTTTTTGCTAGATGAATGCTTGACATGTTATCTCAAATAGAGTAAACTCTTTGACCTCCACACCCAAGTCTTTGAGGACCTTCTTGAGCCAAATGAACTCACATGTAGAAAGTGCCAAGGTTCTATATGCATCCTCAGTAGATGATAATGCAACTGTTGGTTGCTTCTTGGACATCCATGAGATGACTCTTTGACCTAGCATGAAGACATAGCCAGATGTGCTTCTTCTGTCCTCCTTTGAACCAACCCAATCAGCATCACTAAAGCCTTGAGGTTGTAATCCATCTCCATAATGGTAGGAAAAACCTTGATTGATAGTGTGCTTGATGTACCTAAGAACTCTCTTGGCTGCATTCATATGAACATCAGTTGGTGAATTCAAAAATTGAGAAAGAAATCCTACAACCTAACACAAGTCAAGTCTTGTGATGGTAGCATAATTTAGGATTCCAATTATTTTTCTATATGCTGAAATATCTTCAATAGGTTGCCCTTCACTTGCACATAACTTAGTGTTTGGATCCATAGGTTGTGTGAGTGGCTTACATCCACTCATACCATACTTATAAAGTATAACTAGCAAGTATTTCCTTTGAGCAAGGTAAATACCATTTTCCACATAAATAACTTCAATCCAAAGAAAATATTTAAGAACTCCAAGATTTTAAATCTTGAATTCATTTCCAAGCTTGGCCTTGATCCATGTGATGCCTGCATCATCACTTCTTGTTATAATCAATTCATCCACATATATGCATACATAGACAACTAGTCCTCCTTCCTTCTTGAGGTATAGGGAAGGATCTGCATCACTTGGATTATATCCACACCTACACGAATACTCCCACAAGCCTTTGATTCCATGCCCTCAGAGCTTGCTTTAAACCATACAATGCTTTTCTAAGTTTACAAAAAAAATCTGAATATTTAGGGTTCTCAAACCCTAATGGTTGAGTCATGTAGATTGTCTCCTACAAATCACCATTAAGAAAAGAATTCTTTACATCCAATTGATATGTTGGACACCTCCTAGATGTGGCAACCCCAATGATTGCCCTAATTGTGGTCATCTTTTCAATTGGGCTGAACGTTTCTTCATAGTTGATCCCATAGGATTGAGCAAATCCTTTTGCCAGAAGCCTTGCTTTGTACCTATCAATTGAACCATTCCAATTTCTATTCACTTTATAGACCAATCTGTTGCCAATCACCTTCATCCCTTCTTGTCTTGGAACTAGAATCCATGTGTTGTTGTCTTCAAGGCTTTGTACTCTTCTTGCATAGCTTCTTGCCACTTCTTTGTGTCTTTTGTCTCTTCATAGGTTTTATAACCTTGGTCATGAAAGAATAATTCCTAGCAATATAGATATCATAGACAAGGCTTGAGATTGGATGTTTTACCCTTTTTGACCTCCTTTCTTCTCCTTTTGGTGGAATGAACCTTCTTTGCCATGGTACCTTGATCTCTGCGTTCGATGTAGCTCCCCCTTCTGACATAGTTCTTTAGCTACATGTCCATCTTCATCAAGCTCTACTAATCTTGACTTTCTTTTGTTCACTGATTGATGGGCTGAATCCATTCTTGAACTTGTTTGTATGCTTGGACCACTGATTTCCAAGCTATCTTGAAACTTAGCTTCATATCTCCTCTCTACCTCTTCAATATCTTCATCCTGCAATGGAACTTTGGAAACATACCATGGTTTGAGTTCATGAAAACACTACATCTCTAGATACCTTTAAATCCTTTGTATTAGGGTTGTAGCACCTCTAAACTTCTTGCTCCATAGCATAACCAATAAACATGCATCTTTCAGCCCTTGCATCCATCTTACCTCTCAACTCTTGTGACATATGTGTGTAGCATACACAACCAAAGATTCTAATGTGTGAGAAATCTAGTTTCCTTCTGCTCCATGCCTCCTCAAGTGTCATGTCATGTACCCTTGATGTGGGATACCTATTCATCAAGTACACAGTAGTAGATGCAACATCTTCCCAATATGTTAAAGGCACATTCATTTCATTTAACATACTCCAAGCAATTTTAGCAATATACCTATTCTTCCTCTCTGCCATCCGATTTTGTTTGGTAGTATACCTGCAAGTGAATTGCCTCATTATCCCTTGGTCTTGCAAGAAATCACAAAAGGCATAGAAGAAGTATTCTCCCCCTCCATATGACCTTAGGGTTTTGATGTAGCAACCTGTCTCCTTTTCAACTTGTGCCTTGAAACTTTTGAACACATCAAACACATTTGATTTTTGCTTTATAAAATACAACCATACTTTTCTTGAGTATTCATCTATGAAGGTTACAAATTACCTATTGCCTAGAAGAGAGGGCTCTTTGGTTGGACCCCACACATTTGTGTGCACAAGGTCTAACACACCATGTGCTACATATCTGCTCTTCTTGAAGGGCTACCGACTAGACTTGCCTAGTTGACAAGCTTCACACATCTCATGCAACATTTGTAATGAAAATTGTGGTAAACATATTACCAATTGCCTCTTCTCCATGTCTTTCAACCTTTGAATGTTGATGTGACCACACCTTTTGTGCCACAAATCCAAGTCTCCAATCTTCTTATCTCCATTGGTGATGAACATTGCCTTACTGCTTTGTCCTTTGCCAATGTCAAGAGTGAACATCCTCCCTTCCTTCTTTACTTTGGCTATCAGCTCATAGACATTCCTTGGGTCTTCAATAAAGAATCCTTTGTCTTTGAACTTGACTTGGTATCCCTTTTCAACCATCTATCCAACAGAGATTAAGTTCTTTGTAATAGTCGGAACATGCAATACCTCAGATAGTCCTCTTGCTTTGTGGTTGCCTTCAAGCTTCACATCTCCCATTTGTTGTATCTCATGCTTTGTGTTGTCTCCTGTATCCACAAAGCCTCTTTGCTTGGGTGCTTGAAGATTGCTGAAGTACTCCTCTTTACCTGACATGTGGTTACTATAGCCACTATCTATACACCACACTTCATCATGTGGTTGACCTTCACTACTTCATAGCTAATAAATTCTCATTTTTTGAATTGGTTGAGGAGTTAGCATAACTACCTCGACCTTTGTAATTGTTTGCACCTTGTTTTTGCTAACAATTTTTGGCATATTGTCCTTGTTTCACACAATTGAAGCATCCATTTGAGTTGGAGTAGCCTCTACCACCATATCTTCTTCCTCTACCTCTTCCTCTTCCTCTTCCTCTTCCTCTTCCTCTTCCTCTTCCTCTTCCTGTTGATGATTGACCTTCATCTTGGCTTGATTGACTCTCTTGATAGCTTTGATTGCCTTGTTGGTAGTTGCTTCTACCTCCTCCTCCTGAACCACCTTTGTTGCCTTTGCCTCTTCCTCCTTTGCATGCATAGAAGAGTTGGTCTTGGCTGCACTTTGACTTGTTGCCTCCATGGTTGAGCTCCTCAGTCACCATAAGAGAAGTAAGCTGCTCAAAATATGGTAATGAATCCCTTATATACATAGAGGTTGTGAGTGCCTTCCATTTATCATCTTCTCTAAGACCATTAAGTGTGTGGACAACTAGGTCATCATCATCTAGCACACATCCTATTGAACCAAGTGCATTAGAAACCTCTTTTACTTTAAGTATGAAGTCATTAATACTCTGATTTGATGAATTCCTAAGGTTTTTGAGCTCATTTTTGAGATAAATTTTTCTAGCCTTTGTAGAGGTAGAGAACAACCTTTCTAAACACCCCCAAACCTTCTTGGATGTATCCAAGTCTTGGATATGATCTATCATGGAGTTGCTTACGTGTTGAGATAGAATGAAGATCACTCTCCTATCCCTTTCTTCCCACTCCCTAATGGATCTCCTTTGATTATCAGTAGATATTGTGGATCTATGTATGGCTTTACCTTAGTACCACTAACCAACCCCCAAAGACCCTTTCACATGAGGAAGTTAGAGATTCTAAACTTCCAAGGTTGGTAATTGCTCTTTTCAAGATTCTCAATCTGAGTATTATAGTCTCCCATTGTGTATGAGACTATAAAGTGGATCCTAATCCCTCTTTGGATTGTGATAGATGTGAGAATGAATGAGATGTTACCTTCCCACAAGAGTCTCCACTTGTCTTGAACCTTTGATGATGATAGAAGCTTCCCCTTGGTTCAAATGCTTCTTCAAATCTTCTAGGACTCTGCTTCAATCCATGGCTCTCAAGCAAGTTCAAGGCCTCCTCTTGATGTCCTAAATGCTCAATGTTGAGCTCTGATACCACTGGTGGAGTATATCCACTCCTAATTGCAACAGAAAAATGATAGGCCCTTGATGGGACCAAGCAGTTCACTACCATAGTCCACGAGAAATTGAATTTCTCTTTAGACCTGAAGATTGAACCTATGAAATTTAGCACAATACAAAAAGATAGTATGCTCTTTCCAACAAGCCAAAGATCATGCAATTTGGAGAATGTGAGGGGTATCAACCTCCTTCCACAAGACATACCAAAAATTGTCCAAATAGGCAGCTTGTACCTATGTGTACCTTCCAACACATACACTTGGGAATATGTAGAGATCAGACCACTGAGCTTTCAAGATCAATATACTCAAGGGTAATGAAAACTTAATAGTAAGATTATATCCAAAATAAATCTTACAATCATAGGAACAAAATGAGCTATGTTGCAAATGAATCAGACAACTACACAAAGACATATGGGTGATCAAAGATCACTTCCTTTGAGAGAATTCCAGCAAGCAAGGGGCTTGCTTAAGCTAGGAGCTAGCTTATTCCTAAATTAAACACTCATAATGAGAGCCTAAAAGTGCTCAAATGGTAGAGGAGGATGGCACAACTTTGCTTCATGTGTTTTCTTATATAATGCTCGAGAAGGTAGTTGTAAATTTGAATTAAAAAATGCCCTCCAAATGATCCCAACTTTTCTTTCAACAATTAATTGAGTAATGAGCTGAGAAAGCCCATGGAAAAGTGGTTGTATATCTTAGCAAAAAGTGTGAGTGATGTGGCACTTCAATTTAGTATGAATTCCCACACTTGAGATTGCTAAAATTCTAACACGTATGAGCCTATACAAATATGAATGTTATGCACTTCACTTGTAACATTATATCTATTTCCTTGAAATGCAGCATTAACTTTATACATAGAAGGAAGTGGATGTAACTCGAGATCTTGCACTACTGTATAAGAAATAAAATGATGTGAACTACCATTACCATGTAAAATATTAACAACTTTACCATTAATAGTACCTTGCATGCAAACTAAAGAATGAATAGAAATTTTGTTACCCAAGGTACTTGGATCCTTTTCCAATGCTTCTTTGGTCCAATCAGGTTGAGTGTCCTCATGAAGCACCTCCATGTTGTGTACTTAAGCTTTGACAGGTTTCATATCGCTAGTTTGCAATCTACATTTAGCTTTAGCATGACCAAACTTACCACAATGCCAACAAGGGATATAGGGCCTCTTTTGTTGAGCATCCATCATAGTAGTGTGAAGGGTTGGAGGTTTTGTATGTTGTAAAGGGGTTGTCTTGGGTACTGGTGAGAAATTGGATTGAGGAGGGCATTGAAAAGTAGAGGAAAAAAAATTAGTGAAAGGACACTTGAAATGAAAATTGGCCATAACCAAATTGATAAACAAACTTGATAAATGAACTTGATAAACAAATTTGATAACAGAACATGATAACCAAACCGAACTCGAACAGTGAGCAGGGCACAACACAAGGAGTATAGGGAGTATGGTGAGTACAATGAGCATAGTGAGCACAATAAGTAGAGTGAGCATAGTGAGGACAACGAGCACATGGAGCACAAGGAGTACAGGGCACACAGTGAGCACATTGAGCACAATGAGTACAATGAGTATAGTGTCACAGTGAGCACAGAGCACAGTGTGAGAGGAGCATAATGCACAATAACAAATTCAAAAGATCAAAAAAGAAAACACACCAGTGAACCAAAAATAAATGAACTTGATAAACGAAAACCAGGACCGGATGATCAAGACAGAT